>WAAF01015153.1:116920-132443 GCA_013400475.1 Tricholaema leucomelas
GCCGCCAAAGACAGAGGGGCCACGGGGGGGGAAGGCCGCCATAGACAGGGGAGCCACAGAGTGGAGGCACCAAAGACAGGAGGGGCCACAGGGTGGGGGCTGCCAAATTACTTGCCAGCGCTGTTTTTAAGACCTTCAGTGTGGAGAAATTGGACATAAAACTAAGAAGAAACTGAGATTTTGGAAGGTTGTTTTTACTGCCAACTGAAATTCTTTCTGTGGGGCCATGCACCCTTACACTGCCAGCAACAGCAGCAAGAGAAAATTCCTCTTAAAGTTTGGATAATTAAAAAAGGAAACCCCACAAAATCATCTCCCCTCTCCCTGTCCCCCTAAGCTGGACAAAAAAGTCTACCCCGAACAAACCAACCTCAAACCAATGGCAGCAACAGCAGTCAAATCAAAACATCAGAAGGAATAAAGTCCCAAACCCATCAACCCTCAAGTTCTTATTCCCTAAGCTCTTTCAGAATGCATGGCTTAATAGAGAGAAGCAGTAGAGAAGGCAAAGAAGCCCAAGTGTCTGCTGAGCATCATGGAATCTTAGAAGGAGAATCATGGAAGTTGGTTGGAAGGGACCCCACAATTTCAGTCAGTCTAAACCCCCTGTAGTCAGCAGGGAAATCTGCAACTAGAGCAGGTTGCTCAGAGATACAAACAACTTGACCTGGAATGGTTCCACTACCACCTCTCTGGGGAACCAGAGGTAGTTCCTCATCACTCTCTGTGGAAAAAAAATGTCTTCCTTATGTATTCCCTAGTGACAGGACAAGGAGAAATGGCCTCAGGCTTCATCAGGGGAGGGTTAAGTTGGAGATAAGGAAAAACATCTTCCCCAGAAGGGTTGTCAAGACCTGGCCCAGGCTCCGAGTATGCACTCAGCATGCATACTAAGTGAATCTTATGCATCAGACTTTCCCCTTGTATCTGCTTAGATTCTCAGACCAATATCCTAGAACAATGGGCTGCCCAGGGAGCTGGAGGAGTCACCATCCCTAGAGGTGTTTAAAAGGAGGCTGGATGAGGCACTTAGTGCCGTGGGTTAGTTAATTAGAAAGGTTAGGTGATAAGCTGGACTGGATGATCTTGGGAGGTCTTTTCCATCCTGGTTAATTCTGTGATTCTGTGTGAGTCTACATTCCTGGAATGGTTTCAAAGCAGTGGAGAGGTGGTGCTGAGAGCCATGGTTTAGTGGTGACCTGGCAGTGCTGAGTCTGTGGTTGGACTGAATGATCTTGAAGGTCTTTTCCAAACAAAACGATTGTGACATTCTGTTCTAGGTCAGCAGGCAATTTGTGCAACCCAGGATGTAACAGCTTCCAGTGGAAGGGAGGGAAAGGGCAAGGGCATGGGCCCCTCGGGAGGGATCTGCCACCCAGCATGCTGACCTTCTGGGTGCAGGGGAAATGCACAAGGCTACAGAAAGCTCTGTGGATCCCTCTGAGAGCTGCCTACCTTCTCATGCCAGAGCTGGCTGGGGCAGAGCCCCTTCTCCTAGACACCTTTGAACTCTTCCCTACACATTTCACAAGGCCTCATAATCAAATGGTCCAATTACTGCAGATCATGATCATCAAATGCCTGGAGCTACTCAATAGCCACACTGCAGCATACAGCAACATCCAGCTGCAGCCACAGTCACCCAAACCACTGAGGGGTTCAGCAATGAACCAGCCCCACAGGCACACCACAGCACTCACCTAGAGGCATCCATCAGTTACTTCCCATTTCACAGGCTCACAGGGTGTCAGGGGTTGGAAGAGACACAAAGAGATCGAGTACAATGCCCCTTCCAGAGCAGGACCATACAGTCTAGCTCAAGTCACACAGGAGCACATCCAGACAGGCCTTGAAAGGCTCCAGAGAAGGAGACTCCACAACCTCTCTGGGAAACCTGCTCCAGTGCTCTGGGACCCTTATGGTAAAGAAGCTTCTCCTCGTGTTGAGGTGGAACCTTCTGTGCTGCACCTTCCACCCATTGCTCCTTGTCCTACCCCAGGGAGCAGTGAGCAGAGCCTGTCCCCCTGCTCCTGACCCCCAGCCCTCAGATATTTATAGACATTTATTAAATCTCCTCTCAGTCTTCTCTTCTCCAGACTAAACAGCCCCAGGTCCCTCAGTCTCTCCTCATCAGGCAGTGCTCCAGTCCCCTAATCATCCTCACAGCCCTTTGCTGGACTCTCTCCAGCAGATCCCTTTGCTGGACTCTCTCCAGCAGATCCCTGTCCCTCTTAAACTGGGGAGCCCCAAACTGAAGGCAGTACTCAAGATGAGGTCTCAGCAGGGCAGAGCAGAGGGCGAGGAGAACCTCCCTTGATCTGCTGGACACACTTGTCTTAATGCACCCCAGGATCCCATTTGGCCTTCTTGGCCACAAGAGCCTCTTGGCTCCTCTTAGCCTGTTGGCCTTACGACCAATAAACTTTCCTACCTGCCCAGTGTTCCTGGAGGAAATGCCACTCACATCTGCTGGGTTCTCAATGGCAACGATGGCTCTGGCTGCCAGCAGCAGCTTCTCCCAGGTCCTCTTCAGATTGATGATGTAAATACCTGGTGGCCATAAAAGGCTTTAGAACAAACAGCAATTTCATCATGGGCTGCTTTTCTTGTTGGATGTTGCAATAAGCGGGCAGGGTAAATGTGTCCCAGCTGAATTGCTCTGTCTCCACAAAAGATATCACACCGAGTTTTACTTTAACACTCCAAAGGTGCTCAGGAAGCACAGCAGAAGAGCTTTATTCCTGGAACTGAACCCAACCAACTTGAAGGCTTTGGAAGTGGAGCAGCTTCTGCTGCTGGAGAAGTCTCAGGAATAGGAGCACAAGCATCTCGCCAACCATGCAAAACCAAGGAGAAGAATGAGGAGGGGTAAAAATATCAGGGCTAATCAAGGAGAGTTCAACAGCAGGTGGAATCAGTTAGAGTGAAGAGTCAGCAACCACCCCAGGCTTCCTCAGCTGAGTTGGAGAAAAACATTCACAGCTGCAAAAGATGAGGGGAAAGGCATCAGGAAGCAGTATGATGGGGGCAAAGGGTTAGGGGAGAGGTTCTGGAAAGGCAAAAATGGCAGGGAGAGGGAAGGCAGGCAGGAAAAAAGCATGGGTGGGAGCACAGGAAGAGCTCTCCTAGATCAAAAAGAAACACCAGCCCTTGGGGAACTACTCTGAGGTTTGATTTAAGACCTTGCTAAAAAGCACCAAAAAAAAAAAATCAATTAAATTAACAAAATGTTTAGAATTCACCAAAAAAACTCTTCAGAGAGGAAGCTGAAAAGCTTTAACCACTGTGATGCATTCTAAACATCTCCACAATACCTGTCCTCACCAGTCTAGCCAATGCCACAACAAACAATTCTCTCTGCTCCAGCATGCTAAGGAGGAGCCCACTGGAAAAGCTCTGGTTCAGCTGGAAACACTCTGGGAGTGAAAGGCAATAGTTTAGGGGTTCCCCACTCTTAAACTCTCTAACCTGGGCAGTCCTCTCGCAGAATGATAGAATTGTTTGGGTTGGAAGAGACCTTTAAGACCACTGAGAAGATCTTTCTGCACTCATACTCCAATGCTTAAATTCACAGAATGGTTTGAGTTGGAAGGGACCTCATTAGAAGGGCTGTGGTTAGTAGGTCAAGAGAGGTTCTCCTGCCCCTCTACTCTGCCCTGGTGATGCTGCACCTGGAGTACTGTGTCAAATTTTGGGCCCCTCAGTTCAAGAGGGACATAGAACTGCTTGAGAGAGTCCAGCACAGAGCCACAAACATGATTAGGGGAGTGGAACATCTCTCCTATGAGGAGAGACTGAGGAGCTGGGGCTGTGCTGCTTGGAAGAGGAGACTGAGAGGTGACCTCAGCAATGGTTATAAAGATGTGCAGGGTGAGTGGCAGGAGGCTGGTGCCAGGCTCTGCTGGGTGATGCCCAGTGACAGGAAAAGAGGCAATGGGTGGACACTGAGGCATAGGAAGTTTCATTTAAACATGAAGAGGATTTTTTTTCCCTGTGAGGGTGACAGAGCACTGGAACAGGCTGCCCAGGGGGGTTGTGGAGTCTCCTTCTCTGAAGATATTCAAAACCTGCCTGGATGTGTTCCTATGTGACCTGCTCTAGGTACTTTTGCTCTGGCAGGGGGATTGGATTGGCTGAACTTTGGAGGTCCTTTTCAGCCTCTGACACTCTGTGATTCTGTGGTAGAATTGTTTGAGTTGGAAAAGCCCTCTAAGATCACTGAGTGCAGACACTGACCCAACACTGCCATGGCCATTAAACTATGTCCCCAGGTGCCACATCCACAGGTTTCTCAAGTCCTGGAACAGGCTGCCCAGGTTGGTGGCTGAATCCCCATTTCTTGAAGGGTTTCAAAGTCATGGAATCATAGAATCATAGAATCAACCAGGTTGGAAGAGACCTCCAAGCTCATCCAGTCCAACCCAACACCCAGCCCTAGCCAGTCAACTAGACCATGGCACTAAGTGCCCCATCCAGTCTTCTCTTGAACACCCCCAGGGACGGTGACTCCACCACCTCCCTGGGCAGCCCATTCCAATGGCAAATCACTCTCTCTGTGAAGAACTTCCTCCTAACAGCCAGCCTGTATTCCTTCAGCACAAGGTGCTGAGGAACATGGTTTAGTGGTGACCCGGCAGTGCTATGTTGATGGTTGAACTTCAAGAGAAACTTCAAGGTCTCTTCCAACCAAAAGAATTTTGTGATTCTATGAATAGGAGCATCTTGGCTGCAAACAGTGGCCACTTGCTTTTGGTGGTCACATGCTATCTGCAAATGCAGGGGGAGGAAGATTCACATCAAAAAAAGAGTGTGGACGTGGCACTTGGATGTTAGGAACAATTTCTTTCCTAAGAAGGTGGTCAGATACTAGAGTAGGATGCCAAGGGAGGTGGTGGAGTCACCATCCCTGGAGGTGTGTGGCCATGGCACTTTGGGACACAGTGTAATGGCCACGGTGGTGCTGGGTTGATGGTTGGACTGGATGATCTTAGAGGGCTTTTCCAAGCGACATGATTCTGGGATTGCAGGACTCCATCACTTCAGGATTCTATGATTTTAGAACTGTAGGATTCCAGGATTCTATGCTTCCTTGGATTCTATGATTCTACGTACAGAAGCCTGCTTGAGGAATGAAGAGGGATGCTGAAAAGTGGCAACTTCCTTCAAACACCTTCAATAAATCACTTTTTATTCTGCTTTTCTCTCCTGACCTGGATCTGGCTGCCAGTGCAGATGAAAGAAATGAGGAAAGCTTCTCAGTCACTGCTACTCTGGTTCCTCTTGCACTGCAGCATTTGTCATTGCCAAAACAGCAGCGTTTAATTAAGTGTTGTGAGCAGCCTAGTGAGAAACACACTTTAAATTAAACCTCTGGACATGCAGCTATTGGTTCTTTACCTCCTGAACAATCAGCGGGGTGTTCGGCATAAATTCCTGCTCTCGAGGGAACAGGCAGCTGTAAGGCACCTCCAGCCAGTCAGCAGCCACCCTGCTTGCCCACAACCATCTCTTATTAAAGCGCCTTTTAATTATTTCTTCCTTTTAAACGCCGCTAGACGAAGGCGATAATTAATGTGCCCACCACTAAACAATTTTATTTACTCTTGATATATTAATGGTATTAAGCAGGGGAAGGGTGGAGGGGGNAGAAGGATGAAATAAGAAGATGGATATGATAATAAGGATAAGATGCATAAGATAGATGCAATTATAAGATGGTTAAAATAAGGAGGATAAAATAAGAAGGAAAATACTAATAAGCTGGATAAAACAATGAAGATACATAAGGTGTAAAATAAGAGGGATAAAATAAGATGTGTAAGAGGGATAAAACAATGAAGATAAGACACATAAGGTGTAAAATAAGAGAGATAAAATGTGCAAGAGGAATAAAATAATAAAGGTAAGATACATTAGATGTAAAATAAGAGGGATAAAATAATAAAGGTAAGAGGGTTAAAATAATAAAGGTAAGATACACAAGATGTAAAATAAGAGGGGTAAAATAAGGTGTGTAAGAGGGATAAAATAATAAAGGTAAGATACATGAGATGTAAACTAAGAGGGGTAAAGTAAGATGTGTAAGGTATAAAATAATACAGGTAAGATACACAAGATGTAAACTAACAGAGGTAAAATAAGATGTGTAAGAGGGATAAAATAATACAGGTAAGATACACAAGATGTAAACTAAGAGGGGTAAAATATGATGTGTGAGAGGGATAAAATAATAAAGGTAAGATACACAAGATGTAAACTAAGAGGGGTAAAATAAGATGTGTAAGAGAGATAAAATAATAAAGGTAAGATACATAAGATGTAAACTAAGAGGGGCAAAATAATAAAGATACATAAGATGTAAAATAAGAAGGGTAAAATAATAAAGCTACATAAGATGTAAACTAAGAGGAGTAAAATAAGATGCATAAGAGGAGTAAAGTAAGATGCATAAGAGGCATAAAATAAGCTAGGTAAGATACATAACATGTAAAAACTAAAGATAGTTAAGATGCAAAATAAGAGGGATAGAAGAAGATGCATAAGATGAATAAAATAATAACTATAAGACACATAAGACGTAAAATAAGAGGGATATTAGAAGATATAAAGATGGATAAAATAATAAAGAGGCATAAGATGTAAAATAAGAGAGGTAAAATAATAAAGGTAGCATACACAAGATGCAAAATAAGAGGGATAGAAGAAGATGCATAAGATGGACAAAATAATAAAGATAAGATGCCTAAGATGTAAAATAAGTGGAATAAAGTAAGAAGAATAAGGTGCATAAGAGGGATAAAATTAGAAGAGGGATAATATAAGGAGGATAAAATAATAAGGAGGATAAAATTATTAATGAGGATAAAATAATAAGATGGACAGGATAATAGCAATAAGATGCATAAAACAGATACAATTATAAGACAGATAAAGTAACAAGAAGGATAACATCCTAAGAAGGAAAAAATAATAAAGGTAAGATACATGAGGTGTAAATTAAGAAGGATAAAATAAGAGGAGTAAGATGCATAAGACAGACAAAATTATAAGATGGATAAAATTGTAAGATGGATAAAATAGTATGAAGGATAAAATAGTGTGAAGGATGAAATTGTAAGAAGGATAAAATAGTAAGAAGGATAAAACAGTAAGAAAGATAAAAGAGTAAGAAGGATAAAATAATAAGGATAAAATAGTAAGAAGGATAAAATAATAAGAACAAAATGCGTAAGAAGGAGAACAAATATAAGATGGATAAAAGAATAAGATGGATAAAATAGTAAGAAGGGTAAAATAGTAAGAAGGATAAAACAGTAAGATGGATACAATAAGAAGGATGAAATAATGAGGATAAAATAATAATATAGATGAAATCCTAAGGAAAAGATGCATAGGATGGGTAGAATTATAAGATGGTTAAAATTACAAGGATGAAATAAAATGATTGAGAAGGATAGAATTATAAGATGGCTAAAATAACAAGAAGGATAAAATCATAAAATGGGTGGAATAATAAGATGGGAGAATAATAAGGTAAATAAAATAAGAAGATGGATAAAAGAATAAGATGCATAAGGTAAAATTCTAAGATGGCTAAAAGAATAAGAAGGATAAAACAATGAGATAGATAAAATAATCAGAATAAGATGCATAAAAGAAAAACAAAAATCCCCCAACCTGCAAAGTTATTGACTTGTGAGGTTTGTTTGCTTGGGTTTTTTTTTTTGCTTTGGGTTTTTTTTTTTGGTTCTGTTTTGTTTTGTTTTTACTAGAGGAGAGAAATATTTCAATTGAAACTGCTCTTTTCTTTACTACCCTACTCCATAATCATCACCTGAAAAATCATCATTGTTAGGAGCAGGTAAGAAATATTTTGGTGACACTGAAGCATTTTTCATGCCAGCTGCAGACGTGCATTTATCTCAGGGAAATTCAAATGGTGATTGATGCAGATGGATAAATACAGGCTTGCATACACATGAAGCACAAAGCCAGGCTGGGTGAGGAGTGGCTTGAGAGCAGCCTTCAGCAGAAGGACTGAGGGCTGTTGGTTGATGAAAATCTCACTGTGAGCAAAAAATGTACATCTGCAGCCCAGAAGACAGAGGTCTCCTGGGCTGCATCAAAAGAAGTGTGGCCAGGGAGGTGATTCTGTCTCTTTGCTCTGCTTTCACGAGACCCTGCCTGGAGCACTGCATCCAGTTCTGGTGCCCCCCAACACAAGAGGGGCATGGAACTGATGGAATGAGTCCAGAGAAGACAATGAAGATGATTAAAAGGGATGGAGAACTACTCCTGTGGAGACAGGCTGAGAAAGCTGGGGCTGTTCAGCCTAGAGAAGAGAAGGCTTCAGGGAGACTTTAGAGCAGCTTTCCAGTACCTGAAGGGGGCTACAGGAAAGCTGGGGAGGAACTTCTCACTAGGGCTTGTAGTGCTAGGGTGAGGGGCAATAGCTTTGAGCTGGAAGAGAGGAGATTGAGAGTGGAGATTAGGAAGAAATTATTTTCAGAGAGGATGGCGAGACACTGGAACAGGTTGCCCAGGGAGGTTGTGGANGGATGGCAAGACACTGGAACAGGTTGCCCAGGGAGGTTGTGGATGGAGGTGTTGAAGGCCAGGTTGGATGAGGCTTTGAGCAGCTTGGTCTGGTGGGAGGTGTCCCTGCCCAGGGCAGGGGGTTAGAATTAGAAGATCTTTAAAGTCCCTGCCAGCCCAAACTAGTCTGGAACTCTGTGATTTGCATTACTAAGGCAAATTTAATCCTATCTTAAGTTGCACCATAGTTCCCACCCATCCTGCTCCTTCAGCAGGCTTCTGCAGGCTGACTGGCTCTAGCCCAGAGATGCTTCTTAGTCCCAGAGGTTCCAGGTTCCCACAGAAGGCCTCCAGCTCTGCAGAGAGTGCTGGGGATGCTCCTTTCAGAGCATGGTTAGTGACTTTGAGAAGGGAGAACATGCAAAGATTTGTGGAATGGTTTGGGTTGGAAGGGAACTCAAAGGTCATCCAATTCCAGCCTCCCCATGACACGTGCAGGGACACCTTCTGCTGGTCCAAGTTCTCAGACAGCCCATCCAGCCTAGCCTTGAACCCCTCCAGGGAAGAGGCATCCACAATTTCCCTGGATAATCTGTTTCAGTGTCTCACCACCCTCAGCAAGAGAACCTTTCTGCTGGCCTGATGGTGCTGAGCAGCAGCAGAGCTGCCATGAGAACGAATTTTACCTCCTACAAGAGTGCAGGATGCGCACCGTGAGAAAACTCCGGAGCCAATTTTGAGACTCAGAAATCTGGGAAATAATACTGAGGTTTTGTTCTGTTATGGGTTCTTTAATTAATCTTAAATATTGGGGAGGGGGGGAGGTGGATTTTACTGTTTGGCTTNGGGTAAAATAGTAAGAAGGATAAAACAGTAAGATGGATACAATAAGAAGGATGAAATAATGAGGATAAAATAATAATATAGATGAAATCCTAAGGAAAAGATGCATAGGATGGGTAGAATTATAAGATGGTTAAAATTACAAGGATGAAATAAAATGATTGAGAAGGATAGAATTATAAGATGGCTAAAATAACAAGAAGGATAAAATCATAAAATGGGTGGAATAATAAGATGGGAGAATAATAAGGTAAATAAAATAAGAAGATGGATAAAAGAATAAGATGCATAAGGTAAAATTCTAAGATGGCTAAAAGAATAAGAAGGATAAAACAATGAGATAGATAAAATAATCAGAATAAGATGCATAAAAGAAAAACAAAAATCCCCCAACCTGCAAAGTTATTGACTTGTGAGGTTTGTTTGCTTGGGTTTTTTTTTTTTTGCTTTGGGGTTTTTTTTTTTGTTTTGTTTTTTTTTTTTTGTTTGGTTNNNNTTGTTTTGTTTTTACTAGAGGAGAGAAATATTTCAATTGAAACTGCTCTTTTCTTTACTACCCTACTCCATAATCATCACCTGAAAAATCATCATTGTTAGGAGCAGGTAAGAAATATTTTGGTGACACTGAAGCATTTTTCATGCCAGCTGCAGACGTGCATTTATCTCAGGGAAATTCAAATGGTGATTGATGCAGATGGATAAATACAGGCTTGCATACACATGAAGCACAAAGCCAGGCTGGGTGAGGAGTGGCTTGAGAGCAGCCTTCAGCAGAAGGACTTAGGGCTGTTGGTTGATGAAAATCTCACTGTGAGCCAACAATGTACATCTGCAGCCCAGAAGACAGAGGTGTCCTGGGCTGCATCAAAAGAAGTGTGGCAGGAGGTGATTCTGTCTCTTTGCTCTGCTTTCACGAGACCCTGCCTGGAGCACTGCATCCAGTTCTGGTGCCCCCCAACACAAGAGGGGCATGGAACTGATGGAATGAGTCCAGAGAAGACAATGAAGATGATTAAAAGGGATGGAGAACTACTCCTGTGGAGACAGGCTGAGAAAGCTGGGGCTGTTCAGCCTAGAGAAGAGAAGGCTTCAGGGAGACTTTAGAGCAGCTTTCCAGTACCTGAAGGGGGCTACAGGAAAGCTGGGGAGGAACTTCTCACTAGGGCTTGTAGTGCTAGGGTGAGGGGCAATAGCTTTGAGCTGGAAGAGAGGAGATTGAGAGTGGAGATTAGGAAGAAATTATTTTCAGAGAGGATGGCAAGACACTGGAACAGGTTGCCCAGGGAGGTTGTGGATGGAGGTGTTGAAGGCCAGGTTGGATGAGGCTTTGAGCAGCTTGGTCTGGTGGGAGGTGTCCCTGCCCAGGGCAGGGGGTTAGAATTAGAAGATCTTTAAAGTCCCTGCCAGCCCAAACTAGTCTGGAACTCTGTGATTTGCATTACTAAGGCAAATTTAATCCTATCTTAAGTTGCACCATAGTTCCCACCCATCCTGCTCCTTCAGCAGGCTTCTGCAGGCTGACTGGCTCTAGCCCAGAGATGCTTCTTAGTCCCAGAGGTTCCAGGTTCCCACAGAAGGCCTCCAGCTCTGCAGAGAGTGCTGGGGATGCTCCTTTCAGAGCATGGTTAGTGACTTTGAGAAGGGAGAACATGCAAAGATTTGTGGAATGGTTTGGGTTGGAAGGGAACTCAAAGGTCATCCAATTCCAGCCTCCCCATGACACGTGCAGGGACACCTTCTGCTGGTCCAAGTTCTCAGACAGCCCATCCAGCCTAGCCTTGAACCCCTCCAGGGAAGAGGCATCCACAATTTCCCTGGATAATCTGTTTCAGTGTCTCACCACCCTCAGCAAGAGAACCTTTCTGCTGGCCTGATGGTGCTGAGCAGCAGCAGAGCTGCCATGAGAACGAATTTTACCTCCTACAAGAGTGCAGGATGCGCACCGTGAGAAAACTCCGGAGCCAATTTTGAGACTCAGAAATCTGGGAAATAATACTGAGGTTTTGTTCTGTATTGGGTTCTTTAATTAATCTTAAATATTGGGGAGGGGGGGAGGTGGATTTTACTGTTTGGCTTTGGTTTATTTTTTTTTTCTCCTGGCAAAGTATTTTCATTTTAACAACTGCAAGCAGCTCTGTTTGTGTCCTTCAGCCATAAATCCCCACAGCGATCCCATTTCTTTGCTAATGGAAATGAAAGGTGAGAGAACTAAAAATAATAATAAAAATACTTCAGGTCTCTACACTTGAATTCAATTAATGCCTCCATCTTCGTCTATCAAACACTTGAGAGAGCCACAATAAGAGGAAATATAGATATAAGTGCTTAAACAAAGTGGTCAACAGTTGCCCAGCCGTGTAACTCAGCCCCTCTTCAGGAACGTGCTCAAAAAGGCAAATGATCACTTTTATTTTCTCCATTTACTTTAACTGCTTTCACCTTAAAACCCATGCAAATAGTATGAAACTATTATAAATCCCAGAATCCCAGAGTGGGGTAAGGTTGGAAGGGATCTCTGGAGATCAGCCACTCCAACCTCTCTGCTAATAAAGGGGCACCCCACAGCAGCCTGCCCAGCAGCATGATGTTCAGGTGGGGTTGGAAGGCACCTCTGGAGATCAGCCACTCCAACCTCTCTGCTAATAAAGGGGCACCCCACAGCAGCTTGCCCAGCAGCATGATGTTCAGGTGGGGTTGGAAGGCACCTCTGGAGATCAGCCACTCCAACCTCTCTGCTAATAAAGGGGCACCCCACAGCAGCTTGCCCAGCAGCATGATGTTCAGGTGGGGTTGGAAGGCACCTCTGGAGATCAGCCACTCCAACCTCTCTGCTAATAAAGGGGCACCCCACAGCAGCTTGCCCAGCAGCATGATGGCCAGGTGGGGTTGGAAGGGATCTCTTGAGATCAGCCACTCCAGCCTCTCCGCTAATAGAGGGGCCCCCCACAGCAGCCTGCCCAGCAGCATGATGATCTGGTGGGGTTGGAAGGGATCTCTGGAGATCAGCCACTCCAACCTCTCTGCTAATAAAGGGGCACCCCACAGCAGCTTGCCCAGCAGCATGATGGCCAGGTGGGGTGGGAAGCTCTCCAGAGAAAGAGGTCCACAACATCTCTGGGCAGCCTGCTTCAGGGTCCCAGCAGCATCACAGCAAAGAAATATCTTCTTATTTACATCTTTACATATATGCACACATATATTCTATGAGTTTTCATATTCTTCTGCTATAATGAGGCCAATTCTACTCCCTCTTTACTCTCCTGCTTGGAAGAAAAAAAAATCCAACTATTCCATTGTTCAGTTCTATTGTGGAGCATCAAGAGTTAAAATGTCATTACTGAAACCCATTCTTTACATACAGCAATAAAATCGTTCAGACATTGATGTGGATGGGAGCTTGAGGAAAGGAGATTTAGACTGGAGATGAGGAAGAAATTACTTCCAGTGAGGATGGTGAGACACTGGAATAGGTTGCTCAGGGAGGTTGTGGATGCTCCCTCCCTGGAGGTGTTCCAGGCCAGGTTGGCTGAGGCATTCAACAACCTGGTCTGGTGGAAGGTCTCCCTGCCCATGGCAGGGGGTTGGAAGTAGATGACCTTTAAGGTCCTTTCTAATCCAAATCATTCTATGAATCTATTTATATCATTACTCAATGAGGCTATTCTGCCATTCTAGATGCATTCATAAAGACATCCTCCTCAGGCTGGGAAGAGCAGCACTGTTTGATAGCTACACTATGAATTAAAAGAGTGTGTTCAGCAAGTTGAGGGAGGTTTTCCTTCCTCTCAATTCTGCACTAGTCAGGCCACATCTGGGGCATTTGGTTGAGTTGTGGGGTCCCCATGTCAAAAAAGACAGGGAACCACTGGAGCGAGTCCAGCAGAGGCGTCACAGATGCTGGGGTGCCTGGAGCATCTCTGTGTGAAGGAAAGGCTGAGAGCCCTGGGGCTGTGGAGCCTGCAGAAGAGCAGCCCCAGAGAGGATCTGATCAATGCTCAGCAAGAGCTAAAGGACCTGGGGGCGGCAAAAGGCTGTGGCCAGACTCTTGTCAGTGGTGCCCAATGACAGGCCAAGGGGCAATGGGCACTAACTGGAAGCCAGGAGGTTCCAGCTGAAGATGAGGAGAAAATTGTTTGTTGTGAGGGTGTTGGAGCCCTGGAGAAGGCTGCCCAGAGAGGCTGTGGAGTCTCCTTCTCTGGAGAGCTTCTAAACCCAGCTGCGCAGCCTGCTGTGGGTGCCCTGCTTTAGCGAGAGGGTTGGACTGGATGATCTTCCAACACTAACAACGCTCAGATTCTGGGATGTGACTATTTTTCCTTAGCCTCATCTTCCTAAACATCCTGGCTCAGGAGGCTGGCCCTGAGCAGGAGAGTGTTGGAGGAGCCCTGAAGATCAAACAAGACTTGTGTGCTCTCTGCAAAGCAAACTTCATGCCCACTCACACCCAGGGCTGGGGAAGCATAACCTTTAGAGCATCAACACATCAGCTGCAGCCGCCTCAATGATGAATCCAGGAGGATTCATGCAGGGATAGGATCTCCTGCTGCCACCAAATCCCACCATGGACCACTTCCAAAATCAGTTGCCTGCACATTTTTAGGAAGTCAGTGGTGGAAGAAAAGCAAAAAGCAAATAAAGAAAAAAAAAACCAAAAAAAACAACAAACAAACAAACCCCCAAACAATCCCAAACTCCAAACTAAAATCCACTTTTGTATCAGGGAAATTAACCATAGATTTTTCTCTAAAACTCTGCATTTTGGGATGGTTTAATGAGTTTGTGTCGAGTTTCTAAGTGGAAGTTGAAAATTTAGAACCACATAACATATAGTTATAGAGCACAGGCTCAAAGACCAAGAGAGTTTTAGGTAAAAATCTTAACCTAGGGATAATTTTCTTAATACAGAAGTGGATTTTACTTTGGTATGAGTTTTATTTATATACTTTTTTCATTATACTGCCCTAAAGTTTAAACCTCCATTCAGAAATTGAAATAAAACCTATTAAAACACCCTCCAAAACTGAATTTTAGATAGAATTCTAAAGCTATGGCTAATTTTCTTAATATAGAAAGAGATTTTAGCTTGGGATGGTTTTCATTTATGCAATTTCTTATTGTATAGCCCTAAATTTTCAACCTTCATTGAGAAATGCAAATAAAGCATATTAAAAACACCCCAAAAATAGAGTTTTAGATAAGATTCATAGAATCAAGCAGGTTGGAAGAGACCATCAAACTCATCCAGTCCAACCTAGCACTCAGCCCTAGCCAGTCAACTAGACCATGGCACAAAGTGCCTCATGCAGGCTTTGCTTCAACACCTCCAGGGATTGCTTTTCTTCGTATAGAAGTGAATTTTAGCTTGAAATGGGTTTATATTTCTACAGTTTTTAATTATACAGCCCTAAATTTTCAACCTCCATTCAGAAATTCAAATAAAAGCTATTAAAACACTCCCCCTCTAAAAAAAAAATACATAGAGAGAGAGAGTAATTGAGCTTTAGATAAGATTCTTAAACTAGGGTTAATTCTCTTGATACAGCAGTATGGATTTTACTTCCAAACATATATTTATTTATATAGCCTTACATTATAGGTTCCAATACTTTCAAGCCATATATTAATTACAATGGTGTATTAGTAGATATGTATATGATATATACATAGAATCACAGAATCAACCAGGTTGGAAGAGACTTCCAAGATCATCCAGTCCAACCTAGCACCCAGCCCTATCCAGTCAACCAGACCATGGCACTAAATGCCTCATCCAGGCTTTTCTTGAACACCTCCAGGGACAGCAACTCCACCACCTCCCTGGGCAAATCCAATGGTAAATCGCTCTCTCTGTGAAGAACTTCCTCATATATAACATACAGCATATTTGTGTATACTATACATGTATATACAGGTATAGACTGTGTATATATATACTAATATATACATGTATAGACTATGTATATATATACTAATACACACATGTATATGCTATGTATATACCTAAAGATATAAATACATATATAGAGTATATACATACACATACTATGTATATATATACACATAGATGTAGATATAGACATAAATACACATATATATATTTACACATATACTTATTTATATAGTTTCAATCTTTATATATATATAT
>WAAF01015153.1:132466-144863 GCA_013400475.1 Tricholaema leucomelas
CTTAGTGCCATGGTCTGGTTGATTGGACAGGGCTGGGTGCTAGGTTGGACTGGATGAGCTTGGAGGTCTCTTCCAACCTGGCTGATTCTATGATTCTATATACACATATACATATAAATATAGCTACACATATTTTTATACATATACCTAGTTATATAATTTTACAGATATAGTATTATATGTATAAACCTATATATAGTATATATATGTATATAGTATTATATGTATAAAGTATTTTATATATATAGTATTATATGGTCTCCTCCCTGGAGGCGTTTAAAGCCAGGCTGGATGAGGCCTTGAGCAGCCTGCTCTAGTGGGAGGTGTCCCTGCCTATGGCAGGGGGTTGGAGCTGCATGATCCTTGAGGTCCCTTCCAACCTAAACCATTCTATGATTCTTTGAATCTATATTTTTGACCTAAATAGATGATTAGGGGACTGGGGCACTGCCTGATGAGGAGAGGGTGAAGAACCTGGAACTTTTTAGTCTGGAGAAGACTGAGAGGGGGTCTAATAAATGTCTATAAATATCTGAGGAGGAGGGGGACAGGCTCTCTGGGATAGGACAAGGAGCAATGGGTATAAATTGCAGCACTGGAAGCTCCACCTCAACACAAGGAGGAACTTCTTTACTGGAAAGGTCACAGAGCACTGGAACAGGCTCCCCAGAGAGGCTGTGGAGTCTCCTTCTCTGGAGCCTTTCAAGGCCTGTCTGGATGTGTTAGATTGTATTGTCCTGCTCTGGCAGGGGGGTTGGACTCGATGATCTCCTTGGGTCGCTTCCAACCCCTAACATCCTGTGAGCCTGTGATCCTGCAAACCTACATATTAATTACAATGGTATATTACTATATGTGTATATAATATATAGACATATATACTCATGTAAATATTCTATACACATTATACACTAATATATATATACTTATATATATGTATGTATATACACACACACACATGTAATGCAGATATGGAAACTGAGGATGAGGACTCAGAGCATTCGAAGGCACAGACATTGCACTCTTAGGGTCTGATCCATAAGAATCCATTAAAAAGGATCCACCAGGATCCATCAGAAAGGACTTCCATTCAAATGCACAAACATATGGGGGGGTGTGGATATTTAAGAGCAAGCCTCCAGCATCCTTTTGAGGCATAGGCTGCGGCTGCAGTTACTAAGAGGTATGAAAGGAGCAGATTTTCTGCTCCCGCACTGCGCTGCCTCCTGCTGCTATTGATTTCAGTTAAAGTATTCAGAGGAGCAGACAGGTGCCTCCCGAGGGCAATTCCAAGAATCTCAACTAGAAAGCCCCAATTCGGCTGTTTAAAGAACGAGGACCTCTCCAGCACTGTCAAATGGGAGGATGAGGGAGGTGATTCTGCCCCTCTGCTCTGCTCAGGTGACACCTCAACTGCACTATCGTCTCCAGTTCTGGTGACTCCAACACAAGGAGGATGTGAGACTGCTGGAGTGAGTCCAGAGAAGGCCATGAAGATGATTACAGGGCTGAAGCACCTCTCCTGTGGGGACAGGCTGATAGAGTTGGGGCTGTTCAGCCTGGAGAAGAGAAGGCACTGGGGAGGCCTTAGAGCAACCTTCCAGTACCTGTAGTGGGCTACAGGAAAGCTGGGGAGGGACTTCTGACAAGGGCTTGGAGTGATAGGAGATGGCTTTGAGCTGGAAGAGAGGAGATTGAGAGTGGAGATTAGGAAGAAATTCTTTCCAGTGAGGGTGGTGAGACACTGGAACAGGTTGCCCACAGAGGTTATGGCTGCCTCCTCTCTGGAGGTGTTGAAGGCCAGGCTGGATGAGACCTTGGGCAGCTTGGTCTAGTGAAAGGTGTCCTTGCCTGTGGCAGGGGTCAGAACTGGATGATCACTGAGGTGCCTTCCAGTTCAAACTGTTCTATGATTCTACAACCAGCCTTGACCTTGACCTCCTCTGACTCGGAGGTGCCTCCAGGCCCTGGGAGCAGTTCTCGTGCCCGATGATCTTTCTGATGCTGGAGCCCCTTTCAGAGTGGCGAGCAACCCCCTGCAGCTTTCACACGGCTGATCCTGGCTGATTATTAATTAGCTAGCAGTATTAATTACGGCTCCTCCAGCCCAGTCCATATTGCCAGCTTGATTATGCTGCCTCCCTTCAATTCCCTGCAATGAATCATGCCAGGGCACTTAAAAAGTCGGGAAGACTCATCCTTGTTAGCGGCACTGCGCTCCCCGCCGCGCAAATGGGAAGTGACACGGGGACTTTGCTCACTGCAAAGTGAGAAGGCAAGGCCACTCTGATGGGAAGAGATGGCCAAAGCCTTTATGACAGCTGACAAATTTCAGTGCCACCTAAAATGGAGCTTCACCCACAGCTTGCAGCGAAAGCTGCCCTCATAGGGTCACAGAATGCCTCGGGTTGGAAGGGACCATCAAAGCTCATCTTGTCCGATCCCCCTGCAGTCAGCAGGGACACCTCCAACTCGAACAGGTTGCTCAGGACCCCATCAACTTTGACCTTGAATGCCTTCAGGGATGGGGCCTCAAACACATCCTTAGGCAAACTGTTGCAGTGTTTCACCACTCTCATTGTGAAGAACTTCCTCCTGGTGTCAACTTAGATCTCCCCTGCTCCTGATTCAAACCGCTGCCCCTTATCCTACCACCACAGGCCCTCCTAAAGTGTCACTGCACAGCCTTCATGTAGGTCCTCTTCAGATACTGAAATGCTGCTCTAAGGTCTCCTTGGAGCCTTCTCTTCTCCAGAACAAACAATGCAGCCTCTGCCAGCCTGTTTAGAAGCAAGCACTGTGGGCAGAATCTCACTTTCCACCTTGCAAGAATTTCTCACCACAACTCTGCACCAGCAGCATTCCTCAGAGAGTCAAAGAATGGTTTGAAATGGTCAGAAGGGATCTTAAAGGTCATCTACTTCCAACCTTCCTACCAAGAGCAGGGACAGCTTCCACTAGACCAGCTTGTTCAAGTCCTCAGCCAGCCTGGCTACCAACACTTTCAGGCTTGGAGCCCCTACAGCTATTGCGGGTAAGCAGCTCCAGCGTTTCACAACCCTCTCTGTAACAATTTCTTCCTCTATCTGCACTCTGGACCTCCTCTCCTCAAGCTTCAATCCATTCCCTCTTCTCCTATCACTACAGGTCCTTGTAAAAAGTCTCTCCCCAGCTTTATCATAGACTCCCTAACTAACAGAATAGAATCATAGAATTGTTTTGGTTGGAAAAGAGCTTTAAGATTTTAAGCCCAGCCATTAAGCCAGCACTGCCAGGTCACCACTAAACCACGGCCCTCAGCACCACACCTCTGAAACTAGAGGTGGGTAGATTCAAGTCGGACTTCAAGATTAATTTTTTCACAATGAGGGAGGTGAAATACTGCAACAAGCTGCTGAGAGATGTGGTTGAGGCCCTATCCCTGAAAATACTTAAGATCAGGCTTGATGGAGCCCCGAGAACCACATCCTAGCTGGAGGTGTCACTGCTGACTGCACAGGAGGGTTGGACAAGATTACCTCTGAGGGTTGCTTCCAGCCCAATGCAATCTGTCAATCTCCATGGATTTGAAACCACTCCTCCAGGGATGGGGACTCCATCACAGTCTTGGTCAGCCTGTGACACAGCTTGACAACCCTTTTAGGGAAGAAATTTTTCTTCATATCCAACCTAAACCTCCACTGGTGCAAACTGAGGCCATTTCCTCTTGTCCCATACAAAAATACTGCTCTAAGGTCTCCCTGGGAGCCTTCTCTTCTGCAGGCTGAATATCCCCATCCTGTACTGAAACGCTCTTCAGAGGCTTCTCTTCTCCAGGCTAAACAAACTCCCAACCCTCTCTGCCTGGAGAGGAAGGCAGAACTGTGGGAGGGACATTGGTGCAACTCGAGGCCATTTCCTCTTGTCCCATACTAAAACGCTGCTCTAAGTTCTCCCTGGGAGCCTTCTCTTCTGCAGGCTGAACATCCCCAACCCTTCTGTCCTGTACTGAAACGCTGCTCTTCAGAGGCTTCTCTTCTCCAGGCTGAACAAACCCCCAACCCTCTCTGCCTGGAGAGGAAAGTAGAGCTGTGGGAGGGACAGGGTTAAAGAGAGAGAGGAGGGGGAAAAAAAAGCCCAGGCATTGGCGTGAACCTTAAACAAACTTCCAGCAGCATTTTTCTTTCCGCCGGCTGACATTTTTCTTTATGTTCCGTCAGTCATATCTGAGCGATCAGACAGCTTCTCCACGTGGTGCACCCACCAGGATTATTATCTCGAGCAAAAGCCCAGAGCTCATTGTAGCAGGCATGTAATTCTTTACAATGTATGCCACGTTAACTGTGTTGGGTTATCTATTCAACAGCTGACTGAGCTGGGCTCTCAAGCTCTTCTCAACAACCATGTAAGAAGCGATGACAATTGTACTACTTCATAACGGCTGCATGCAACTCTGACACACACTTCACAGCAACCAGTCATCTATATAAACCAATTTCAAGAGCAAAATTGCATGGTGCCTCCACTCTGTTATAAACACAATGATATCCACTCAGAGCTGATAAATGCGCTGCGGTTCTCCAGAGCTTTAAAGAACAACTTTCCCCCGCGCCCGCCGGCTCGCCGCGGCTCGTTCAACCTCTTTACGCCCCAGCTGGTCACTGGGAGATGGGCGAAACAAAGCAAGAGGCAGTGGGCTGGTGGCACTGAGGGGATGCCAGCAGTGGTGAAATGCCATTCTGCCTCTTCGAAGGCACTAGACAAAGTTACAGAACTGTTCGGGTTGGAAAAGACCTCAAATAAGATCACTGAGTCCAGCTACTGACCTAAGATCACCAAGTTCAGATGCTGACCTAAGGTCATCGAGTCCATCAGCCTAAGAGGCACAAGTCCAACCACTGCCCTAAGATCATCAAGTTCAAATACTGACCTAAGATCATTAAGTCCAACTATCAGCCCAAGAGGCTCAAGTCCAGCCACTGCCCTAAGATCATCAAGTCTTAAGATCATTGAGTCCAACCATCAGGCTAAGAGGCATGAGTCCAACCAATGACCTAAGATCAACAAGTGAAAATACTGACCTAAGACCATCAAGTCCAACCATCAGCCTGACTCAAGTCCAACCACTGACCTAAGATCATCAAGGCCAACCATGAGCCTGAGAGACTCATTTCCAACCACTGACCCAAGATCACCAAGTGCAACCATCAGCTTAAGAGGCTTGAGTCCAACCATCAACCTAAGAAGCAGGAGTCCAAGCACTGCCCTAAAAACTAGTCCAACAGTCAACCTAAGAGCATGGAGTCCAACAGCCAACACAAGGACATCAAACCCAGCTACTGACCTACGATGGTTGAGTGCAACCGTTGACCTAAGGTCATCAAGTCCAAGCAGCAAACTAAGATCACTGATTCCAACCATCAACCTGAGATCACCACATCCAACCACCAACCCAAGATCATCAACTTCTCTAAGTATATACAGCAGTCTAAAGAGGATATTCAGGGTGTCCAAAAGTGTCTCTGCAAGTCTACAGTGGTCTGGAGGGGATGAATACGCATCTCTGTGGTTCTTCCCTCCTTTCCTCCAGACTACACATCCCCAGCTCCCTCAGCTGCTCCCCGTATATCTTGTTCTCCAGACCCTGTCAGGGAGCTGCTTCCATGAGCTCTAAGAGCTTCTCAAAAGGGTTTTAATTTGTTTGCCAGTCTTTAATCCACCCTTTTGTTAGAGTGCTGGGTCCTGAAGTATTTCTCAAGGACTTTGTGGTTGCTATAGATATTTTATCCCACGATAAGGCTTACGTTGCGTGTAATCCCACAAAAAGTTACAGTAATTAATTGGAAAATTGCTAAGGAGTTGGTAAGTATTTAAAGCCTTAATTAAGTAGAACCTTGTTTTCTCTTAGCAGCTCATCAGACAGAATGCTTTGGTTAGGTGTTGGAATACCTCATCCACCTTAAGCTGCTCTCTACAACTCCCTGGAAGGAGGTTGGAGTGGGGTGAGAGGTTGGTTTCTTCTCCCTAATATCAGGTGATAGAATAAGAAGAAATGGCCTGAATTTGTGTCAGAGAAGAGTTAGATTGGAGATGAGGAATAATTTCTTTGTTGCAAGAGTGGTCAGGCACTGGAACAGGCTGCCCAGGGAGGTGGTGGAGTCACCATCCCTGGAGGTGTTCAAGAAATGTGTGGACATGGCTCTATGGGACATGGTTTAGTGGCCATGGTGGTGCTGGGTTCAAGGTTGGACTCAATGATCTTAGAGGTCTTTTCCAACCTAAACCATAATGCATAATAGCAAGAAATTCTTTACAGCAAGGGTGGTGAGACATTAGAGGAAGTTGCCCTCCAGAGAGGTGTTCAAGGCCAGGTTGGATGGGACATCGAGCAACACGGTCTAAGAGACGGTGTCCCTGCCCAAGGCAGGGGTGTTGGAAGTAGATGATCTTTGAGACCGCTTCCAACCCAAACCATTCTTTGATTCTATGATGCTAGCTGCAGAGCCTCTCACTCTGGAAAAGACTGCAAGTGCCCAACAACCAGAAGTGGGACATGGTATCTCCTAACCACAGGCACTAAACAGCCTCTCAGCTTTGGGCTCCTGCACCGTCTACGTAACAGAAAGCAGAAGATCACCTTGCGAAGGAAAGATGAAATGTAGCCGTAGGGATCTCGATTTAATGAACCCTGTAATTGAACAGCAACACAAAGACAGCCTGAGAAAGCACAACAAACACTACTTCTGTTTTTTAAACTCAGATAAAGGATGAGTTCAATCCCTGTTTGTTTTGCATTCTTCAATTAGACTACAAAAATATCCCGGTCTGAGCTAGGGCACAATTAATTCTCCATTCAGGGCTGGGATTTCCCAGCTCAGGCTCTGCTCACTGAGGCACTTGCTGCAGTTCAGGGCAGCCTGGCACAGGCAGGGGCTTCTTCTAGCAAAGAGAAGATAATGGGAAGAGGTCCTGCCAAGGGCTGGCTGCAGAAAGGCTCTGCCTGACACTTGCTCCTCTGCACACCAAGGGCACTGCCACAGCTTGTGCCACGCCTTGAGGGGCAGCAAGGCAGAGCTGGCACCTGCTGGGAGGAGCAGCCAGGACAGGTGAGCCCACAAGGGATTGCAGCCCACGGATGACATCTTCAGGAGCAAGCTGAAGGATTCCCAGGGCCAAGCCTCTTCTTCTCAGGCTTCTGTCCTAGCAGGACTTTGTCCCTTCTGCCTTCCATCCCCATCCCTGTGTTCCTGAATCCAGTTCTTAGATTCACAGATTTGCTGAATGGTTCAGGTTGGAAGAGATCTTAAAGATCATCTGGTTCCAACCCCCTGCCATGGGCAGGATCACCTTCCACTAGACCAGACTGCTGAAGGCCTCATCCAACCTGACCCCGAACACCTCTGGGGAGGGGACTTCTACAACTCCTCTGGGCAACCTGTTCAGTGTCCTGCTACTCTCACTTTAAAGAATTTCTTCCTATCATCAAGTCCAAACCTATTCTCCGCAAGCTTCAATCCAGATCCAGTTTCAGAACCCCGCTCGTGAATTCAGTTCCCATCTGCTGCTGAGTCCAGTCTGGGACTTAGCCAGTGCCTGCCCCAGTGTCAGACTTCACAAGTGGTGTTAGCTTTGCTCTGCCTCCTGCATAAAGCTTTGAAAATCAAGCTTTGTACAAGAGGTGCACTGTCCTCCACCAGCACTCTGGTGAAGAGCCTTGAACACAAGCCTTATGAGGAGCAGCTGACAGAAGAAGCTTGTTTAGTCTTCAAAAGAGGAAGAGGAGGATGAGGGGAGACCTCATTGCTCTCTACAACTCTCTGAAAGGAAGCTGGAAGCAGGTGGAGGTTGGTCTCTTGTTACATGGAAGAGGTGAGAGGATCAGAGGAAATGGCCTCTCATTGTGCCACGGGAGGCTGAGGTTGGATATGAGGAAAATTTTCTTCACAGAAAAGAATTCTCAAGCCCAGGGAGGTGGTGGAGACACCATCCCTGGAGGTGTTCAAGAGATGTGTGGATGTGGTGCTGAGGGACATGGTTTAGTGGCAGTAGCTTAGCAGTAGTGGTGGGACTGTGAGCTCTAGGTGAGGGGTTGGATTGGATGATCTCCTCCCTGGAGGTTCAAGGCCACAATGGATGAAACTTTCAGCAATCTGGTTTAGTGGAAGGTTTCCCTGCCAATGGCAGTGGGGCTTGGAATTAGATGATCTTCAGGGCCCCTTCCAACCCAAACCATTCTATGATTCTCAGGGGTCTCTTCCAACCTCAGCATTTTTACTCTTTTATCCTATCCTATCCCATCCCACCCCTATCTTATCCTATCCTACGTGTTCCCAACCCCAACTCACTGTTCCACAGCATAGTTTATTGTGAAGGAGACAACAGTGTTCCCTGTGGAAAGGCTCTCTCATCCTTAGCAGCTCTATGCACTGTTCACAGCATGAGGCACTGGCTCAGAATTAACTTTGCTCCCCAGATTGGGCTGCAATCCTCGTTTTACTCTAATTTAACCTTTCCTAGTTAATTTACATAGGTTCAGCTTGCCAGCCTGTACCTGCCAAAGTGCTCATCCTCCATCAAGTGTCTGGGCGTGGAAAGGGCTGCTCCCTGTCGGCTCCGTACCCAGGATCCCTCATTAAAGTCCTTAAAAACCTTTAATGTGACGAGAGGAGACAGGGAGAGCAAAGAAAAATAAGAGAGAATCTTTCAATTACTTTAATCACAGAGGATCCAAACCCCCATCAAAACAGAGCATGGGATGAAACTTCCTGCAGTTTGCCCCTTTCCCTTCTCCAGGCTCTTTCTCTTCCTCTTCCCATTTCTTTTTCTTTTTTCTTCTCCCTTCTTCTTTTCCCTCTCCCCTTCCCCCTCCCTTTTCTGTCCTGGCTTCCTTTCCCATTTCCTGTTTCCTCTTCCTTTTTCTGTCTGCCTCCCTTTCTGTCCCCTTACCTTTTCATTCCCTTTCCTCCTCCTCCTTCCTTTTCTTTCATCTTTCCTTTCCTCTCCCCCTTTACTTTCACCCTTTCCCTTTCATTTTTCCCTTTCTCTTTCCATTTATTTTCTTTTCCCCTTTCCCTTTCTTTTCTTTTCTTTTTCACTTTCACTTTCCAAGTCTTTTCCTTTTTCCCTTTTCCTTTTTCCCTTTCCTTTTCTTTTCTTTTTCCCTTTCTCTTTCTTTTCTTTTCTTTTCCCCTTTCCCTTAATTTCTTTTTCCTTTCTCTTTTTCCCTTCCTCTTTGTGCTTCTCCTTTTCCTTCACCTTTTTTCTCCTCATTCTCCTTCCCTTTCTCTTTCCCCTTCCCCTCTTTAAGCCACAGCCTGGCAGCCCAGTCCCACCTCAGCATCCCCAGGAGCACATCTCTCTAGTAGGAAGAGGCAGGAACAAGAAATCTCTGCAAGACCTGAAGTAAAGGCTGAGCTGTCCTGCAGGTGCCCAGGACAGTTGTTCCTCCTGGTGCATCTCACACACTCACAAGGCTCCTGCACACTCTATCTGGCATCATCACCTCCACCAGCCCTTTCTCTCCTAAATGAAGCTGCAGCAAAGGGTTTGCTGGAGTCCCAGCTCCTGGCCAACAAGACCAGTAAATTGCTGCTTTCTCACCTAGGAGGCTTTTTCTTCATTGTGAGGCTAAATGTCCCTGCTAAGGCTGGCGATTAAGAGCCATTTAAGAAGAGAAAAAATAATAAACCACAAAATTATGCAGAAAGCCACAGCCCCTGCCAGTGGGGACTGGGAACTGGGGGAAACAAAGGGGTGGGAACAAAGGGGACATCTGGAGCGTGGCAGCATGCTCTGTGCCACTTAGGAGAGGGGAACACACCCAAAATGTTGCCTTTGCAAGGCCAAAATTTATTAATCAGTTTTCCACATCTGCAACAGAGCAAAGCTCCAACCTCCATCTGTCACCAGGCACAAGGAGCAGGCCATGCTCTCCTTACAGAATCACAGAATCAACCAGGTTAGAAAAGCTCATCCAGTCCAACCTAGCACCCAGCCCTATCCAGTCAACTAGACCACAGCACTAAGTGCCTCATCCAGGCTTTTTTTTAAACACATCCAGGGACAGTGACTCCACCTACACCACTGCAATGGGATTTGGAGGATCATTCTGCCACCAGGCACCTAGCTCTAGGCATGATTACTCTCTCATCACTCCCAGGGTGATGGTCTACCCAATGAGCATTCCGGGAATGGGATATGGAGGATCATTCTGCCACCAGGCACCTAGCTCTAGGCATGATTACTCTCTCATCACTCCCAGGGTGATGGTCTACCCACTGAGCATCCCTGGAAGGGGGGCTGGGGGACAAGTTCTGACATCAGGCACCTACCTTAGGGCATTGCTCCTTCTCTATCACTCTTGGGATGCTGGTCCCACCACTGAGCATCCCTGGAATGTGATTTGAGGGACCATTTATGCTACTAGGCACCCTGTGCAGGGTATGGTCCTCTCTCCATTGCTCTCAAGATGACGGAATGGGATTTGGGGCATCATTTCTCCCATCTACAACCCAGTGAGGCTGCCTGGTATCATCTCATTCCCACCTTGAGCAGCAGACAACAGAGTGGGAAGCTCAGCAGACTCTCTCCCCTTCCATCAGCACCAGGAAAAGAAAGACAAAACTGCCTGCTGGACACCAAAACTCCTCCTGCAGCAACAAACAATTCATCCACATCCTTATTTTCTTTTCTTTTCCTCAACTGGCAGGTTTTTAATCCTCTCTTAAGCACTTTTAAAGTGCTCAATTTTGGTCTCATTTGAATGTAAATCAGCCTGCGTGCCCGGAGAACTTGGAGAACTTTTGCTGTTGTTGTTCTCCTGAGCAGGCTGCTTTGGCAGGTACCTTTCTCCAAGATCACCCAGCTTTCATTTGAAATTTCAAAAGCCTTGTTTTTAATCCCTCGAGCTGGCCTGCTACCTTGCACCATCTGTTCTGGGGGTTTTTTGTTATAAGCAGGGAGCACCTGCAGAGTTCTGCAACATTTCAAGCTGTCTATGGACAAAAAAAATCCAAGTAATTCTCATTTCTGTTGACTTAAAAGCAATCATTCGGATGCTGCTGCTCCACCTTGCACCCATTTCTCACCACAGCTCTGCCCCAGCAGCGTTCCTCAGAGCTTCACAGAATGGTTTGGGTTGGAAGGGATCTCAAAGATCATCCAGTTCCAACCCCCTCTCCATGGGCAGGGACACTCTACCATAGACCAGGCCACTCAAGGCCTTATCCAGCCTGGCCTTGAATACCTTCACAGAGAGGACATCCACAACTTCCCTGGGTAAACTGTTCCAGTTTCTCATCATCCTCACTGGAAAGAGTTTCTCCCTGTTATCCAGTCTAAATCTCCCCTCTTAGAATGAATCATAGAATGGTTTAGGTTGGAAGGGACCTCAAGGATCATCCAGCTCCAACCCCCTGCCATAGGCAGGGACACCTCCCACTAGAGCAGCTTG
The DNA here is from genome assembly GCA_013400475.1 of Tricholaema leucomelas. Taxonomy (NCBI): domain Eukaryota; kingdom Metazoa; phylum Chordata; class Aves; order Piciformes; family Lybiidae; genus Tricholaema lacrymosa; species Tricholaema leucomelas. The sequence goes on from WAAF01015153.1 coordinate 143,898, forward strand.
CTCAAGGCCTCTTCCAGCTCCCTGAGCAACCTGCTTTAGTGGGAGGCATCTCTGCCTATGGCATGGGGCTTGAAACTAGGTGGTCTTCAAGGTCTCTTCCAAGCCAAACCATTCTATAGCTCTATGAAAATGATACTTGCCAGCAACAAAACTGCTCAGAAGGCCAAGAGTAAGAGGCTGCCACCATATCTGCCCATACCTGAGCACACCTGCTCCTATCACACAGAGAATGTTTCATGTCCAAATGCATCCTTATCACATACTTGGGTGGGTATGAAAGATTTTTCTGCCACCTTGGACAAAGAAAAAAAATCTATTAGAAAGCTCTTGTGTGATTAGAGTTCATTATCCAGAGCACTCCAGGGCTGATAAATGCCTCCTCAAGGGCATGCCAGCTGATTCTGGACGGAGTATCTCTCTGGTGGGATTCCATCCCAAACTGTACACAGCTGCACAAAGGATGAACCTGCAGCAGCATCGCAGTCCTCAGAGGCTGAATATCATCTTGCAGATGTGGAAGGTGAGGCACAATTCATACTGGACATGGGAGACCTTCTCTGCAAATCCCTGAAAGCAGCTGGAGCCAGGTGGGGTTTGGTGTCTTCTCCGAAGGAATGAGTGTTAGGACAAGAGCTAACAGCTTCAAATTGCACCAGGGGAGCTTTGAGCTGATTGCTTCACATCTTTGCTGCTTTTCCAGCTTCACCAAGTGAAACCAATCCTCCTCTCTTCCCCCAGACTCTAAATTTGGAATAACCTTTCCTTCAGTCTGGAAAGGAGCTGGGAGAAGGGCTGGCTCCTGCTGGAAAATGTCAGTTCTTGGGAAGGGAGAAAGGGGAAGGGCAGGGGAGAGGAGAGGAGAGGAGAGGAGAGGAGAGGAGAGGAGAGGAGAGGAGAGGAGAGGAGAGGAGAGGGGAGGGGAGGAGAGGAGAGGAGAGGAGAGGAGAGGAGAGGAGAGGAGAGGAG
>WAAF01015153.1:145072-172313 GCA_013400475.1 Tricholaema leucomelas
AAAAGAAAAGAAAAGAAAAGAAAAGAAAAGAAAAGAAAAGAAAAGAAAAGAAAAGAAAAGAAAAGAAAAGAAAAGAAAAGAAAAGAAAAAGGCAAAAAGAGGCAAGAAAGCAGAGAGAAAAGTGAGTGTTTCAATCAGGTCTAACGGCAGCAAACCCCCGAGTACTTAATTTATCGAATCTCCTGTTAGTGAGTGAACAAAGGTAAAAATAACAGGCTAGTTATAAACTAGTACTATGATGATGACATTGTGAATTATTTAAAAAGGGCATATTCAGTGTGACCATAGAGCCATCAATCATAATAGACATTGATGAGAAAAAGAGGTTTCAGTCACTTCCTATCTGCCAGGAGAACAATTCTATCTCGCAGGTAGCTGTGAAGTGCCGCTGACCCGATGTCACTCGCATTGTTGCTCTACCCTTTGAACGGGGAAGAGTAGATTCTCTCAATATTAGAATCGAATGAGTAAATAAATTCTCAGTTCACCGCCAACACTCCTTCAGAGTGCACACTTCAATTTGTCTAACAATGGGGAGGACAGGAAAGCAGAAATCTCTTAAAGCGGGGATGAATTTTTTATGGCGGCTCAAATCCAGCTGCAAAGAATGGGGCTTTAAATGGGAGCGGCGCTGCTTTTAGCTGCGGCCCCCAGAGACACGCTCTTGGGGAAGAGGGGTTGGGTTTTTGTGTGTGGATTTCAGCCCTTTCCATTTTGCTCTTCCCTTCCTCCCGACGTTGCTTCCACCACCGAATGGCTCCGTGGTGCTGCTCGCCTTGAGCTCTCCAATAGGAAATGAAAAGATCCTCCTTACAGAATCCCACAGCCCCAGCGTGGTAGGGGTTGGAAGGGAAGACAGAAAATTCGTGGGTGATTTGAGTCTCAGCTAAGTTGTGAAACACCAGAAATTAATTCTGCAGTACTGATATTATCTCACTAAGCTCAAATCCAGCAGAGTCACAGAATGGCAAGGGTTGGAAGGGACCTCTGCAGATCATCCACTGCCAACACTACTGCTAAAGCAGGGGCACCAACAGCAGCTTGCCCAGCAGCACAATGCCCAGCTGGGCTTGGAAACTCTGCAGAGACTCCACAACCTCTCTGGGCAGCCTGCTCCAGGCCTCCAGCACCCTCACAACAAACAACTTTCTCCTCCTCTTCAGGTGGAACCTCCAGGCTCACTGCCCCTGGTCCTGTCCCTGGGCACCACTGACAAGAGTCTGGCCACAGCCTCTTGCTCCCCACAGCTCCTTTAGCTCTTGCTGAGCATTGATCAGATCTCCTCTGGGGCTGCTCTTCTGCAGGCTCCACAGCCCCAGGGCTCTCAGCCTTTTCTCCTCACAGAGATGCTCCAGGTCCCTCAGCAGCTTTGCAGCCTCCCCTGCACTCTCTCCAGCAGCTCACTGTCTCTCTTGAACTGAGAAGCTCAGAACTGGACCTAAGGGCTCCAGCTGTGGCACTCACATCCCATCACCTCCAAACACTGAAGTTTTACTGACAGATCTGTCTTACCAACCCAAAGACTCAGATATCTTTCAAAGGAAGCAAACATCACAGCTGGAACATGACTGTTGAGTAAGGAGAGAGAGAAGGAAGCTCTCCAGCTTTTACATTGTGCTGGATTAATGTGGGAGAGACTCTTTCACCTGATGCCCCACATAATTATACCTGAAACTTTCTCTCAGCTTACATGTTCCCTCCATGGTGGCTCCTCTAATTAGCTGATGGGTTTCTAAGGTGCCAGGGGAGGAATGATAGGTGCACAGCTCTGGCCTCACACAATGAAGGTGCTTCCAGCACCTCAGGGATGTCTCCCCGGCCTGCACATCCCAGGTCAAGCTGGGCCAAGTCCCAGAAAGCCTCCAGCAGAAGGGTCACGTGGGGATGATGTAGGGATGGCAGGATGCTGGGATGTGAGGATGGAAGGGATGCAGGCACATGGGGATGGAAGGGATGTGAGGATGGAAGGGATGTGTGGATGGAAGAGATGTGGAGATGGAAGGGATGTGGGGATGAAAGGGATATGGGGATGGAAGGGATATGGGGATGGAAGGGATGTGGGGATGGAAGGGATGTGGGGATGCAGGAATGCAGACAACGTGGGGATACAGGTGATGCAGAGATATGGCAAATGAGAACGTAGGGATGTGGGGATGTGGCTGATGTGGGAATGCAAGACCGTGGGCGTCTGGGTGATACAGGGATGTAAGGGTGTGGGATGTGGAGGCGAAGGGATGTGGGAATCCAGGGATGCAAGGATATAGGGGTAGAGGCAACGTGGGGATGCAGGACCGTTGGGGACACAGGGATGTAGGCATAGAGAAACGATGCAGCAGGCCTCCCTGACTACTCCATCCCCACTCAGCCCCAAGCCTATAGCTCCTGCAGCGCAGTTCCCCGCACTTTGCCCGCTCCTCATCTCCATCCCCTCCCGATGCCAGCAGCTCATCCTGGGAGTTTATTCATCTCTGCCTAACCCTCGTGCAGCTTCAAAACTCTACATCACCACTTAATTGTGACTAACAGGTAAATCAAAGGTAACAAAAAAAAAAAAAAAGAAAAGAACTAATTAATTTCCCAACCCACTTCTATTTTACTGTTAGTGTTTGGAGAAAATATAACTAAACCCCCATTAGTGTTAAGGTAAAGCCCATGAAACAACATAATATAATGCAAGAAAGACATTTAATAGCACGGAGGAATGTTAAATTACTAATTAACTCCAAGTTACTGTATAAAAAAGCCTAGTAATTTACAGGATTACTGCAATATGCAGCTCAGATTGCCACAAGGGTCAGCCAGAGAGCATCGCCTTCTATTTCTTTCGGCGCGGTGGTTATTGGAGGAATCCTTCCCCGCATTAAAATCTCCTGTCCTTACCCACAGTTCAGTGCTGCTAATTAGCAGCAGTCGAGATTTCCCCAGCAGTCAGGGCTTTAGGTTTGGAATTTTTTTATATATTCATTTATTTATTTATTTATTTATTTATTTTTACCCCACGTTCAGCTGCCAAACGTTACCAACTGCTCAAGATGCTTCCGCTCACCCTGCGTCCGGCCGCTAGCAGGCTGGGGGTGGGGAGAAGAAAAGAAATAAAACAACCAAACCCAGCTAATAAAATTATTTGTCCTGCTCTTTGTTACAGCAGCAACCTTAGAAACAGCTTTTTTTTTTTTTTTTCCCCTCCCCTTTCCTCTTTTTTTGTTTCTTTACCTCCTAACAGCTCAAACTGGAAGCTCTCCAGTCCATATCTTTCATGCGTGCGTCTTCAAAAGCAACTCTTTCCGCCCTCTATTTAAACTTTTATTTAAACAAGAAAGCAAGAAAAGGTATCTTTTAGGGTGGGTTTTTTTGTTGTTGGTTTTTTTTTTTACCTAAACATATAAGGAGAATGCCACAACTTTGATTAATAATTGATTAAATAAACCACCAGCCCATCAAAGGCAGGAAGAGGAGCTGCTCCACGGAATCAAATAGAGCTTTGTTGTCTTAAAACGCCTCTCAGATCGACTCGGTAGCACCTTAATGGTGCAGGTTAGAAATGGCAGCAGTTCCCAAAGCATTTATTACTATTATTATTAAGAAAAATTGAATTTAATTCCTTCCCTCCCCTCCCCCACACCCCGCCTCTTTGGTTGCTAATTAAACCCCAGCAATCAAAAACAGAGAAATTGGGAGGCTGATCTCACAGCCTTCCTCTTCTCCTCTCTCTTTTGTTGGCTTTATGACTAATTTATGTTTAACCTTCTTGAGACGCTGTGGCGACAGCACACTTCCTAAAAACAGAATCCTGAACAAACCAAACCTGAAAGCAACTTCCTAACATCAGAATCCTAAACAAACCAAACCTGAAAGCAACTTCCTAAAATCAGAATCCTGAACAAACCAAACCTGAAAGCAACTTTTGCTGGTGTCCAACAGCAGGGCAAAAGGTCTGGGGAGACAGGGAAAGGTTTGGAGTTGAAAGAAGTGATGTGTTTGAGGATGCTGTGGATTCATCCATCCCTAGAGGTGTTCAAGAAATGTGGTGACAGAACACTTCCTAAAATCAGAATCCTGAACAAACCAAACCTGAAAGCAACTTCCTAACATCAGAATCCTAAACAAACCAAACCTGAAAGCAACTTCCTAACATCAGAATCCTGAACAAACCAAACCTGAAAGCAACTTCCTAAAATCAGAATCCTGAACAAACCAAACCTGAAAGCAACTTCTGCTGGTGTCCAACAGCAGGGCAAAAGGTTTGAGGAGGTGGGGAAAGGTTTGGAATTGAAAGAAGCAATGCGTTTGAGGATGCGGTGGAGTCATCCATCCCTAGAGGTGTTCAAGAAATGTGGTGACAGAACACTTCCTAAAATCAGAATCCTGAACAAACCAAACCTGAAAGCAACTTCCTAACATCAGAATCCTAAACAAACCAAACCTGAAAGCAACTTCCTAACATCAGAATCCTAAACAAACCAAACCTGAAAGCAACTTGTGCTGGTGTCCAACAGCAGGGCAAAAGGTGTGGGGAGGTAGGGAAAGGTTTGGAGTTGAAAGAAGCAATGAGTTTGAGGATGCGGTGGAGTCATCCATCCCTAAAGGTGTTCAAGAAACGTGGCAACAGCACACTTCCTAAAATCAGAATCCTGAACAAACCAAACCTGAAAGCAACTTGTGCTGGTGTCCAACAGCAGGGCAAAAGGTGTGGGGAGGTAGGGAAAGGTTTGGAGTTGAAAGAAGCAATGAGTTTGAGGATGCGGTGGAGTCATCCATCTCTAGAGGTGCCCAAGAAATGTGTGGACATGGCACTTTGGGACGTGGTTTAACGGCAATAGTGGTGTTGGGTTGATGGTTGGACTTGATGATCTTAGAGGGCTTTGCCAAGCCAAACAATTCTGTGATTCTGTGATCTCCTTCACCCTCCCCTTCACAGGAGTGAGAGCAATCAGGAAACATCCACTAATTGCTTCATCAAAACGAAGCTTCTCCACGGTCATACCAATTATTGCGCCATCGCGGTGCAGAGTTTCCACACAGAAAAAAGTGAAAAGAAATCAGATTGCTGCCTGGCAACAGCTTTCCAGTAATCATATTCCCTTATTTCCAACAGACTTCATGAAAACAGGGTTGGGATTTGGGGCTTCAACTCTTCCACCTGCCAAAATTCCNGGGTGCCCAAGAAATGTGTGAACATGGCACTTTGGGACGTGGTTTAACGGCAATAGTGGTGTTGGGTTGATGGTTGGACTTGATGATCTTAGAGGGCTTTGCCAAGCCAAACAATTCTGTGATTCTGTGATCTCCTTCACCCTCCCCTTCACAGGAGTGAGAGCAATCAGGAAACATCCACTAATTGCTTCATCAAAACGAAGCTTCTCCACGGTCATACCAATTATTGCACCATCGCGGTGCAGAGTTTCCACACAGAAAAAAGTGAAAAGAAATCAGATTGCTGCCTGGCAACAGCTTTCCAGTAATCATATTCCCTTATTTCCAACAGACTTCATGAAAACAGGGTTGGGATTTGGGGCTTCAACTCTTCCACCTGCCAAAATTCCCTCGATTTATCCAAAGTTGGTGACAACACAAAGCGCTCAACCTCACTCCTGCTTCATTCCCACAGGAGACAGGGTTGTAAAACCTGCTTAGGACACAAGTGGAGAATTCACGGTGCTGACAGGAATAAATTCACTCAGTCAATGATCAAAACAGTAGCCTAAGGGCAACAAAGAACAAGTGTCAGCCACATTTGCTCTAAACTTCCACCAAACACACCCCCCCACCCAGGAATTGCAGTTGCGCTGCTCTGTATCTATATTGATACCAGATTTGATTGTGTTTTTCCCAAGGGAGGGGACACAAAGGACACATTTTGAGGGGCTTTAGTGGTCCAGAACTTCTCAGCTGGCTTCGTTTGCCTTCTAAACACGATGGCCACAAGGTTTCTAAATGAAGTGCATTACTCAGTGCTCAAAGATTCCCTTTTCCCCCCCCCTGTGATGTTCAAAGATCAGCATCTATATTAGTGTCTGGAGCTGTGTATTTATATGCTGTGTGCATATAGATATTTATATTTTCTGTATCTGGGCTGGAATTTCAGTGCTGTTCCTTAAATATTCCTTGAATTAACCAAAGCTTAAGGATTTGATCTAAACCTTCAGGGGTTTGGGGTTTTTTTTCAGAGTTTTAATGGGTTTGTGCAGGGTTTCTAAATGGAGGTTGAAGATGTAAGACTGTGTAATAGATAATTATAGATATATATGAACCATAAAATAGATTCATCTATATTTTGTATGTAATTATATAGCTAGGACTGTATTACAGAAGCACAGCATGCATCAGGTTGAAAGGGGACATCAAAGTTATCTTGTCCAATCCCCCTGCAGTCAGCAGGGACACCTCCAACTAGAGCAGGTTGCTCAGAGTCACATCAAGTCTGATCTTGAATGTCTCCAGGGATGAGGCCTCCATCATATCTCTGGGCAACCTGTTCCAGTGTTCCCTCACTCTTATAGTGAAGAACTTCCTCCTGATGTTCAACCTAAATCTTCCTTGCTTCAGTTTCAAACCGGTGTTCCTTGTCCTGTCATCACAGGCCCTTCTAAACAGCCTCTGCCCAGCCTTCCTGCAGGTCCCCTTCAGATACTGAAATGCAGCCTTCTCTTTCCTAGGCTGAACAGTCCCAGCTCTCCCAGCCTGACCTCCTAGCAGAGGTGCTCTGCTCCAGCCCTCTGATCATCTTTGTGGTTCTCCTGTGGATCCTTTCCAGCAGGTCCATGTCTTCCTTGTGTTGGGGTCCCATAGCTGGACACAGCACTGCAGGTGAGGTCTCCCCAGAGCAGAGCAGAGTGGCAGGATGCCCTCTCTCCATCTCTGGCCACACTTCCTCTGCTGCAACCCAGGCTGCCACTGTCCCTCTGGGCTGTAAGTGCCCCTTGCTGTCTCATGCCTTCTCACCCACCAGCATCTCCAAGTCCTTCTCTGCAGGGCTGCTCTCAATCTCATCACCCTCCAACCTGGACTGATATAATGAATTGCCCCAAACTAGCTGCACTTTGCCTAATTAAACCTCCTGAGATTCTCCTCAGCCCACTTCTCCAGCATGTCCAGGTCCCTCTGAATGGATCCCATCCTCTTATCAAGCCACCACTCAGCTTGGTGTCATCTGCAGACTTGCTGAGGGTGCACTCAACCCCACTGCCTATATCTGTAGACTTGCTGAGGGTGCACTCAACCTCATTGCCAGTATCATTAATGAAGATACCAAACAGCACTGGTCCCAGTGGAGCTTACCAAGATATTCCTGCCCATCATGAAGGTAGCTTCAGATAAAGGCCTACAGCTCACATTTCCTTTCCCCAAGCCTGGCCAACCACTTGCCACTTGGAAAGCTCTTAAATATCTCCATCACCAAGCATATGCTCTAACATACTTCTCTCTGACAAAAATAGAAATGTTTGCACCCAAATGACTGCAGAAGCCAGGGGGAGATGAGCAGGGGGTGCTAAGCAAGCCCAGGGTGCTGCTCTCTGGGTTTTTGGTGGGATTTGGAGTGGGTTTTGTTGTTTGATGTTTTTTCTTCTCCAGTTTATTAACCTTATTTAGCTTTCAATGTCCACTAATCACCTAAAACATCACTTTTACCTCATCCTTTTCACACATAACATTAGAGAGTTGGAAGGGACCTCGAAAGATCATCTAGTCTGACTCCTCTGCTAGGGCAGGAGGTCACACAGGAATGTGTCCCAGCCACAATCCTGGCAAAAAAAGCAGAGAGTGAGGCAAGTGATGGGAGCAGAACATGACAGAAATCAGCTAATTTGTCCACAGAAACAGAGAATTTTGCTTGGAAAAGATCTTAAGGATCATCAAGTAACCCAGCACTGCCAGATCATCACCAGATCGTGCCCCTCAGCACCACTTCTCCATGGCTTTGAAACTCCTCCAGGGATGGGGACTCCACTCCAGGTAGCCTTGGCCAGGCCTTAACAACCTTTTTAGGGAGGAAATTGTTCCTCATGTCCAGTCCTAACCTTCCCTGGGGCAACTGGAGGCCATCTCCTTTTGTTCTACCACTCATTCCTCGGGAGAAGAAACCAACCCCCACCTGGCTTCAATCTCTATTCAAGGAGCTGAAGGTCTCCCCTCAGCCTCTTTTTCTCCAGGCTGAACAACCACAGCTCCCTCAGCTGTCCCTCACAGGCCTTGAGATTTGAGTTCCAGTGGAAAGGTTCTAATGCAGACTGACAGGGGAGGAAACTTCCCTCTGCAAGCCTCCAAAAACTTTGTTTTAAGGGTGCAGCTGCTAAACTTTGAGTATTTCTCTCTAAAAAGAGATTAATTTCTTTTCTCTCCTCCCTATCTAGCAATGCCAAGCCAATTTCCATACTGGCAAGGATCTCCTATGACTCTGAGTTATTAAAGCCAGCCCACGGTTGCAGATGCTCTACGTGCTCAGGAAGTAGCCACCAAATTCACTTGAAGATTGAAAAGGAAGGCAGGAAAATAAATAGACCAGTGAGGGGGGAAATGAAAATATTTAGCACCTACTTTTCATTTCTGGGTAGAATCACAGAATTAACCAGGCTGGAAAAGATCTTGGAGATCACCAAGTCCAAACTATTACCCAACACCCATCACCTACCTTATAGGTCACCATTTTTTCCACCCTGGAAGATAAAAAACCCTCTAAAAGGCAATGAGACAACAGCTCCTGGGATTTTTGCAAGGCTTTCTGGCTTTGTTCATCTGGCTGAGCATGGCATCATCCCACAGCACCCTGAGAGGTGCTGTCACCACGAGGCATGAGCCAGAAAATGCCAAAAGCAAGCAGTTCAATGTGCTTTGGGGGTTGATGATGTGATTTTTATAAGCCCTGCCTACATGTCATGGTTGGAAATCCTGAATTTCCACAGATGTTCAACCATCCAGCAGGGATTCATCCCTCTCAAAGCAGGGTGCACACCCTGCTGCCAGCTGCTAGTGCCCTGTGGGCTGTGGTTGGTCCATCCTGGACTTCTCCCTGCCACCAACACAGCAGGACTGCTCCCTGCAGCCACGTTCCTGCCGAGCATCCTCACTCCCAGCTCTCCCAGCTGCTGGCCTGCTGGGCTGGCACTGGTGTGGACCTGGGCATGATGTACGCTGAGCTGGGGACTGGCCAAATTGAAGTGGCAGAGATGTCACCATCCATCTATGGAATCCCCTGCTCACCACAGCAGCCCCAGCACTGATAAGTCCATAAAAACCCCAGGCTGATGCTGCACACAGCCACCAGTCAATTAGACCTGGAGATTACCAGCCTAGGCTACCAGTAAACAACCTCAGCAAAACATCTTGGACCAGAAGACTTCTCCACAGCTCCACACTCAGGGTGATTAGTTGATGGAGTCACCATCCCTGGAGAAGTTCAAGAAATCTGTGGACATGGCACCTGGGGACATGGTTTAATGGCCATGATGGTGTTGGGTTGATGGTTGGACTCAGTGAGCTCAGAGAGCTTTTCCAACATAAGCAGTTCTGTGATTCTAGGATTTTGCAGTTCCCATGTGGAAAAGTGATAAAGTAAGAAGAGCTTGGATACGAGAGAGGAGTTGCAGCGGTCCAAGAGCAGTGTTCATGCTCAGAACATTCATCAGAACAGCAGCAGCTCCAAAAGCAGGGAAGCAAAGCAAGCACTAGCCCTGAAGGTGGTGACCCTGCCTGCATCCCCACAGAAGGCAGGAATCCAGCCCATAATGGTCAGTGCTGGCCTGGTTAACCAGGGCCTGTCAGAGAGAATGGGAACTACTGCAGAGAGTCCAGAGGAAGTTGCAAAGCTGTTGAGGGGCCTGGAGCATCTCTGTGAGGAGAAAAGGCTGAGAGCCCTGGGGCTGTGGAGCCTTCAGAAGAGCAGCCCCAGAGGAGATCTCCTCACTGCTCAGCAACAGATAAAGGACCTGTGGAGGATGAGGCTGACTCTTGTCAGCGGTGCCCAGGGACAGTGGGCACAGACTGGAAGCCAGGAGGTACCACCTGAAGATGAGGAGAAACTTGTTTGTTGTGAAGGTGCTGGAACTCTGGAGCAGGCTGCCCAGAGAGGTTGTGGAGTCTCCTTCTCTGGAGAGCTTCCAAGCCCAGATGGGCATTGTGCTGCTGGGCAAGCTGCTGTGGGTACCCTTGGTGTAGCAGTAGGTTTGAACTGGATGATCTGCAGAGGTCCCTTCCAATCCCTACCATTCTGTGACTCTAATTGCTTGATTTGAGTTGACCTGAGATACTATTAGCACTGAAAAATGAATTTCTGCTATTTCACAAGTTTACTGAAACTTAAACCACCCACAGATTCGAAGTGGATGAAGTTTAGGAGGATGCTGAATCCCAACTCCACCTAGCAGCCAGCAGGCAAAGGATTTTACTGTTGCTGTTGAACAGGAGAAGGAAACGTCTGCAGTAGTCTCAGCACCCATTAATGCATGAGTTGATCAGCCCTAGCTAGCCCAGGACAACATGTTTTGGAGGTTATTTGTACATCAGAAAATACCATCACTGAATCTTCATAACTATCTGAGCCCAATTCCTTGCCTTATCCCAATCACTGCTGCCAGGGTTCTGGAGAGCAAGGTTACCCTCGTCACATCGTTAGGATGGCAGATCATAGAATCACAGAATCAACCAGGCTGGAAGAGACCTCCAAGCTCAGCCACTCCAACCTAGCACCCAGCCCTGGCCAATCAATCAGACCATGGCACTAAGTGCCTCATCCAGGCTTTGCTTCAACACCTCCAGGAACAGAGACTCCACCACCTCCCTGGGCAGCCCATTCCAATGCCAATCACTCTCTCTGCCAACAACTTCCTCCTAACATCCAGCCTAGACCTCCCCCAGCACAACTTAAGACTGTGTCCCCTTCTTCTGTTGCTGGCTGCCTGGCAGAAGAGCCCAACCCCACCTGGCTACAGCCTCCCTTCAGGTAGTTGTAGACAGCAATGAGCTCTGCCCTGAGCCTCCTCTTCTGCAGGCTGCACACCCCCAGCTCCCTCAGCCTCTCCTCACAGGGCTGTGCTCCAGGCCCCTCACCAGCTTCCTTGCCCTTCTCTGGACACCTTCCAGCACCTCAACATCTCTCTTGAATTGAGGAGCCCAGAACAGGACACAGCACTCAAGGTGTGGCCTGAGCAGTGCTGAGTCCAAGGGCAGAATAACCTCTCTTGTCCTGCTGGCCACTCTGTTCCTGATTCAGGCCAGGATGCCATTGGCTCTCCTGCCCACCTGGGCACACTGCTGCCTCATGTTGAGCTTCTATCTACCTGTACCCCTAGGCCCCTTTCTGCCTGCCTGCTCTCCAGCCACTCTGTCTCCAGCTTATACTTCCCTGGCACAACTTGACACAGTCCTTTCTTCTGGCCATGCTTGAGGTCTGCTGCTTGCCATTTGGCCATAGAAACGTGCACTCAAGGTTTCAACAACTTATGCTGAAAGCTCCAATGAGCCTTCACTCTGATGCTCTGAGATCCCACCACAGCACTTACTACAATCACCCAACCGCTTCTGGCAGGACCTGCTGCTTGGTTGGAAAATTTATTAGCTTGATTCAGGTCAAAGTTCTTTTTGATTTTAAATTTCTTCTATGAATAGTTAATCTCCTCCTCCTCCTCCCTCAACCTTCCTCCCTTCCCTTATGAAGGATTTAAATAAAGGAGTTTTCTTATCTTGTGCCTCAAGATATGGTCTCTTTGGTCACTGCTACCTTCATCAGTCATTACTTATTAATGAATTGCTCAGTCTCTGTACTGCTGGTTACTTTAATATTCAGTTTCACTTCCCAGCACAGCTTCACTGCTCTTATCTTACATGGGAGATGCTCAAATGAAATCTACTGTAGAATTTTTAGCAACTAGTGGAGCCTCTCTGTTCTGCAGCATGGCCTTGGGGCACATCTCTCATGTAGGGCAGAGCTCTCTTCTTTCTTTTTGCACCCTGTACAATGGAAAGAGCAGTATGACATAATCCCAGCACGGTGAGGGTGGGAAGAGACCTTTGGAGGTCATCTAGCCCAATCCACTTGCTAAAGCAAGGGCATCTACAGCAGTTTGCCCAGGATTACAATGTCCAGATGGGTATGGAATCTTTCCTGAGAAGGAGACTCCACAGCTTCTCTGGGCAGTCTGCTCCAGGGCTCTGTCATCCTTAAATTCAAAAAGCTCCTGCTCATCTTTAGATGCAACTTCTTATGGCCAAGTTTGTGCCCATTGCCTCTTGTCCTGTCACTGGGCACCACTGAAATAAAACCTGGTCCCATCCTCCTGACACTGTTTAAGCTAGCAATGGGGAGATTCAGACAAATGTTAGATGTTCTTCACCAGGAGGGTGGTGAGACCCTGGAATGGGTTGCCCAGGGAGGTGGTGGGAGCCTCATCCCTGGAGGTGTTTAAGGCCAGCCTGGATGAGGCTCTAGACAGCCTGATCTAGTGTGAGGTGTTCGCAGAGTGGGTGGACCTGGATGATCCTTGTGGTCCCTTCCAACCTTGACTGATTCTGTGATTCTAAGCACTGACCAGCATTGATGAGATCATCACTTAGGCTCCTCTTCTCCAGACTAAAAAGCCCAAATTTCCTCATCAAAGAGATGTCCCAGTCCCCTCAGCATCTTTGTAGCCCTTTGCTCTACCCTCTCCAGTAAGTCCCTGTCCTTCTGGAACTGGGAAGCCCAGAAATAGACTCAGTGCTCTAGATATGGTCTCACCAAGGCCAACTCTCTCAGTCTTTTCCTCATAAGGGAGAGAAGATGCTGCAAGCCACTTGAGGTGGAAAAGCAGTTAAATCTGCAATCCAAATTAATAAATCTCAGAAGCATAGAATAGTTTTGGTTGGAAAAGCCTTCTCAGATCAAGTTTAATCATCAAGCCAACACCACTATGCCCATTAAACCCTGTCCCAAAGTGCCATGGCCACACATGTCTGGAACACCTCCGGGGATGGTGACTCCACCACCTTCCTGGGCAGCCTGTGCCAATGTCTAACCACTCTGGTAGCAAAGAAGTTGTTCCTTGTGGCCAAACTAAACCTCTCCTGGCACAATTTCAGACCATTTCCTCATGTTCCATCACCTGATACTAAGTAGAAGAGGCTAACCCCCACCTCTTTGCAACTTCCTTTTGCAGAGTTCCACAAAGAGAAGAACAAAAAAAAATATCCAGGGAAGGAAAAAATGATCCATGGAAGGAAAAAACTTACTCAGGGAAAGAAAAAGATATCCAGGGAAGGGAAAACATATCCAGGAATGGAAAAAAGCTATCCAGAGAAGATAAAAAAGACATGTCCAGGGAAGGGAAAACCTATCCGGGGAAGGAAAAACCTATCCAGGATAGGAAAAACATATTCAGGGAAGGGAAAACATATTGAGAGAAGGAAAAAAAGTATCAAGGGATGAGAAAAAAAACGTCCAGGAAAGGGAAAAATTACCCAGGGAAGGGAAAAACTATATAGGGAAGGAAAAACCTATCCAGGGAAGGAAAAAATATGCTGGAAAGGGACAAAACTGTCTTGAGGGAAGGAAAAAAGTATCGAGGGAAGAGAAAAACTACCGAGGGAAGGGAAAAACTATCCAAGGAAGGAAAAACCTATCCAGGGAAGGAAATACCTATCCAGGGAAGGAAAAAAAATATGCTGGAAAGGGAGAAAACTATATCAAGGGAAGGAAAAAATATCAAGGGAAGAGAAAAACTATCCAGGGAAGGGAAAAACTATCCAGGGAAGGAAAAACCTATCCAGGGAAGGAGAATCCTATCTAGGGAAGGGAAAAAATATACAGGGAAAGAAAAAAACTATCCAGAGAAGAAAAATTCTATCCAGGGAAGGAAAATCCTATCCAGGGAAGGGAAAAATTATCCAGGAAAGAGAGAAAACTATCCAGGGAAGGGAAAAACTATCCAGGGAAGGGAAAAACCATCCAGAGAAGAAAAATCCTACCCAGGGAAGAGAGAAAACTATCCAGGGAAGGGAAAAACTGTACAGGGAAGAAAAACCTATCCAGGGAAGGGAAAAACTATTCAGGGAAGGGAAAAACCTATCCAGGGAAGGAAAATCCTATCCAGGGAAGGAAAATCCTATGCAGGGAAGGGAAAAATTATCCAGGAAAGAGAGAAAACTATCCAGGGAAGGGAAAAAAAGCTCTTTGAGCCCCCCGAGCCTGCTCCCCCCGCCGCGTCTCAGCGTGCCTCAGCTGCACATCATACATGCGGAACATTGAACCATCCTCTTAAATATTATGACATGGAGAAAATCACATTGTGCTTTAACCTATCAACAAAGGAGCAAAGCAATTACAGAGCTAAACACAGGCCAGGAAGAACCCAATAAAGAGAAATCCAAGGAAATTTGGTGAAAATTCTTAAGGGGCCTTACAATGTTTAATCATGCCACGGGTCGAAATTAATATTCTGCTTTTAATTCCAAAGGCTGAAGCACCAAGGTACATCTTTGGGGTGGTTTTAATAACCATCCTACAGCACCCAGTGAATTAGCAGCTGGGCTGACTGCTATTTCACTTTTTTTTTCCTTCCCTTTGCTTACTCAAGTAAAGCAGTTAATATTAGTATAATCATCAAACTAACATTAGTCAGACAGAAGGACAGACTGAGTTATTCCCCCCCCCCCCATTGTAATGCAGAGTATATACATAAACATAGATAGAGATACAGACATAGATATAGAAATATAGACAGATAGGTAGATAGATATCAATATAGATATATAGAGACAGAGACATAGATATAGATACAGAGAGATAGACACATACACAGATATCAATAGTTATATAGATATAGAGACATATAGATACATACATATAGATATACAGATATAGATACATACATACATAGCAATATAGATATATAGAGATATATAGACATATATCTATATACATAGACAGAGATAGAGATATAGACATAGATACAGATATAGAGATAGATGGACAGATACACAGATAGGTATCAATATATAGATATAGAGATATGCATAGATACACAGACATACAGACAGACATCTAGATATATACATGAATATAGATATAGAGAGATATATATATACAGAGATAGAGATATAGAGATACATAGATATCAATACAGTTATAGATAGGTAAGACATGAATATAGATATGGAGATATATATATATATATACAGATACAGACATAAAGATATAGACACAGAGATATAGAGATAGATACATAGATATCAATATAGATACATAGATATCAATATAGTTATAGATAGATAAGACATAGAGACATATAGACATATACATACAGATACAGAGATATAGACAGCTAGATAGCTAGACACATACATAGGCAGATAGATATCAATAGATATACAAACATAGATATATAGAGACAGATAGAGATATAGACACAGATATAGATATCATATATAGAGATATGCATAGATACACAGACATATAGACATACATATACATGAATATAGATATAGAGATATACATAGATATATAGATAGACATATAGATACAGAGATATAGATACATACATAGATATCAATATAGTTATAGATACATAAACACAGAGACATATAGATATATACATATAGATACACAGATATAGACAGCTAGATAGCCAGATACATACATACATAGGTAGATATCAATACAGATACAGATATACAGACATATAGATATATACATAGACAGATATAGAGATATAGACACAGATATAGATGGACAGATACATAGATAGATATCAATATATAGATATAGATATATGCATAGATACATAGACATACAGACAGACATATAGATATATACATGAATATAGAGATATACCTAGATACAGAGATATAGACATAGATATACAGATACAGAGATGGGTAGATATCAATATATAGAGACATACATAGATACTTAGACATACAGATAGACATATAGATATATATGAATATAGATATAGAGATATACATAGATACATAGGTCGATATAGACAGACATAGACATAAAGACAGATATAGGTACATAGATACATAGACAAATATATATATATGTATCTATACAGATATTTCTAGATATAAATAGATATATAGATATCAATACAGATACAGAGCTATAGAGATATATAGACATAGATACAGATATATAAACATACAGATATATACACAGACATAGAGGTAGATAGACAGATATATACAGATATAGATATATAAATACATAGACAAAAACAGAGATAGAATCATAGAATCAACCAGGTTGGAAGAGACCTCCAAGCTCATCCAGTCCAACCTAGCACCCAGCTCTGTCCAATCAATCAACCCATGGCACTAACTGCCTCATCCAGGCTGTGGTTGAACACCTCCATGGACGCGACTCCACCACCTCCCTGGGCAGCCCATTCCAATGCCAATCACTCTCTCTGCCAACAACTTCCTCCTAACATCCAGCCTAGACCTTCCCTGCCACAACTTGAGACTGTGTCCCCTTGTTCTGTTGCTGGTTGCCTGGCAGAAGAGCCCAACCCCATCTGGCTACAGCCTCCCTTCAGGTAGTTGTAGACAGATATAGATATAGACATAGACATATATAGATATAGATAGATATAGATACCTAGACAAAGATATAGATATAGAGATATATACAGATGCAGCTATAACTATATAGAGATATACAGATGTTCTAGATATAAAATTAAACTAAGATTAGAAATTCTTTTGTGCATTAAATATTTCCCCTCCCCTGTCAGGTGTTTTTAAGAAAAAAGAGAAATGTCTTTGTTTTATTCATTTATTTATTCATTTTACACCAAGCAACCCCAATATTTGTATACTACCAACACAAAGAACTCACATCATGGAACCATCTGGGTTGGAAGAGACCTTGAAGACCACAGAATCATCAAATGTGTTGGTTTGGAAAGGATCTTAAAGATCACAGAATCATGAAATAGTTTGGTTGAAAGAGACCTTAAAAATAACAGAATGGTTTGGGCTGGAAGGGATTTTAAAGAACATGGAATCATGGAATGGCTTGGATTGGAAAGGACCTTGAAGATCATGGAATAATAGCATGGTTAGGGCTGGAAGGCACCTTAAGATTATGGAATTACAGAATGGTTTGGGTTAGAAGGGATCTTAAAGATCACCTAGTTCCAGCCCCCCTGTCATGAGAACATCAACCACTAGATCAGGCTGGTTAAAGGCTCAGCCTTGAGCTGAGCTGTGGAAGACATGAACCTGACATTCAGTACCATAAAATCATAGACTTGTTTTGGTTGGAAAAGTCCTCTTTGGAGGTTTTGTCCATTCCCTGGAGGTGTTTAAGACAGGTGAGACAGAGACTTGACCTATCTGGTCTAGCAGAAGCTGCCCCTGCTCATTGCCCTTCTTGGCCATAAGGGCACATCACTGGCTAGTGGGGAACAAGTTCCCCACTAGCACCTCCAGTTCCTTCCCCACAGAGCTGCTTTCCATCAGGTCTCCCCGTGAGTGGTGCAGGGGAGTTGCTCCTCCCCAGATGCAAGATCCTACACTTGGCCTGGCTGAACTTCACGTGGTTCCCTCCACCCAACCCGCCAGCCTATTTGAGTCTGACTGCGGTGGCACAGTTGGCTCTTCCCTCAGCTGCTCCTCACCAGCTCTCTTCTCCAGAACTTTCATCAGTTTTGTTCCCCATCTTGGGATATGCTTGGGCCCCTTAATGTCCCTCTTGGGGTGAGGGGCCCAAAACCGAATGCAGGATTCTAGGTGTAGCCTCACCAGCAGCCAGTACAGTCAGACAGTCCCTGCTCTAGTCCTGCTGGTCACAATCTTGCTGATGAAAGCAGGATCCTGGTGGCCTTCTTGGCAACCTGGGCACAAAGCAGATCATCTCCAGATGGCTACTGGCCAACACCTCCAAGTCTTTTTCCTCTAGGCAGTTTCCAGCCACTCTGACCCAAACCTGGAGCATTCATGGGGTTGTTGTGACTCAGGACGAGCAGGGCTTCTGCTCCCACTGCCCACCAGGAAAGCTCAGTGATGAGGAATCTATGGATTACCATCAGGAATGGCAGCCCCAGTGCAACCCTGGGCATGCTCCTCAGCGAGGGCAACCTGCAAGCATAACCCTTCCTCTGGGCAGCTGTAGGATGGAAAACTTGGGAGCTGAGCACACAGCAATCCTGCTCTGCAATTAGAACTCCACGATGTGATGCAGGTAAGGTTTTTAATATCTTCATGGATTAGTGCCCTGGTAAAGCTCAGCTTAGGACAGTGTTTACAGATGGTCTTAGCTGAAGAGTCCCATGCTCAGCGCTGCACTCGGTCCCTCTGTGCATGGCCATCTGCTTCCACAGAGCAGAAAAACAAAGAGAGAGCAGACAGGGGGGCTTCTCCTCCCCAGACATCTGAAAATCTAGTGAGGAACCTTCACCAATCATTTCTCAGCCTCCCTCAGAGCTACTTTAAGAAAATTCTCTTTTTCCTTTGTCCCATGTTAAAAAAAACAAAGGCCATTTCCAGGCAGCTCGGTTCCCCCTACACCCCTCAGCAACAAACACGCTGCTCATCTGCTGCAGCACAGGAAATGAGCAGGAATGGAGATGAAAAGGAATCCCAACCCATGGTGTTTAACTGTTCTCCCACCCTTGGATTCTATCACAGAATAGACTAGAATCAACCAGGCTGGAAGAGACTTCCAAGCTCAGCCACTCCAACCTAGCACCCAGCCCTGGCCAACCAACCAGACAATGGCACTAAGTGCCTCATCCAGGCTTTGCTTCAACACCTCCAGGGACAGAGACTCCACCACCTCCCTGGGCAGCCCATTCCAATGCCAACCACTCTCTCTGCCAACAACTTCCTCCTAACATCCAGCCTAGACCTCCCCTGCCACAACTTGAGACTGTGTCCCCTTCTTCTGTTGCTGCTTGCCTGGCAGCAGAGCCCAACCCCACCTGGCTACAGCCTCCCTTCAGGTAGTTGCAGACAGCAATGAGGTCTGCCCTGAGCCTCCTCTTCTGCAGGCTGCACACCCCCAGCTCCCTCAGCCTCTCCTCACAGGGCTGTGCTCCAGGCCCCTCACCAGCTTTGTTGCCCTTCTCTGGACACCTTCCAGCACCTCAACATCTCTCTTGAATTGAGGAGCCCAGAACTGGACACAGCACTCAAGGTGTGGCCTGAGCAGTGCTGAGCACAGGGGCAGAAGAACCTCCCTTGTCCTGCTGGCCACACTGCTCCTGAGCCAGCCCAGGATGCCATTGGCTCTGCTGCCCACCTGGGCACACTGCTGCCTCACCTTCACCTACTCTCTACCAGCACCCCCAGGTCCCTCTCTGCCTGGCTGCTCTCCAGCCACTCCGTCCCCAGCCTGTAGTGCTGCTTGGGGTTGTTTTGGCCAAAGTGTAGGACCCTGCACTTGGCCTTGTTCAATCTCATCCCATCGGCCTCTGCCCACCCATCCAGCTTGTTCCATCCATCAGGTTCCTAGATTTTCCACCAGCATCACATATTCACAGAATCACAGAATGGTTTGGGTTGGAAGGGACCTTAAACATCATTTAGGTTCCAACTCCTCCACTAGAGGCAGGAACACCTTCCACTAGACAGAACAGAGAAAGGCACCTGATAGGGGAAAAGACATTTGGCAGAGGAGAGAAGGACTTGGTTATGCAAAGGGTGGTGAAAAGAGTCCTACAAAGCAGTGAGAACCTCCAGAAAAGAGTTAACAACCTTGCCACGAATCACAGAATGGGTTGTGTTGGGAGGGAGTTAAAGATCATCTAATTCAAATCCCTACCCCATGGGCAGGGATATCTACTACTAGAAGAGGTTGCTGAGGGCCTTGTCCAGTCTGGCCTCGAACACCTCCATAACCTTTTGAGCAGAGCTGTCAGCCCTTGCAGGCACACACAGCAGTATTCCCAGTAACATGAAGCTAGATTTAAAGGACCACATCCCTTTTTCCCAAGTTTGTCCTACATCTGCTTGAAAAAGCAGTGCTTATTGCAGAAGGATGTGGAAGAAAATCAGACTTAAACAACTAAATTACAGACTCACAGAACTGTTTTGATTGGAAAAGATCAGTAAGTTCATCAGGCGCAATCATTGACCCAGTACCACCATGGCCATTAAACCACATCCCAAAGTGCCATGGGCACATGTTTCTTGTACAACTCCAGGGATGGGGACTCCACCACCTCCCTGGGCTCCAGCACACTCACACAGAGAATTTTCTCCTCATCTTAATGTGCAACCTTCTAGGTTCCAGTTTGTGCCCACTGCCCCTTGTTCTGTCACTGGCACCACTGACAAGAGACTTGTCCTATCCTCTCGCCCTCCACAGGTCCTTTAGCTCTTGCTGAGCATTGAGAAGATCTCCTCTGGAGCTGCCCTTCTCCAGGCTCAACAGCCCCACCTGTTTAGCTGTCTCTCAGCCTTTCCTCATCACACAGTCCCTTCATCATCCTCTTGGCCTCTGTTGGGCACTCCCTAGTGTATCCTTGTCTCTTTTGAACTCAGGAGATCAGAACTGGACACAACCCTGGGCCACATTACCCCAAAGTCTCCTTGTCTGGAGAGATGCCAAACCCACCTGGACAATGTGATGTTGGGCAAGCTGCTCTGGGTGACCCTCGATGATCTCCAGATGTATCCTCCAACTTGCTGGGATTCTTTGTGATTCTGTCCTTTCCATCTTGGGCGATTCTATGACTCTGATGATTCTAAAGAGAAGAGAACGTTAATCATAAAAATCACAGAATTATTTGGGTTGGAAAACACCTCTAAGTTCACCACATCCAATCATCAACCCAATATCACCATGGCCATCAAACCATGTCCCAGAGTGCCATGTCCGCATGTGTCTTGAACACCTCCAGGGGTGACAACTCCAACACCTCCCTGTGCTACCTATTCTGATGCACCGGTGACTGCATCTCCACACTTGCCCTACCTACTGTCACCTGTATTTCAGGGAGAAAAGAGCCATTTCACCAAACCCCATGTCCTGTTTGCCTGGCTTCTTAAATATTTCCCAACTAACAGAGTGTTTGTAAGAGAAAGGCTCAACGAGAGCCTCTCCGGGTCCCCTCTGTACGCTCCTGCAGGATCCACCGCGATGAGGTCACGGTCCCCAGCATCACCGTGGCTCAGGCAAATAAATTGTAATGACTGCAAAGATGCAGAGACTTCCTTAGCACTCAGAGATATCCAGAGAAAATTAAAGGAAAACATTTTGCTAGTCTGAGCCCAGGGAGGACAACCAGCCCACGAGGCCAGCCGCGCTCAGCTCTCTCCACTGCAAATATTGGAAGGGATTTGGAACAAAGATAGTCATTAAACAGTGGGCTTTAAAAACCCTCTGCACTTAAACCACAGGTTGGCCTCCTCATCCTGAAGATTCCCTTTTTTCTTTTTTTTTTCATCTTTTTTTCCCTCTCCCATGGCAAAGGAAACCTGCAGCCATTTAATTCTCTCTTGAATTTCTCTCCCCAAACTTCAAAGTAATGCTGATCAGTCCCTAATGCACCTGAAGGGGTTTTAAGAGAGTTTTTATACTTTTAATTCATAGAATCAGAGAATTGTTTGGGTTGGAAAAGACCTCTAAGATCATCCAGACCAACCATCAAATCAACACCACCATGGCCATTAAAACATGCCCCGAAATGCCACGGCCACATCTTTCTTGAGCACCTTCAGGGATGGTGACTCCACCACCTCCCTGGGCAGCCTGTGCCAATGTCTGACTACTCTTGCAGCAAAGAAACTGTTCCTCATCTCCAACCTAAACCTCTCCTGGCACAATTTCAAGCCATTTCCTCTCTATCACCTAATACTAGGGAGAAGAGACCAACCTCCACCTGGTTCCAACCTCCTTTCAGGGAGCTGTAGAGAGCAATGAGGTCTCCCCTCAGCCTCCTTTTCTCCACTCTAAACAACCGCTACTCCTCCTAAGTCCCATCCACGACCACTCTTGCAGCAAAGAAATTGTTCCTCATCTCCAACCTAAACCTCTCCTGGCACAATTTCAAGCCATTTCCTCTCTATCACCTAATATTAGGGAGAAGAAAACAACCTCTACCTGGTTCCAACCTCCTTTCAGAGAGCTGTAGAGAGGAACGAGGTCTCCCCTCAGCCTCATTTTCTCCACTCTAAACAACCCCTACTCCTCCTAAGCCCCATCCACGACCACTCTTGCAGCAAAGAAATTGTTCCTCATCTCCTGCCTTAACCACATTTCTCAAACATCTCCAAGTTGGTTCTTTGATTCTGTAATACCAAAGATTCCCAAGCTCTCCTCCCCAGGACACCAAAGACACCCAAAGCCACTTTAGGAGCAGGCAGAACCCAGCACACTGAAGCTCCTAGGAGGGAAGAGCTTCATTAAATCCAAACCCTTGCTGATATTTATCATTTGCTAAGAGTATTTGTAAAATGCTCCAGCCTTGCATATAATGCCTAATGCTATTAAGTAGAATATCTAAAGTACTTAAACTAATTATGCCTATTTTGTAAGATTAATTATAATTAATAATTTAACATATTTTATCATGGAAGTCAGTATCCGTTCTGATCTTTAACTTTAAGAGAGCACACTGTATACGTACCACATAATTAGGGCTTATGTATCACATAATTAGGGCTAAATACGAGGAAATCAGGCTAATTAGACCAAATCAAACTGAATTATTTAAGCTTTTTTATTTTACATGGTGGGTTGGTTTTTTTTATTTGAGACGTAGGATATTTAGTAATTAAACGCTGATTTCATTTTCTTGTCCTCGCACATCTCACTTGTCCCTCAGCCACCCCTTCTGATGAAGCGTTATGGAATATCCTTATTGATGATCTGGACCAGGGGATTGAGTCCAGCACCAGTAAGTTTGCAGATGACAGCAAGCTAAGAGCAGCTGTGGGTTTGTTGGAGGGTAGGAGAGCCCTGCAGACTTTGTCAGGCTGGATGGGTGGGCAGAGGCCAATGGGATGAGGTTCTGCACTTTGGCCACAACAACCCCAAGCAGCACTACAGGATGGGGACAGAGTGGCTGAGAGCAGCCACGCAAAGAGAGACCTGGGAGTGATGGTAGAGGGTAGCTCAACATGAGCCAGCAGTGTGCCCAGGTGGGCAGGAGAGCCAATGGCCTGTATCAGGAGCAGTGTGGCCAGCAGGACAAGGGAGGTTCTTCTGCCGCTGGACTCAGCACTGCTCAGGCCACACCTTGAGTGCTGTGTCTTGTTCTGGGTTACTCAATTCAAGAGAGATGTTGAGGTGCTGGAAGATGCCCAGAGAAGGGCAAGAAAGCTGGTGAGGGGCCTGGAGCACAGCCCTGTGAGGAGAGGCAGAGGGAGCTGGGGGTGTGCAGCCTGCAGGAGAGGAGGCTCAGGGCAGACCTCATTGCTGTCTGCAGCTACATGAAGGGAGGCTGTAGCCAGGTGGGGTTGGTCTCTTCTGCCAGGCAAGCAGCAATGGAAGAAGGGGACACAGTCTCAAATTGTGCCGGGGGAGGTCTAGGCTGGATGTGAGGAGGAAGTTGTTGGCAGAGAGTGATTGGCATTGGAATGTACTGCCCAGGGAGGTAGTGGAGTCACCACCCCTGGAGATGTTTAAAAGGAGGCTGGATAAGGCACTTAGTGCCACGGTTCAGCTAATTAGAAGGGTTAGGTGATAGATTGGACTCGATCTCAGAAGTCATTTCCAACCTGGTTCATTCTGTGATAATCCTCAACATGAGCTAAAGGACCTGTGGGGGGCCAGAGGATGAGGTCACACTCTTGTCAGTGGTGCCCAGTGACAGGGCATGGGGCAATAGGCACAAACTGGAAGCCAGGAGGTTCCATCTGAAGAGGAAGAGAAACTTGTTCTGTGTGAGGGTGCTGGAGGCCTGGAGCAGGCTGCCCAGAGAGGTTGTGGAGCTTCCTTCTCTGAAGTGCTCCAAAACCACATGGCCACTGTGATGCTGGGCAAGCTTCTGTGGGTGCCCTGGGTGTAGCAATGGATGACCTCCAGAAATCACTTCTAACCTCCACCATGCTGGGATTCTGGAATCTGTCACTGGCAGAAGTAATTGGACAAGATGACCTTCAACCATCCCTTCCAACTAGACGCAATCTATGACCTGTGAATTGTGTACCCTGTGACAGGATCCTGCCCACAGCAGGGCTGGGGTCAGGGCAAGCTGCTGGATCTACACCCCCAAAGCCCAGCACCAGGCACGGGCAGTGCCCAAGTTCACACCCAAACATCCCAACAGCTCATAGCTGCACCCACACTCCTGAACATCAATATTTAAAGATTAACACACCTCTGGTGTGAGCAACTGAAAATATTTCTTCTATCAAGGTAAATGTTAAGGGAATCCATAGGAGATCAAAGGGCCATGAAATTGAAAACAAGCAGATGCCAAGGAGCTGGGGTCCCTGCAGGCGAGTGGCATCGGCTGCTGCCGCCTGAGCCAGCGCTCAGCCAAGTCAATAAAAGGAATCCCATGGACTTCCAGGGGCTTAGAGGGAGCCCACGGTTCCGTCGTGGCTTGTTTGGAAAAATCAGTGTTCCTCTTGTTTAAAGTGCTTAGGATGAGATTTGCACGCTTTGGCTTTCTCCAGTGCTGCCTCCTGAGTCCCAAGCAGTTGGGTTTGGGGAGGTTCTTACAGTTTAAGTCTTAAAACAAAAAACGAGTGAGGAAAGCGGATGGGCAGCAGAGCTGAAGGAGCAAGCAGGTCTCACGCTGTGGTCTTACTGTGAGCCAGAGCAGAAGCAGTTCTGGTCAGGGCTGGGACTTCCCAGCTCAGACTCTGCTCACTAAAGCACTTGCTGCAGTTCAGGGCAGCTTGGCACAGTCAGGGGCTGCTTCTAGCAGACAGAAGCTGATTGGGAGAGGGCCTGCCAAGGGCTGGCTGCAGAAAGGCTCTGCTTGACACTTGCTCCTCTGCACACCAAGGGCACTGCCACAGCTTGTGCCACACCTTGTGGGGCAGCAAGGTAGAGCTGGCACCTGAGAGGAGCAGCCAGGACAGGTGAGCCTCAAGTGTCCAACAAGGGACTGCAGCCCATGGATGGCATCTTCAGTGTTAAGCTGAGGGATCCCCAGGGCCAAGCCTCTTCTTTCCTGGCTGATGTCCCAGGAGGCTGCTGTCCCTTCTGCCTTCCATCCCTGAACCACGTTCCAAAATCCAGCTCTTGAATCTGGTTCCCATCTGCTGCTGAGGCCAAGCTGGAACTTGCCCAGTGCTTGCCCCCAGCATAAGCAGTGCCAATGGTGCCAGCATTACCCTCAGGGGTTGGGTTCTAATGTTGGTTTGTGTCTCTTTGTGTCTCATTTTTCAGCTTTCCATGCCAGCTGGTTGAGTTTCTTTCCCAACCCATCAGTCTCTCTCCCCTCTTCCCCTTCTCTTTCCTTCAGGAAGGCAGAAGGTTCTATGGCGAGCCTCTGGCACCCCTCTGGTGGCCAGCCTAGCCCTGAGCCTTGCCAAACACCAACTCAACAGGTGGCCACAAACACAAGACCATGGGTAAGTTGCTACTGAGGCCACATCAGCAGACAAATTTGTTTTGGGCAAGCAGCAGATAAAAAATTGACTGTAAAGAAAAAACATAGAAATGTGGTTCAGCCTCTCACTGAAGCATCTCCAACAGCATTCTGGGCACAGATCCCACTCTTAGAATCACAGAATCAGTCAGGGTTGGAAGGGACCACAAGGATCATCTAGTTCCAACTTCCCCTGCTATGCCCAGGGACACCCAACCCTAGAACAGGCTGGACAGAGCCCCATCCAGCCTAGCCTTAAACACCTCCAGCCATGGGGCCTCAACCACATTCCTGAGCAACCCAGCTCTCTCACCACTCTCATGCTCAACAACTTCCTCCTCATGTCCAGTCTCAATCTTTCCATCTCCAGCTTTGCTCCATTCCCCACAGTCCTGTCACTCCCTGACAGCCTAAAAAGTCCCTCCCCAGCTTTTTGTAGCTCCCCTTCCGATACTGGAAGGCCACAAGAAGGTCACCTGGGAGCCTCCTCTTCTGCAGACTGAACAGCCCCAACTCTTTCAGTCTGTGCTCACAGCAGAGCTGCTCCAGCCCTCTGAGCATCCCAGTGGCCCTGCTCAGGACACACTTCAGTATCTCCACATCCCTCTTGTCATAGCGGCTCCAGAACTGGATGCAGTACTCCTGGTAGGGGTCTCACCAGAGCAGAGTAGAGGAGGAGAATCACCTCCCTTGACCTGCTGGCCACACATCTCCTGATGCATTGCAGGATCTGGTTGGCCCTCCAGGCTGCTCTTCATCCATCTGACCTGCTCACGATCTGCCTGCAGCTAATAATGATGATTCCCATATTCACAGGTTTCATGAACACAGGGTTAGAGCTTCTTTCAAGGATTTGGGGTCTAGTGGGCCACAATAAACTTCGTTTTGCCACTTCTTTGCATTTTCTGGCCTTTAAGGTGCTTCTACAAGAGGTTTTGGGGTGTTTGTTTTATCTGACCTTACTTCATGCAAGTCCAATTCCACATTTACTCTGGTTTTAGATTTGCCTCAGCAGAGAGTCTCCCACCCTCCTCCATTTTCTTCCCCAGGTTGCAACCTCATCATCTGGTGGGGAAATATGGAAAATTGAGTTGAGAGCAGAAATAAACAATTAATTGAGATTGATTTCATGGCTTTCTGTTTCTCCTGTAGCCCTGCAGACAATACCTGCAGTCTGCAACTCAGGAAATTCAGCTGCTTTCAGGGTTGGTTTTTTTTTTCTTGGTTGTTGTTTTGTTGGGGGTTTTCTTTTCTTTTCAACACAGCATTCTCTAAATCATTATTTTATTTGTAATTTATTGTACATTTCCAATTGGCCTGCAGACATCTTTGCACAGGATCAGCCAGGCAGAAGTTGTTTTAAAAGTCAATTTTCATTTACTCATATGGAGGGAAGTGGGATTTTATTTTTTTTCTGCCTCGTGGTTTTTTTTTTTTTCTAATGGCTTTAATATTTGCTTGGAGCTGAGATTAGATCCAGGAAAAAAAAAAAAAAAAAAAAAGAGGCACAATTTCAGCTTAAAAGAGGAATTGTTAATAAAGATGGAACATGGGAAAAAGGGAGGCTGTCACTGGAACTGCAACCTTATCCACGTCTGAGCTACTGCAGAACCACTTCTGGCCAGGGTTGGGACTCCCCAGCTCAGGCTTTGGATAGGGCTGGGTGCTAGGTTGGACTGGATGATCTTGGAGGTCTCTTCCAACCTGGTTGATTCCATTCCATTCTATTCTATTCTATTCTATTCTATTCTATAATAAATAACAATAAATAATAA
>WAAF01015153.1:172394-205061 GCA_013400475.1 Tricholaema leucomelas
ATAAATATCAAAATATAGACCCAAAGTTACATACATACATATATATATGTGTGTGTGTGTATGTATTACATATACATATAAAAATACATAAAAATAAATAAATAAATAAATAAATAAATATAAAATGCATATATAAGGAAATCTGGTTTGTCATTCTCATCAGAAAACAGGTAGGTACTTAGGTACAATAAATAAGAATTAAAAAAACAGTAAATAATAATAAATATCAAAATATAGATGCAGGGTTACATCTATATATACACACACACACATATACACATATATGTGTATACATATATATATGCACACATATATATATGTGTATACGTATATGTATGTATATATGTACATGTATGTGCATACATATATATATGTATGTATACATGTATATTTATGTGGGGTGCTGATTGATACCCGCCTGAACATGAGCCAGCAGTGTGCCCAGGTGGCCAAGAGAGCCAGTGGCATCCTGGCCTGCATCAGGAATGGTGTGGCCAGCAGGAGCAGGGAGGTCATTCTGCCCCTGTACTCTGCACTGGTTAGACCACACCTTGAGTACTGTGTTCAGTTCTGGGCCCCCCAGTTTAGAAGGGACATTGAGATGCTTGAGCGTGTCCAGAGAAGGGCGACGAGGCTGGTGAGAGGCCTCGAGCACAGCCCTACGAGGAGAGGCTGAGGGAGCTGGGATTGTTTAGCCTGGAGAAGAGGAGGCTCAGGGGTGACCTTATTGCTGTCTACAACTACCTGAGGGGTGGTTGTAGCCAGGAGGAGGTTGCTCTCTTCTCTCAGGTGGCCAGCACCAGAACGAGAGGACACAGCCTCAGGCTGCGCCAGGGGAAGTTTAGGCTTGAGGTGAGGAGAAAGTTCTTCACTGAGAGAGTCATTGGCTACTGGAATGGGCTGCCCAGGGAGGTGGTGGAGTCGCCGTCCCTGGGGCTGTTCAAGGCAGGATTGGACATGGCACTTGGTGCCATGGTCTAGCCTTGAGCTCTGTGGTGAAGAGTTGGACTTGATGATCTGTGAGGTCTCTTCCAACCCTGATGATACTGTGATACTGGGATATACATATATATGTATAGACATAGATATATGTATGTGTGTATATATGTATATGTATGTGTGTGTACATATATATATATAAAGAAATCTGGATTGTCATTCTCCTCAGAAAACAGCTAGGCACTTAGGTATAATAAATAATAATAAAATCCCCCCAGTAAAGAATAATAAATAAATAAATAAATAGATAATCGATATCAAAATACAGACCCAGGTTGATAGATGTATAAAGAAACCTGGATTGTAGTTCTCATCAGAATACAGGTAGTCAAGTATGATAAATAATAAAATAATAGTAATAATAGCAATAAAAATAGTTGTAATAGCATTATTACTGCAGCAGCAACAATAATAATAGCAATAAATAGCATTAAATAATAATAATAATAATAATGCTAAACCAAACATTCTAAGAGGAATTTTTTTCAGAGCAACTCAAGCTGGAATGATCTCAACCTTCCACTGTTCCAAAAATAAACTCATCAGGTGGCATAGAAATGCAGGTGGCCAACCATTTTATCAGTGCCCATATTGGAGCTATTAGAAATATAATTAGAAATGAATTAAATGGAAGGCACTTAATGTGAGGCTGCGAGGTGAGCATCGCCGCCCTTATCGCGATGCCATTTCATCCCTTCCCACACCACCCCCCCCCAGCGAATTATCAAGGCTGTTGAAATCGTCTGGGTTTGGATGCTGACTGATAGCTGGAGCCCAGATAATTAAGTTGTTAACCATGTACTTCAGTGGTCAACACGGTGATATATCTTTGTCTTCTCCCTGCCCCTCCTCCTTGTTTCCACAGATCTCAGGGGAAGCAGATGAATGGCACTTGACACTACCCACCTACACGGCGGCTGATTAGAGCCAGGCCTGTTCCACAGGTACGCTCAATTACGGGCTCTGCTCAGACTCCAGCCTTTCTCTGCTCAGATTCCAGCCTTTCTCTGCTCAGACTCCAGCCTTTCCCGTGACTGGCAGCTCTTGGGAAGGGTTTATCTGCTGCAGTTTTGTAGCTGAGGGAAACGGCAACTAAACCTCTTTCCAACTTTCAAGGCTTTGATCACCCCAAAGCCCTACAAGCAGAGTGGCTGGGAAGGGATTGACTTCATTAAGGAAGAGAATAAGAAATTCTCTCTCCTCATAGAATTGTTTGGGTTGGAAAAGACCTCTAAGAAAAGAGTCCAACCATCAACCTAACACTACTGTAGCCATTAGACAATATCCCAAAGTGCCATGTCCACAGATTGCTTCAACACCTCTGGGGACAGTGACTCCACCACCTCCCTGGGCAGCCTGTTCCAATGCCTGACCACCTTCTTAGGAAAGAAATTGTTCCTAATGTCCAAGTGCATGTCCATAGGTTTCTTGAACACCTCCAGAGACACTGACTGCACCACCTCCCTAGGCTTCTGTTCCAATGCCTGATCACCTTCTTAGGAAAGAAACTTCCTAAAATCCAAGTGCATGTCCACAGGTTTCCTGAACACTTCCAGAGACACTGACTCCACCACCTCCCTGGGCTTCTGTTCCAATGCCTGATCACCTTCTTAGGAAAGAAACTCTTCCTAAAATCCAAGTGCATGTCCACAGGTTTCCTGAACACTTCCAGAGACACTGACTCCACCACCTCCCCGGGCAGCCTGTTCCAATGCCTGATCACCTTCTTAGGAAAGAAACTCTTCCTAAAATCCAAGTGCATGTCCACAGGTTTCCTGAACACTTCCAGAGACACTGATTCCACCACCTCCCCAGGCTGCCTGTTCCAATGCCTGACCACCTTCTTAGGAAAGAAACTGTTCCTAACGTCCAAGTGCAATGCCTGACCAGTATTGCAGCAACAAAATCTTTCCTAATATCCAGCCTAAACCCCTGCTGGTGCAATTTCAGGCCAGGTCCCCTTCGCCCCATTTCAGACATCAGAGTTCACCAGGTCGGTTGCTACTTTTCCAACCTAAAATTCCCACCGTAAACAAGTGGAAATCTTATAGAGAGACTTAACCAAGCAGCTTGTGCTACCTGTGGCCGTTACAGTGATTATTAGGGAGGCAAGGACCAGCTTAATGACACAAAATAGACTTTTTTTTCTAAGGCAGTTGCAGTCATTTCTTTTTCCATTTAACCTGCCTCTGCGCTGAGCATCGGCGCGGCCACATCGCAACGGCCAACCACCTAATGGAGTTCCACTTCATCGCTCCAAAATGATTACAAACTAAATATCCTTGGTTTTAAAAGAAGAATACCTGGGGTTTTTCCTCATTTGCACAGGAAAGACTAACACAGGGATGTTGGTTTCGCAATATGTCATCAATATTTTTTGACATCCTAACTCGGCTGCTCAAATGTTATTGTTCGTTGGGTTTGTTTTCCCTCTCCTTCCTCCCACCGTGGGTAATTTAGTAGAGACAAAAAAATCATTCCACCCCCACCCTCCTTTCCATGTTTATTCAGTAATTCAATAAGATCTGGTGGCTCCCTTTTAAATTTCTGAGGATAGGGAATCTTTCAATAGGCAAAGGAAGCTCCTCAGTTTGAGGGAGGGTGGTGGCAAAATGACTCTTTCCCTAGAGAGCTTTCCAGGAGAGCAAAAACACACATGTCCATACAGGCTAGGCAAGCAGGATTAAAGAAAATCCTCTCCACACTGCATTTTACTGCTTTTCCTTCTACGTGATCAGACTGAACCACTCTTCCTAACAAATATCTAATTATTAGCATATAAATGTAACACCCAACTACGCCGTGACGATGACTCCTCTCCTCATTTCCTCTACTTGCCTCGGATGGAAAAGTTTTTTGCCTACCAGTGTTGTTTTGTAGAGTTGAATTTTGATTACTTCTCAAAATGTTATCTTTCACATGCCTTAGATTTTCCTTTTTTTTGATCTCTTAGAATCATCTCCCTTCTCTGGAGATATTCAAGACCCTCCTGGATGTGTTCCTGTGTGATCTGGTATAGGTGAGCCTGCTCTGCAGGGTGGCTGGATCAGAAGATCTTTTTGAGGTCCCTTCCAGCCCCTAACATTCTCTGATCCTGTGATATAGAACTGTTTCAGTTGGAAAAACCCTCTAAGATCATCAATTCCATTGAGTATGGGAATAAAGAAGAGAAGGAGATCACAGAATCATAGATTCATAGACTCAAAGAATCATAGAATGGTCCAGGCTGGGAGGGATCTCTAGAGGTCATCTACTCCAGCTCCCCTGCAGTCAGCAGGGACATCCCCACTGGACCAGGTCACCCAAGGCCCCACCAAGCCTCACTCTGAATGTCCCCAGAAAAGGGGCCTCAACCACCTCCCTGGACAACCTGTTCCAGGGCTCTACCACCCTCATAGGAAAGAACTTGTTCCATGGTGCAAGTGAGACGCAGCTGGGACACAGCATCGTGCAGCTCCAGAAGATACACAAACTCAAAGAATGGTTTGGGATGAAAGAGACCTTAAAGATCACTTAGCTTCAAATCCCTGCCACGGGCAGGGACACTTCTCATTAACCCAGGCTGCTCAAGGTCTCATCCAACCCAGCCTTCAACACCTACAGGGAGCAGGCATCCATAACATCCCTGGGAAACCTGCTGCACTGTTTCACCAGCCTTGCTGTAAATCATTCCATCATTCCATCATTCCTCCCGGCATGCAAGCAAAGACTTGAAGCTCATAAGAACCACTACTTTCCACAGGAGAAACAGAGACCTTCAGAGAGCTAGATAGAAAGAAACTGAAAGAGAAAACTCTGGAGATTTTCCTTTTTTTTTTTTTTTTTTTTTTTTGGGAGGGTGGGGTTTGAGTCCTTCTTACAGCCATTATGTCCGTGCTGAGGAGACACCACGGAGAGCACCTACCAACAACCATGGACACCATGGACAACACCTACCAACAACCATGCTGACCATGGACAGCACCTGCAGTCAGTACAAGACATGGTGAGTCACCAGAAAGGGTACTGGTGGCTTTCCCTTCTAACCATTAGCACCAGTAGAAGCAACAATATTTGATAAGCCTCTAGAAGACTCTGGCCCCAACCTTTTGCCATCCACCCTTGTTGGACATTGAGAAGATTACCTCTCAGGCAGCTCTTCTCCATTAATTAGGGGAATCACAGAATCATAGAATCAACCAGGTTGGAAGGGACCTCCAAGTTCATCCAGTCCAACCTAGCACCCAGTCCTAACCAGTCAACCAGACCATGGCACTAAGTGCCTCATCCAGGCTTTGCTTCAACACCTCCAGGGATGGTGACTCCACCACCTCCCTGGGCAGCCCATTCCAATGCCAATCACTCTCTCTGACAACAACTTCCTCCTAACATCCAGCCTAGACCTCCCCTGCCACAACTTGAGACTCTGTCCCCTTCTTCTGTTGCTGCTTGCCTGGCAGAAGAGACCAACCCCACCTGGCTACAGCCTCCCTTCAGGGAGTTGTAGACAGCAATGAGGTCTGCCCTGAGCCTCCTCTTCTGCAGGCTGCACACCCCCAGCTCCCTCAGCCTCTCCTCACAGGGCTTTGCTCCAGGCCCTTCACCAGCTTTGTTGCCCTTCTCTGGACATGTTCCAGTATCTCAACATCTCTCTTGAATTGAGGAGCCCAGAACTGGATTAGGTCATCCACCTCTTAGGAAGAAAGGCTGGGGGACTTGGGGCTTTTTAGGCTGGAGAAGAGAAGACCGAGAGGTGATCTTATCAATAGTTACATGGTGGATGTCAGAAGGACAGGGCTGGACTCTCATCAGTGGTGCCCACTGACAGGACAAGGGACAATGGGCATAAAGTGGATGCCAGGAGGTTCCATCTAAACATGAGGAGAAAGTTGTTCGGAGTGAGGATGCTGGAGCCCTGGCGCAGGCTGTCCAGAGAGGTTGTGACGTCCTCTCTGGAGAGCTTCTAAACTCACCTTGCTGGGCAAGCTGCTGTGGATGCCTCTGCTTTAGTAAGTGAACTGGACTGGATGATCTCCAGAGATCTCTCCCAACCCCCACCACGCTAAGTTTCTGGGTTTATTAACTGTCAGTTTACATGACACTGCTCCCAGAAGCCACCAAAGCTTATCAACGGGTCCTGTCCTGAGGCAACACCTCTCTAGGTGCAGGTGGGCTGGGTGAGATGACCTTTGAGGGTCTTTTCCAACCTGCTGGGAATCTGTAACATCATGTGGGGCCAAACCACCGGCATGGGTCAATGTTTGCTTTTTAGTCCCCGAGCAGCACACGTTTCACAAACAAAAGTTGCTTCAGTGAGTTAAACTTTTTGAGTGGTGAGAGAACGGACAAGGCAGGGGAAATAGTGGGGATTTGTTCTTTTCTCCTCGAAAAGAATGGCTCTGGTGTGAAATCTGAAAGAGCACAGCCTCTTTTTTCTTTTTTTTTTTCCCCCTTTCCTATGGGCTGTGTGAAACGATTCAGGTTTTTATGGGTTTTAAGATGC
Source organism: Tricholaema leucomelas (assembly GCA_013400475.1). NCBI lineage: Eukaryota > Metazoa > Chordata > Aves > Piciformes > Lybiidae > Tricholaema lacrymosa > Tricholaema leucomelas. Next base: position 178,876 of record WAAF01015153.1, read on the forward strand.
TGCACTTAAAGCATGATAAAAATGTTATCCTGAGGTATTCCAAACATTAACTGAGAAGAGCTAAAAATAAAGATCAGCCGTGAAGACCTATCAACCTGATCATTTTGTGGCTGATTGGATCATCCTAAAAAGAAAACAAGCAGCAGAAGCAGGAAGGGGGGAAACCCCTGGATTTGCAGCGGCAGTTAATTTCGCAACGTGACTGCTAATAAACGGAATTATGGCTGCACAAGAGCAATCTTGTGGTCTCTGCTCTATCACTACAGAGGGCAGCAACAGACAACACAGCTCTTTAGCATGACAGAGGGAATGCTTAACACTCCCAGTAAACAAGGCAGCTGGGAGAGGCTGGTCCTGCCGCCAGCATCCCTGGATCTTGGCCGGAGTGCAGTTAAAGGGTTTATTACTCCTTAGAGTGTCAACAGGCGAGTGGGTTTGGAGAGGCTTAGGGAAGCCTGGACTGCTGAATGAGGTGGTTTAGGCATCATAATAATTATTTTCTACCTCCTGTCAACTTATCAAACTCACATATTAAAACTAAGCCTCAATCATGAGTCATAATAAAAGAGCTGGATCATACAGTAGCGAGGTAAATGCCTTTCGTGTTCTCTTTCCCACTTCACACTCAAAAGCAGTTATTTTGTTTTCTGTTAAAATCAGTTTCCCTGTTTGCTTTTAAAACCAGTAGAATAGAATAGAATAGAATAGAATAGAATAGAATAGAACAGAATAGAATCAACCAGGTTGGAAGAGACCTCCAAGATCATCCAGTCCAACCTACAGCTTGGTTTTGCACTAAAACCAGGTGCTTGTTTTTTTGGTAAACCAGTTAACTCTGATTTCTGTTCAAACCAATTGCTTGGCTTTCTATTAAAATCAGTTTGCTCTGCTGTGTACTAAAAGCAGTTGTTTGGGTTTGTACTAAAAGCAGTTGTTTGGTTTTCTGTTCAAACCAGTTACTCTGATTTCTGTTAAAACCAGTTGCTAGGTTTTCTACTAAAATCAGTTGCTTTGCTGTGTACTAAAACTAGTTCACAGGATCATAGGATATGAGGGGTTGGAAGGGACCCAAGGAGATCATTGAGTCCAACTCCCCTGCCAGAGCAGGAACACACAATCTAACACAGATCACAGAGGAACACATCCAGACAGGCCTTGAAAGGCTCCAGAGAAGGAGACTCCACAACCTCTCTGGGGAGCCTGTGCCAGTGCTCTGGGACCCTTACAGTAAAGAAGTTCCCCCTTGTGTTGAGGCAAAACCTCCTGTACTGCAACTTACACCCATTGCTCCTTGTCCTATACCAGGGAGCAGTGAGCAGAGCCTGTCCCCCCACTCCTGGCCATCCCTCAGATACTTATAAACACTTATCAAATCCCCTTCTTTTCTCCAGACTAAACAGCCCCAGGTCCCTCAGCCTCTCCTCATCAGCCATGCCCTCCAGTCCCCTTATCATCCTTGTAGCCCTCTGCTGGACCCTCTCCAGCAGATTCCTGTCCGTCTTCAACTGGGGAGCCCAAAACTGAACACAGTATTCAAGATGAGGTCTCAGCAGGGCGGAGTAGAGAGGGAGGAGAACCTCCCTTGATCTGCGGGACACACTCTTCCTAATACACCCCAGGATCCCATTGGCCTTCCTGGCCACAAGGGCACATTGCTGTGCCATGGGTAACATTTTAGCCACCAGGACTCCGAGGTCCCTCTCCACAGTTGCTTTACTTTCTGCTAAACCCAGTTGCTTAGTTTTCTGTTCAAACCAGTTACTCTGATTTCTGTTCAAACCACTTGCTTGGTTTCCCATTAAAATCAGTTGCTTTGCTGTATACTAAAAGCAGTTGCTTGGGTTTGTACTAAAAACAATTTCTTGGTTTTCTGTTCAAAGAGTTGTTTCTCTTTCTATCACATCTCTTGGTAGATGAAGGAGCAAAAAGCCAAGCAGCTGGGATGTACATTTTCCACAGACTGGACACCATGTGTGGGCAAGAAGCTCAACTTCAAAAACACAAATGTTTAACTCAAAGGACAGTTGCTAGGTTGAAAGTGTTGAAAAGATTTCATAGATTCATAGAATCCTAGAAGGGTTTGGGTTGGAAGGGACCTTAAATATCATCTAGTTCCAACCATCTTACCATGGGCAGAGAAACTTTCCACCAGACCAGGCTGCTCAAGGCCCTATCCAACCTGGCCTTGAACACCTCCAGGGAAAGGGCATCCACAACCTTCTTGGGCAAACTGTTCCAGTATCTCACAACCCTTATTGTAAACCTCACCACTGCTACTATGGTTCTGTTTGGGTGGTCAAAAGGAGGTGGGGTGGGGACAAGTCACCTGGCACAATTCTTATCAGGGGTCACATCCTCCTCCAGCTCTAGCAACAGATACAAAGAAGGGCAGCAAAGGTCTTGAGATCAAACAGGAAAAGAATGAATGACAAGAGAGAGCAAGTTCAAAGGTAGGAAGGAAATAATTAGTCCTAAAAAAGAGTTTAAAAAAGCCTGAAGAATTCATGATGTCATAAAAAGGGAGGGGAAAAGGGGGGGGAGGGGGAAAGAAAAAGCAGAGCTCCTTAAATTGGCTTAGAAAATAAAAATGACACAAAGACTGTAAATATTCACAGATCACATCATTGACGTGTAATGTGCCGTTAAATGATGTCAAATTAAAGGGGAAATTACATCTGTAAGAACTGGGGAGAATAAAGAGAAGACATTTTAAAGATGCAGAGTCCTTCAAGTGCAAACCCTTCATCGTATATCAGGGCTGATCGTGGCATGGATGAGGTAACTATCAGAGAAGAATAAAATAAAATATGGGAAAGAAAACACAGGCTAAAAACATCTCAATTTCCAGGTGGCTCTGGAAGGTTGTTAAGTTCCGAGCCGGCAACGCTTCTCAGCGTGGCTTTTGTTAAGGCTGCTCCCAGCCAAGCTGTCACCAAAAGCCAGGAGTTTTCATTGCTTCATTCAATGCCAGCATAGCAAGGGTTGGAAGGGACCTTTGGAGATCATCCACTCCAATTCCCCCGCTGAAACGCTGGCACCCATGGCATCACATTGGCAAGGTGAGTTTAGAAGCTCTGCAGAGACGGAGACTCCACAACCTCTCTGGGCAGCCTGCTCCAGGCCTCCAGCACCCTCATAACAAGCAAGTTTCTCCTTCTCTTCAGGTGGAACCTCCTGGCTTCCAGTTTATGCCCACTGTCCATCTGAGGAGGTTCCATGTGAACCTGAGGAAGAAGTTTTTCACTGTTTTGGTGACAGAGCACTGGAACCAGCTGCCCAGGGAGGTTGTGGAATCTCCCTCTCTGGAGATATTCAAGATCTATCTGGATGCATTCCAGTGTGATCTGCTCTAGGTGATCCTGCTCTGGCAGGGGAGCTGGACCAGATGACCTTCCAGCCCCTGACATTCTATGATTCTATGATTGCCCCTTGTCCTGTCACTGGGCACCACTGACAAGAATCTGGCCCCAGCCTCTTGCCCAACCCCACAGGTCCCTTAGCTCTTGCTGAGCATTGATCAGATCCTCTCTGGGGCTGCTCTTCTCCGGGCTCAATACCCCCAGGTGTCTCAGCCTTTCCACCCTCACCATGCCGGGGTTCTGGGATATATGCCTCCTGTACACCACCCATAGAGGCTCACAGACCCTCAAGCAGAGGGAGATACCATCTCACCAACAACAGAGAGCAACGTTGTAGCAATTAATTTACCTATATATCACCCTTTCAAGTGAGCCTGGAAAGAAAATCCTCCTAGCTTCTCTCCCTTCCCTCCATGTGCTATCTGAATCTTCTGCTCCAAAGATGGCATTTCAAACTCCCCCAAACACCTGCATAATAAAGGGTAGAAGATACTCTGCAGATAGATGTATGTACATATCTTTCCCTTCCCTCCTGGTCCTTTGCATCTGAAGACTCTGAGGTGTTAAAAACACATTGCACGTAACCAAGAGACTGGAGATTATCAGCATTATCTCAGCAGCTCTGCCTGGAGATAAGATGGGCTGATGCGTTTGCTGGTGTGATAACAGGCATCCACTTCGCTCCTCGGCAGCACTGCCAAGCTGGGGAAGGCCTTCCCAAGTCATCTGCACCTTTTCTGCAGGAGATTAATGTCCCTCTCTATTGCAAACCACCCCCAGTGACAGCCAGGACACATTCACCTCCCTGATCATAGAATCATTAAGGTTGGAAAAGACCTCCGAGATCACTGAGTCCAACCATCAACCCACCATCACCATGGCCAGTAAACTATGTCCCAAAGTGCCATGCCCACAGGCTTCCCAAACACCTCCAGGGATGGGGACTCCACCACCTCCCTTGGCAGTCTATTCCAACACCTGACCACTTTGCAGCAAAGAAATCATTCCTAATATCCAACTCAAACCTCCCCTGGTGCAGCTCGAGACCATTTCCTCTTATCATGTAATTAGTTACTTTGGAGAAGAGGCCAACCTCACTCCAATCCCCTTTCAGGTAGCTGTGGAGAGTAGTAAGATCTCCTCTCAGCCTCCTCTTCTTCAGTCTAAACAGTCCCAACTCCCTCAGCTTCTCCTCATAGAACCTGCTCTCTAAAGCCCTCACAGCATAAGCACAGAACCACAGAACTGGTGAGGCTAGAATAGACCTTTCTAGGTAGGTAAGACCATTTTGAGTAGGTTAGACCATTTTGGGTAGAGAAAGGCTGCTTTGGGCAGGTTAGACCATTTGGGGTAGGGAAAGGCTGTTTTTAGCAAGTTAGATCATTTTGGGTAGGGAAAGGCTGCTTTGGGCAGGTTAGACCATTTTGGGTAGAGGAAAGCTGTTTTGGGCATGTTAGACCACTTTGGGTAGAAAAAGGCAGTCTGGGGCAGGTTAGACCATCTGGGGTACGGAAAGGCTGTTTTGGGCAGGTTAGACCATTTGGGGTAGGGAAAGGCTGTTTTTAGCAAGTTAGACCATTTTGGGGAGGGAAAAGCTGCTTTGGGCAGGCTAGACCATTTTGGGTAGAGAAAGGCTGCTTTGGGCAGGTTAGACCATTTTGGGTAGAGAAAGGCAGTTTGGGGCAGATTAGACCATCTGGGGGTATGGAAAGGCTGTTTTGGGCAGGTTAGACAATTTGGGGTAGGGAAAGGCTGTTTTTAGCAAGTTAGACCTGGTAAAGCCCCTTTCAGGTAGATAAAAACCATTCTGGGGAGGTAAAGCCCACTTTGGTTAGGAATGCAAAGCCCAGGACACCAGGGGACATCTCAGCAACTCCAACCCTGCCCCACAGCCCCTGGGGTGCTGGCAGTGCTTTGTGCTAGTGCCTGGGGTAGAGAGAAGGGACATTTTCAAGTTGCAATTTGTGTAACTCTAGCCTAAAGCTGCAAGTAATTTCCAAAGTGGAGTTGCCTGAGCCCTAAGAGGAAACAAAAGTATTCTGAGGTCTTCATTTGTGCAATGGCATTTCCACTGTGACTGGAGAGATCTGTTGATTGCTCTGACATTGTCTCCAGAACAATTAGAAAAATGAGATGATCATTGTCCTTTAGCTCAAAAGGATTTGATATTCAGAGTCTACTCCTCTGGTTTTTCACTGACTTTTAACTTAAGCACGCACCCAGAAAGGGTTCCTCAAAACAAAGGGGTTCCTCAGGGAGAAATGTGCACCTTGAAATCTCTCTGACATAGAATCATACAGTCAGTCAGAGCTGGAAGGGACCACAAGGATCACCTAGTTCCAATCCTCCTGTCACAGGCAGGGACACCTCACACTAGATCAGGCTGTCTAGAGCCTCCAGGGATGGGTCTTTGACGACCATTCTGGCATAGAAGGAGGTCTGTAAGGGCTGAATCACAGAATGGTAGGAGTAGTAAGGGACCTCTGGAGATCATCCAGCCCAATCCCCCTGATTTAGCAGCATCACCTAGGGCAGGTCACAGAAGAACGCATCCAAATGGCTCTTGAAAGACTCTAGAGAAAGAGACTCCACAACCTCACTGGGCAGCCTGCTCCAGAGCTCCAGCAGCCTCACAGTAAGTAAGTTTCTCCTCACCTTCAAATGGACCCTCCTAGGTTCCAGTTTGTGTCCTGTCCCTTGTCCTATTACAAGACAGCACTGAAAAGAGCCTGGCCCTTTCTTCTTGACACCCACCCTTCAGATACTGACAAACATTACTACGATACCCCCTCGGTGTTCTCCAGGCTACACAGCCCCAGATGCCTTAGCCTTTCCTTATCAGACAGATATTCCAGTCCCTTCATCATCCTTGTAGCCTCCACTGGGCACTCTTCAGTATATTCCTGTCCCTCTTGGACTGGGGAGCCCAGAACTGGACACAATGTTCCAGAGTTGGCCACATGAAGGCAGAGTAGAGGAGAAGGAGATCCTCCTTTGACCTGCTGGCCACACTCTTCTCCATGCACCCCAGGAGACCACATTGCTGGCTCACGCATAATTTACTGTCCAGCAGAACTCCCAGGTCCTTGCCCATGGAGCTGTTTCCCAGCAGGTCACCCCTCACCTGTACTGCTGCAGGAGGTTGCTTCTTTCCAGGTGCAGGACTCTACATTTGCCCATGTTGAACTTCATTAAGTTCCCTTTTGCCCAGCTCTATATCATGTCCTCAGCAAATATAGAGCAGAGCTAAATAACCTCGGAAACCTGAGCCTTGGAATGGCTTTGCAGAGCCAATCAATTTAAATGCAATAAAGATGACGACAGACAATGAAGAGAAAGTTCAAGGACTTTTCACCTAGGGCTTTGCTACAGCTGGAAGTCAACCTGCCAAGTCTACAGAAGTCTCTATCACAGAATCACAGAATGAGAGGGGTTGGAAGGGACGTCTAGAGATAATCTAATCCAACCTCTCTGCTAAAGCAGGGTCACCTGTGGGAGGTTGAACAAGATGGCATCCAGGCAGGTTTAGAATTTCTCTGGAGGTGGAGACTCCACAATCTCTCTGGGCAGCCCACTCCAGTGCTCTACCACCCTCAAAGCTTCTCCTCATGTTTATATGGAATCACAAAATCACAGAACATCAGAGGTTGGAAGGGACCCCCCGAGACCATCAAGTCCAACTCCCCTGCTAGAGTAGGATCTCCTAGGGTAGTCTGCACAGGAATGTATCCAGGTGGGTTTGGAAAGTCTCCAGAGAAGGAGACTCCACAACCTCTCTGGGCAGCCTGTTTCAGGGCTCTTCATATTGAGGTTTAGCATCAGACTTGGTGGAGCTACTTAACGTTAGGACTTGATGATCTTCAAGGCCTTTTCGATCCAAACCAATTCTATGGTAACAGACTTCTTAGCAGTCTGTTGTGAGGAGACAAGCGGTGATCTTTTATACTAGAAGAGGGAGGTTCAGACTGGACAGAAGGAAGGGATTTTTGACACTGAGGGTGGTGAGAGCCTGTCCCAGGTTGCCCAAAGAGGTTCTGTGATTCTACGATTCCTTTTTACACATTTATGTCCCTAACTGTTGTTTATTCTCCACCACAACACAAGCAAACCGCTAGGCCTGCCAGGCAAAGTTTAACAGCCGAGTTAATTCACAACCACTAGTGGTGGAATCCATTAACTACTTCAGAAGCAAGTGGCAATTAGCACACCACACACCCCCCACCACCACCCAGCATTTACTCCGAGGAGGTTGGTGGGATGAGACAGAGCTCAGGCTTTCTATGGAAATGATGTTGTTTGCTGCCGCGGCTGCGAGCGGGGAGCCAGCCGCAGATTGCCATTGGGATTCAGCGCAAGATGAGGCTTGGAAGCGTGAGGTGGAAAAACTGCATCTCGTTTCCTCTTGCCAGGTGGTAAAAAGCTGGCTTTAAGATTTAGCAAAGTCTCAGATTTTGTCCCCATTTTCAGCCTTTGGAAGAGAAAAGTGAACTTTGGTCTAGCTCCAGGAGTTTATTTCCTAGAAAAGAAGGGTTTCAGGATGAGCACGGACAAAGAGCTTAACGTGAGTGTGTTTTGTGATGGCACAATGAAGAGATCTTGCAGAGCAGTATTTGGGTAAAGAAAAGCAGTGCACAATCAACCTGCTCTGTGTGAAAGGAAAGTCTGTAGGAACACACACACACACACTCAAAAAGAGGTTATCATGTTGGGAAGAAAGGAGAAAAAACTAAGGTGGCCTGAAGAGGCAGAGAGTGCTGCACACAACTGAGGACTGAGGCTGATGAGAAGAGAGCAACCCTGGACCTTTTCGTTTTACACAAGCTTGTGATAGGATGAGGGCAAATGGATTTAAGCTTCAGGAGGGGAAATTTAGATTGGAGATTTCAGTGAGGATGGTGAGGCACTGAAACAGGTTGCCAAGGGAGGTTGTGGATGCTCCCTCCCTGGAAGCGTTCAAGGCCAGGCTGGATGAGGCCTTGAGCAACCTGCTCTTGTGAAAAATGTCCCTGCCCATGGCAGGACATCTGAACTAGATGATCTTTGAAGTCTCTTCCAACTCAACCATTCGTAGATTCTGTGATTGTCCATCACAGGCACCTTGAGAGTGTCAGAGGGGAGAAGAGCCAGGGCACAGCAATTAGGTCAAAGTTGGGGGGGGCTCTAAAGTGATCCATAATTAATGGTGGAAGAATGAAAACAAAATACAGCAACGTGAGTTTGGAAACCTTCATCGTGGCATGGTGACCTTTCCCCTCAGGATCTAATCCATATCAACTCTCTAGCACCTAGCTAGAATCTTGAAACTCAAGCTCCTTGGAGGAAAGAGTCCACCACTTTTGCCAGAAAGAGCAATGAGTTCTTCCACTTTCCCAAATCCTCTATCATAGATTCATGGAATGGGTTGGGTTGGGCTCAAGATAACCTAGTTCCAACCCCTCTGCCACAGGCAGAGACATCTTCCACTAGCTCTGGTTGCTCAAGGACTCATCCAGCCTGGCCTTGAACACCTCCAGGGAGGAGACACCCATAACCTCCCTGGGCAACTTGTTCCAGTGTCTCACCACTGTCACTGCAAAGAATTTCTTTCTGATCCCCAGTCTAAATCTCCCCTCCTCCACCTCTAACGCCTCAGTGCTACTACAGCTCTGGAGACAACCACGCTAAACAAAGTGCTCCTCACAGAGGCACAAAATCAATCTTGCAGCCTTTGCAACCCAAAGGCCAAGGAGGGCAATTTCCAGTTTTGACAACTGTACAATTATCACACAAACTGCCACCACAGTTGCAAACAGCCAATGGCATCATTAATATTCTCAACAAGGGAAGCACACTAATGTCACGGAGCAGAGCATTAATATCCCTCCGCAAAACGATTCAGCACCCGCTTTAATTAAAATATGCAAAGTATTTTTTGTTTATGGAAAGCACCATGCAGACCAGAGGCATCACTCACTGCTACAGCTTCAAGTACCAAGCCACTCCTGTTACACAAGAGACCTTTTTGCAGCCAAACACTGAGGCAGCCCTGTTTTCACAGAATCACAGAATGTTAGGGAATAGCACAGGCTGGGGCAGAAGGGACCGCCTGAGATCATCTGGTCCAACCTCCTCACAGTCAGCAGGGACATCCTCAAGTAGACCATGTTGCCCAGAGCCCTGTCAAGCCTCACTTTGAATATCTCCAGGGATGAGGCCACAACTACCTCCCTGGGCAACCTGTTCCAATGTTCCACTAACAGAATGACAGAATCAGTCAGGGTTGGAAGGGACCACAAGGATCATCTGGTTCCAAGCCCCCTGCCATAGTCAGGGACACCATAGCCTAGACCAGGTTGGCCAGAGCCTCTGGTGCAGAACCTGTTTCTGACATCCAATCTAAACCTGCTCTTCTCTAGTTTGAAGCCATTGCCTCATCCTATCACTGCAGCCCTTTGTAACCAGTCTCTCTCCAGCCTTCTTTTAGCTCGCTTCAGACACTGGAAGGCTGCTAAAAGGTCTCCCCAGAGCCTCCAGGCTGAACAACCCCCAAGTTCTTCAGCCTGCTTTCATAGCAGAGGTGCTCCAAACCCTGATCATTTTCGTGGTCCTCCTCTGGACCCACTTCATCAGGTAGGTCCATGTCCTTCTTACATTGAGGGCTCCAGAGTTGAACGCAGCACTCCAGGTGGGTCTCACAAGAGCAAAGTGGCAGAATCTCCTTTCTAGAGCTGTTGGAAATACTTCTTTTGATGCAGCCCAGGATGCAACTGGCCTCTTGGGCTGCAAGCTCACACTGCCTGCTTATGTTCAGCTTCACATCCACCAGCACCCTCAAGTCCTTTTCCACAGAGCTGCTTTCTATCACCTCATTCCCCAGTCTGTACTCATAGCGAGGACTGTTCTGGTCCAGGTGCAGAACTCTGCACTTACTCTTGTTGAACCTCATAGCTTCACCTGGGCTCATGTCTCAGTTTGTTGAGGAGTGGAAGGCACTTCCAGAGATCACTGAGTCCAGAGCAAAACTGGGGTACAAACTGGTCGACAGACAGCTTCTGCAAACCCCCTTTCATGAGCAATTAGGCCATTTGTTCTCTGAAAGGGTCATAAAGCCCTGGAGCAGGTTGCCCAAGGCAGTAGTAGGGTTCCCATCCTTGGAGAGGTTTCAAAGATGCAGTGCTGAGGGGCATGGTTTAGTGGTGACTTAGCAGTGCTGGGTTAGCAGTTGGACTTGATGATCCTAGAGGCCTCTTCCATCCAAAATTATTCTATTGCATGACTCTACAACTGCTAGTCAGACAAGATCAATCTCCTCCAAGGCTCTGCAGAGTTGCACATCCCTAAGCGTCATAAACATTTTACATTGTCAGCCTGAGGTAGCCAAGAGTGGATAAACTTCTTTTCACAGCTAGAAGCATCTTCCTCATTCATAATGTCTGGGAGCCTGCACACAGGCATCTCCCAGAGGTGACCAAGGCTGAGGTGTTGTCACATCAGCATCTTCTCACAGAATGCTTTCAGTGAGAAAAGACTTCTAAGAGTACCCAGTCCAACCATCAGCCCAACACCACCATGGCCATTAAACCACGTCCCACAGTGCCATGGCCACACGGTCCCTGAACACCTCCAGGGATGGGGACTCCACCACCTCCCTGGGCAGCCTGTTCCAATGCCTGACCACCCTTGCAGCAAAGAAATCATTCCTAAATTCCTATAATTAGAGTATCTCAATTGGAGGCAGGACCTTGTTTGCCTCTGCACTGAAAGCCTAGAGAAAATATTGCTGCTTGGAGTAATAAATTTGAGCCAGATACTGGAATTAAACCATTAACTGGTAAATCAGCTGCTAAGTAGCCCATATTCCTTTTAATACTGGATTTTAATGATAGATTTAAATGGCACCACAGATTTGATCAAAGCTCACTCAAAATATTCCAGTGACTGGGAATATGGGGCTGGCTCCAGTCTGCTGCTTGCTGAAGTTCATCTGAGCTCCAAACAAAGGCTGCAACAGGAGCCAGTTGTTGACTCTCGGCACCACGTGTCGCATATTAAATGATTCATCAAATGCTGTGTCACAACCTGGATAAAAGTCTCTTACAAAAGGATCTGTCCTCCTTTTGTCTGGTTTTCAGCAAAGAATCACAGAATATAGGGAGTTGGAAGGGACCTCTAGGGATCATCAAGTGGAACCTTCTGGCCAAAGCAGTTTCACCTTAGGCAGATCACGCAGGAATGCATTTAGACAGCTCTTGAAAGCCTCTAGAGAAGGAAACTCCACAACCTCTCTGGGCAGCCTGCTCCAGGGCTCCAGCACCCTCACAACAAACAACTTTCTCCCCCTCTTCAGGGGCAACTTCCTGGCTTCCAGTCTGTGTCCACCTCCCCTCGGCCTGGGCATTACTGACAAGAGTCTAGCCCCAGCCTCTACTCCCCCACAGTGCTTTAGCTCTTGCTGAACACTGTCAGATCCCCTCTGGGGCTGCTCTTCTCCAGGCTCCACAGCACCAGAGCTTTTAGCCTTTCCTCCCCACAGAAATCCTCTAGCCTTCTCCTTTACCCGTGCAGGAAAGTCACTCTGTCTCATGTTGTGGTGGGGTGAGATAATGCCTGTTCCAATGCCTGACCACTCTTTCAGTAAAGATGTGTTTCCTAAATTCCTGTATTTAGAGAATCTAACCTGGAGGCAGCACCTTCATAATAGCTAACCCTTCATCACCATGGCCTTTAAACCATGTTCCAAACTGCCATGGTCACACATTTCTTCAACACCTCCAGGGATGGTGAATCTACCACCTCCCTGGGCAACCTAATGCAAATATTCACATACTGCATTTGGGTTGGAAGGGATCCTCAAAGGTCATCTTGTCCAACCACCCTGCAGTCAGCAGGGACACCTACAATTAGATCAGGCTGATCTTGAATGTCTCCAGGGAAGGAGCTTCAACCACATCTCTGGGCAACCTGTCCCAGTATCTCTCCACCCTCCTTGTGAAGAACTTCCTCTTGATGTCCAACCAAACTATGCCCTGCTCAGGTTTCAACCCATGCCCCCTTATCCTAAAGAGCTCTATTCAACTCCCTGAAGGGAGGCTGTGGACAGGTGGGGGTCAGTCTCTTCTGCCAGGCAACCAACAACCAAATGAAGGAACACAGCCTCAAGTTGTGGCAGGGGAGGTCTAGGCTGGATGTCAGGAGGAAGTTCTTCACAGAGACAGTGATTGGCATTGGAATGGTCTGCCCAGGGAGGTGGTGGAGTTGCTGTCCCTGGAGGTGTTCAAGCAAAGCCTGAATGGGGCACTTAGTGCCATGGTCTGGTTGATTGGCCAGGGCTGGGTGCTAGGTTGGACTGGATGAGCTTGCAGGTCTCTTCCAACCTGCTTGATTCTATGATTCTAACAGGTCTCCTCAGAGCCTGCTCTTCCCCAGGCCGAACATCCCCACCTCCCTCAGCCTGTCCTCCTAGCAGAGGTGCTCCAACCTAGTTGATGCTATGATTCTGTGATTCTATGATTCCACTCAAAGACTTATTAGAAAGAACAGTGGGCACTGACTTTGAGTAAATAGCATCTTTGGAGATCCTAGAGGAGCTCTTCTCCAAGGATTCTCTGAATTTTATGAATCAAATTTCCCCAGAAATCTGATAACAGATGAGTAAATAATTTTCCGGGCTCGCTCTGGCAAGGCAACGTGTTATTGTAACCTGCCTTGTATGCTCCTTGTAAAGCACTGTAAATGATGGCTTTAAATGATGATGTTAGATTAGGTTTGCTGCAGCTTTAATATATTGTAATCTAATATAATTGCTAAATGCAAATGAGCTGCTGCACAGCTCCTCCGCGGAGGCGCGCGCGGGAGCCGAGCGTTTCACACATTACACTGAAGTGCGTGTTATTAAGAAACAAATTAGAACGAAGCTTAATTTAGGTGGGAGACAAGATCCCGTTATCGTGGCTGACAATGTGGGGAGGCATCTCACAGAAGCTATTACGCCCAACTTATGCGCGGCTCAAGTGTCTCCAGTGCAACCCTAGGCAGGCAGCGGCACCCTACCTTCTCAGCCCTGCCGTGTGAACTCATTACCTTAAAGTCAAGTAATGCTATAAAGTCATCAGCTGGGCTCCCAGCGCCCTCCGTCACCACGGTTGGCAAATGCTCTTCTTCAAAGGACAACTACAAAGCTCATTAGCATTCCAGCCCCGTGAGCTTGCAGGCAACTTGGGGCACGGAGCAGGTTGCCACCATGGCGCGGGATCAAGCGTGGAACTGGACTCAATGCGAGGCGCAAAGTGTAACAAAATTGGCCACTTCAGAGGCAGCACTTTGCTCTGGTGAGACCTTGCCTGGAGTGCTGCCTCCAGATCTGAAGCCCTCAATATAGGAAGGACGTGGATCTATGGAGTGGTTCATAGAAACAGTCATGGGGTTGGAGCACCTCTGCTATGAGGACAGGCTGAGGGAGCTGGGGGTGTTCAGCCTGGAGAAGAGGAGGCTCTGAGGAGACCTATTAGAATCACAGAATCAACCAGGTTGGAAGAGACCTCGAAGATCATCCAGTCCAACCTAGCACTCAGCCTTGTCCAGTCAACCAGACCATGGCACTAAGTGCCCCTTCCAGGCTTTGCTTCAACACCTCCAGGGACAGAGACTCTGCCACCTCCCTGGGCAGCCCATTCCAATGCCAATCACTCTCTCTGACAACAACTTCCTCCCAACATCCAGCCTAGGCCTCCCCTGCAACAACTTGAGACTGTGTCCCCTTCTGCTGCTGCTTGCCTGGCAGAAGAGACCAACCCCACCTGGCTACAGCCTCCCTTCAGGTAGTTGCGGACAGCAATGAGGTCACCCTTGAGCCTCCTCTTCTGCAGGCTGCACACCTCCAGCTCCCTCAGCCTCTCCTCACAGGGCTGTGTTACAGACCTACCACCAGCTTTGTCACCCTTCTCTGGACACGTTCCAGACAGTGCATGAAAGGGGCTACACGAGGGATAAAGACTAGTTACAAAGGGCTGCAATGATAGGATGAAAGGTAATGGCTTCAAAGTAGAGAACAGCAGATTTAGATTGGATGTCACAAACAAGTTCTGCACCATGAGGGTGGTGGAACACTGGAACAGATTGCCTGGGAAGGTGGTTGTGGCTCCATCTCTGGAGATACTCAAAGTGAAGCTCAATAGTGCTCTGGGCAACCTGGTCTAGTTGAGGATGTCCCTGCTGACTGCAAGGGCATTGGACTAGATGATCTTTGGAGGTCACTTCCAACCCAGAGCATTCTATGATTCTTGATTCTATGTCTAAACCCAACCATTTTGTAACTACCAAGGTGGATCCCACCCCCACAGACAAAGAATTCATGCATTTTCCTCTTTATTTTCATCAGTAAGCTGCAAAACACAGGAGATATGATCGAACAGAATCAAAGAATCATAGAATCACAGAGTGAAAGAACCAAAGTGTCAAAGACTCAAAGATTCAAAGAGTGAACAAATCATAGAATCAAACAGTCAAAATCCAGGAATCAAAGAATACACCGGCTTGGAAGTGACCTCCAGAGGTCATCTCGTCCAACTGTTCTGCAGTCAGCAGGGATATTCCCAACTAGCTCAGGTTGCTCAGAGCTCCAGCAAGCCTGATCTTGAATATCTCCAGAGACAGGGTCTACACTACCTCCTTAAGCAACCTGTTCTAGTATTTCATCACTCTCATTGTAAAGAACTTCCACTTAATGTCCTACCTAAATCTACCCTGCTTCAGTTTCAAACCACTCCCACTCTTTCTATGACTAGACCCTTGAGATGGCAGAACACCTTGCAGATAGCTTTGAAGTGCACGTTAGAGCAGGTGACAGTGGTAGGGTCTGCCCTGAAACTCTACTGACACTCTGTTAGGTTTCATAGTATCATTAAGGTTGCAAAAGACCTCTAAGCTCATCAAGTACAACTGTCCACTGAACACCACCATGGCCATTACACAAGGTCCCAAACTGCCACATCCACATGCTTCTTGAACATTTCCAAGGACAGTGAGTCTATGACCCGCTCTGCTACCTGCAACAGGGCATAGAGAAGGGAGAAAGAGTGGAGAGAAGCAGATAATTATTTGGGTTGGAAAAGACCTCTCGTGTCCCCACATGCCATGGCCACACCTTTCTTGAACACTTGCAGGGATGGGGACTCCAGCACCTCCCTGGACAGCCTGTTCCAATGCCTGACCACTCTTGCAGCAAAGAAATTGTTCCTGATTTCCAAACTAAACCTCCTCTCACACAACTTCAGGCTGCTTCTTCTCATTCTATTACCTGATACTAGTGAGAAGAGACCAACCCCCACCTGGCTCCAACCTCCTTCCAGGGAGTTGTAAAGAGCAATGAGGTCTCCCTTCAGCCTCCTCTTCTCTGGAGCAGGAAAAGCCTGCTCTGAAGCAATTCATTATTAATGCCAGAATATTCTTGCTAAACAGTTCTGATTATTTCACAAGAAAGAGGTCAAGGTATTGGAGGAAGGGATTTAATCAAATAAACTCTCAATCTCTCTCCAAACAGCGCGTTCAGCCGGCAGCATGTCAATTCAACAGCTGAGTCGCCTCTGACTGCACAGCCCAGGTTAAGCTGCCAGGACTGTTAAAACTTCTCTGATGTGCTGCCTGAATAAAGATTGAGAAGAGAAGGAACCACCAGAGATACCTCCAATTGGTTCCTATTTCCTATTTTCCATCAAGTTTTGCCACTCAAATTGTTTTCTGTTTCTTCTTTTCCTGAAAAGTTTTGCCACCTAAGTGGCACCACCTCCACTGGCAAGACAAGAGCTGCCAATCCCGGAATCTCAGCACAATGGGGGTGTGAAGGAACCTCTGGAGATCAGTCAGTCCAGTCCCACTGCTAGAGGGGGGGGCACCCACAGCACCTTGCTCAGGATCACAATAGCCAAGTGGGTTTGGAAGCTCTCCACAACCTCTCCGGCAGCCTGCTCCAGGGCTCCAGCACCCTCACAACAAACAAGTTTCTCCTCCTGTTCAGATGGAACCTCCTGGGTTCCAGTTTGTGCCTATTGCCCCTTGTCACAGTATCACAGTCTCACAGTATCACCAAGGTTGGAAGAGACCTCATAGATCATCAAGTCCAACATGTTACCACAGAGCTCAAGGCTAGACCATGGCACCAAGTGCCACGTCCAATCTTGCCTTGAACAGCTCCAGGGAAGGCGACTCCACCACCTCCCTGGGCAGCCCATTCCAGTAGCCAATGACTTCCTCAGTGAAGAACTTCCTCCTCACCTCAAGCCTAAATTTCCCCTGGTGTCCTGTCACCGGGCATCAGTGCTCTACCATTGTCAAGGCAAAAAATCTCATTGTCATGGAATCTCCTTCTTGGTCTGCCATTATTTGACCTCACAAAGTCTTTGGTTTTCATCTGTCCAGATTTTTATGACATTTTAAATAATGTTTCATATCTGGAGGTGTTCAAGGCCAGGCT
This sequence comes from Tricholaema leucomelas, assembly GCA_013400475.1. Taxonomy (NCBI): domain Eukaryota; kingdom Metazoa; phylum Chordata; class Aves; order Piciformes; family Lybiidae; genus Tricholaema lacrymosa; species Tricholaema leucomelas. The sequence continues at coordinate 195,682 of WAAF01015153.1, forward strand.
GAATGAGGACTTAAGCAACCTGGTCTAGCGGAAAGTGTCCCTGCCCATGGCAGAGGTTTGGAACTAGGTCTCTTCCAACCCAAACCATCCATACAGATGCCATCATGGCTGGGGTACAATCCACAGCTGATGATATAAAATACTTATATATACCATAACTGATGATATATAATTCATATGGCATAACTAATAGTATAAAATGCATATAGGTGCCATAATAAATTGTATATAACCAGGAGAGCCAATGGCATCCTGGCCTGGATCAGGAACAGAGTGGCCAGTAGGACAAGGGAGGTTATTCTGCCCCTGGACTCAGCACTGCTCAGGCCACACCTTGAGTACTGTGTCCAGTTCTGGGCTCCTCAATTCAAGAGAGATGTTGAGGTGCTGGAAGGTGTCCAGAGAAGGGCAACAAAGCTGGTGAGGGACCTGGAACACAGCCCTGTGAGGAGAGGCTGAGGGTGCTGGGGGTGTACAGCCTGGAGAAGAGGACGCTCAAGGGTGACCTCATTGCTGTCTGCAACTACCTGAAGGGAGGCTGTAGCCAGGTGGAGTTGGTCTCTTCTACCAGGCAAGCAGCAACAGAAGAAGGGGACAGTCTCAAGTTGTGGCAAGGGAGGTCTAGGCTGGATGTTGGGAGGAAGTTGTTGGCAGAGAGAGTGATTGGCATTGGAATGGGCTGCCCAGGGAGGTGGCGGAGTCTCCGTCCCTGGAGGTGTTGAAGCAAAGCCTGGAAGGGGCACTTAGTGCCATGGTCTGGTTGACTGGACAAGGCTGAGTGCTAGGTTGGGATGGATGATCTTCGAGGTCTCTTCCAACCTGGTTGATTCTAGGATTCCATAACGGTTTAAAATCCACATATGTGCCATAAGTAATGTTATGCAAACCATATATGCATCATAATTAATGGTATACAATGCATATGTATGCCATAATGAATGGTGCCTAATCCATATGGCACAATAAAAGGGGTAACATCCATGTATATGGCATAATTAATGGTATACAACTCATATATGCACCAGAATCAATGGTATACAGTGCATACATATACCAGAATTAATGGTATGCAATCCAAATACATGGAATAATTAATGCTATCAAATCCATATGCCATAATTAACAGCATAAAATAAATGCAGTAATTAATGGTATAAAATGCATAGATATGCCATAATGGTATAGAAAGCATATATAGGCCGTAATTAATTGCATACAATCATATCTGTGCAGTAATTAATAGTTTAAAATGCATATTTATGCCATAATGGTATAGAAAGCATATATAGGCCGTAATTAATTGCATACAATCATATCTGTGCAGTAATTAATAGTTTAAAATGCATATTTATGCCATAATGGTATAGAAAGCATATATAGGCCATAATTCATTGCATACAATCCATGTATGGGCAGTAATTAATAGCTTAAAATGCATATTTATGGCATAATTAGCATGTAATCTATATGGCATAATTAATGGCATAAAATGCATATCTATGTCATAATTAACGGTGTATAATCCACATATATGTCATAATTGAAGGTATAAAATTCACGTGTATGTCATAATTAAAAGATATAAAAATCCACGTGTATGTCATAATTAAAGGTATAAAAATCCACGTGTATGTCCTAATTAAAGGTATAAAATCCACCTATATGCCATAATTAATGGTATGTAATCCACATGCCCTTATCCAGGAGTCAGGCAAGCAGTTCCAAACTCCTCCTGCTCCAGCTCGGAAGCGTTTCGCCGCCGCTCTTCTCAGTCCCCTTTGCTCTCAGCACCTTTCCCTCAGCTCTCAGTCCCCATTTTACATGAGGATGCTTTTCTGCAAAGCCAAATGTAGCTGTCTAATTAAGAGGGGGATGATTGGCTAGTTCACGGACTCGGTGACAGTTCTGACAAATACACATATTGGCACAGCCCTAACCTCGCTTCACAGTTTGCAACACAAAGATGGTATTTTTCAGAGCTGTGCAGAACACCCCTGCTACAAAGCTTCACCTTGTCTAGTGCTATTCCATTTAATTTTTTATTAACTGCCTGAACATATGCCATTCTAGGAGAGGGTAATAGTTACAAAATGTCAGCAGAAACATTTAAACTGCTAAAATGTAAATGATTTTATAAATTCGTAATGAAAGGTAATTGTCATTGGTGGGGGGGGGGGGGATGGAAAAGAAAAGTAACAGAAAAACAGAGATGTGGAAAGGTAAAGCTGGTTAAAAACAAAAAAAAAATAATAATAATACATCTTCTTGGTCCGAGGTAGCAAAATTGAAGTGTGTTTTAATGACTGTTCTAAGTAGTACTGAAATCAAAATTAGCTCCGCAAGCTGAAAATGTGAATTCTATAATATTTTATTTTCTACCATTAGCAAAAGTTCATAAAAATGAAAAAAAAAAAAAAAAGAAGCCTTCATGGAACTTTAATGTGCCCAAAAAATTCATTAAGCAGTAGGGACACTAAAAGATTCTTCACTTCATTTTAAAGAAATATATTTAAAGGGAAAAAAAAAAAGGAAAGAAAATTCAAATAAATAAATCAGAGTAAGAGAAAGAGCAGGATAAAGATCAGAACAAAACAGAAAGAAGAAAAAAAAAAGACAGTAAGAGAAGTAGCAGAGTAAGAATCAGACTAAAATCAGAATAAGAGAACAGAGTTAAGAATCAGAATAAAACAGAGCCAAATCAGAGTAAGAGAAATAGAAGATTAAGAATCAGAATAAAAGCAAAGTAAGAGAAAAAGCAGAATAATGATCAGAATAAAACAGAATCAAATCAGAGTAAGAGAAGTAGCAGAACAAGAAACGGAATAAAATCAGAGTAAGAGAAGTAGCAGCTTAAGAAACTGAATAAAATCAGGGTAAAATCAGAGTAAGTAGAAGAATAAGATACAGAATAAAATCAGCGTAAAATTGGAGTAAGAGAAGTAACAGATTAAGAAACAGAATAAAATCAGAGTAAAATCAGAATAAGAGAAGTAGCAGAATAAGAAACAGAATAAAATCAGGGTAAGTGAAGTAGCAGAATAAGAAACAGAATAAGAATCAGAATAAAATCAGAGTAAGTGAAGTAGCAGAATAAGAAACAGAATAAGAATCAGAATAAAATCAGAGTAAGAGAAGTAGCCGAATAAGAGAATAAATCAGTGTAAAATCAGAGTAAGAGAAGTAGCAGAATAAGAGACAGAATAAGTAGCAGAGTAAGAAACAGAATCAAATCAGAGTAAGAGAAGTAGCAGAATAAGAAATAGAATAAAATCAGAGTAAGAGAAGAACAAGAATCAGAATAAAACAGAATCAAATCAGAATAGGAGAAAGAGCAGATTAAGAAGACGAATAAAATGAGAATGAGAGAAATAGCAGATTAAGAATCAGAATAAAACAGATGTAAATCAGAATAAAAGAAACAGCAGATTAAGGCTAAGGATAAAAATCAGAACCGAATCAGAATAAGAGAAATAGCAAAGCAATCCTCCAGCCCTGGCTTTAAAAGAGCAACATTAGACCGCGGTTAGTTAGTTTCTTTACTTTCCGCTAAAATGAGAAACAATTTGGTGATTAATCCCTTCAGCGACGCGGTGCTGGGTCAGTGCTCTCTGAGATGTCACGGAGGAGAAGACTGGGGCGAAGAAGGGAAAGGTTTGTTGGTTGGTTGTTGTGTTGTTTTGTTTTTTTTTCCCCCCCTTCTTCAGCCACCACACAGAGCTAAACCACCTTCCAGTTAGGTTTGCGGGCAACCATCTTTAAATGCTTGAGCTGTTCTGCGTGGCCATGACAAGATTTGCAATTCCCCACGTTTATTTACACACCATCACCCCAACTAGACATCACATGGAAGTGGCATGGTCGCTGCTGACCCCAGGGTAGTCCCTGTCTCTGCAGATCCAATTTCATCCTGCTCGGCAATTGAACTGCCGGCCGCCCGCCCAGGATGCTCCAACCCCGCGTCGGCACCGCAATAAAATTAGCAGAAGCTTGTCAGGGGATATTTTCTACTTTTCACGCTGACAGACGCTGGACAAATATGTCTGCTTTTCAGAAATTCACAGAGGGTTCCTGAAACGGATCGCAGCAGGATGGATCTGCAAGTCTACCTGAGCCCACACAAGGAGCGGAAAAAGGCTGGCCGCAGGACGGCGCGGCATCCCCGCGGGCTTTGATTTAGGGGTTATTTCTCCTCCTTAGGCTATGGAAAAACAGAATCACAAAAACAGACAATTTTTTGGGTTGGAAAAGACTTCTGAGATCACCGAGTCCAACCTTCAACACAGCACCACTATAGTCATTAAACCACATCCCCAAGTGTCATGTCCGCATGTTTCCTGAGCACCTCCAGGGACGGTGACTCTACCATGCAACTATTTTTAATTGGTTGGGGTTTTTTTTGCTGGGTTTTCCTTCTAGCAAAAATTATTTCCTCAGCCAGAAATTAATAGGAAAGAAATCTATCATATTTTGTAAACCAAGTATAAGGGGATGGGGGGAGGCTGGTAGTTTGGGTTCCTGTAGGTGATCTGGGCCTATAACATGCTCAAATTCCCTTGCAGAGGGAATATCACTCTGGAGTTATTTCTTCTCCTTAGGCTATGAAGGAACACTCAACTATATTTTGCTGGGTTTTCCTCCCAAGAAACGTAACTTCTTCATCCAGAAATTAGGAGAACATAGATCAATCATATTTTGTAAAGCAAGTATAGGAGGCTTGGTAATTCGGCTTCATATAGGTAATTTTTGGGGCTATAGGTGCCCAAATACTCTTACAGAAGGCATATCACTCACACTTCAGGGACACAAATCACCTCCCATGGGAGGTATTACCCACATACTTGTAGGGACACAAATCCCCTTCCATAGGAGATATCACCCACACTTTCAGGGACACAAATCACTTTCCATAGGAGATATTACCCACACACTTGTAGGGACACAAATCACCTTCCACAGGAGATATTAACCACACACTCATAGGGACACAAATCTCCTTCCATAGGAGATATCACCCAGACTTCTAGGGACACAAATCACCTTTCATAGGACATATCAGCCATACTTCCAGGGACACAAATCACTTCCCATAGGAGATATTACCCACAATTCCTGGGACACAAATCACTTTCCATAGGAGGTATCACCCACATTTCTCGGGATGCAAATCCCCTTCCATAGGAGATATTATCCACAGACATGTAGGGACACAAATCCCCTTCCATAGGAGATATCACCCGCAATTCTAGGGACACAAATTCCCTTCCAGAAGAGACATCAGCCACACTTCTAGGGACACAAATCACCTTCCATAGGAAACTCCACCCAGGAGCACACCTGCAAAGCTGCTGCCTTTTGCAAGCTAAGAACCCTGCTTTAATATTTTGCAAATAAAATAAAGAAAATAACCATTTGCTTCCAAAAATCTCAAGCCGAGGGAGGCTAACAGGGGTAAATAGGAGGAATTTGCCGCCCTTAATGGGAAGGTTTTTAAATCAAACCACCTAATATGTTTTGTAATCTAGACCAATGTAATTTTATTAGCTATTCAGCGCCTTTCTTACATCAAACAGCCTCAGAAGCCCCAGGATCATTTTATATTCACTGGAAGACAGAAAGAAATCCAAAAAACCTAGTTAAATAAATTGTTCATTTATTCCTTTCCTTTTTTATGCACCAAGATCTACATGTGGTCATTAATTATAAAGAGACTATTATAGCACCATATTTTCATTCAATACGATGTCCTGGTATATATCAAAGAAGTCCCATAATTAAAACAGAAGGGCCACAATGACAATTAAAATTACAATCTATATGGGGAAAGAAAGTACAGTTCTGCAATTTTTCACCCTGTCACTGTCAGCACCGGGGGATATTCCAGTCACGTCTCTTTGTAAAGCAGCCTAAATTCTTCTTCACCAATGCAACCTCAAAAGCATTATCAGCACCTAAGCAAAAGCCTATGCAAGTATAATTTAATACCAAGCCACAGTTTGCAAGTAATAGCGTATAAAGTGATATTTAAGTGGTGTTTTAAGCACACTTCTGATGGCTACAGCCGCTTTTTACTGGTAAATGCGTTTTCCTTTGAGTAGTGATTATGAGTCCTGGGTGAAGAGGTCCTGTGTGCAGGTCTGCCTGTAAGCCTTACTTCCAGCTGCCAATCTTTACTTCAGAGTGAAGAAAAAGCCACCTAGCACCTTGTTCTTACTCTTGTACGCTGTCATCCCCTGAGCCTGATAACTGCAAAATCATTTCCACATAACACTTTTCCTGCTTCTGCCTCTTAAACCTCGAGACCTACACATTGTGCACGCACTTGCACCCCCGGCAGCCAACCCCCTAGAAGCTGCTGAACCACCGAGCCCCTTCCCACAGCCTATTTTTAACACTTATGTTACGGTAAATATCTGCATTCACGGTGCTCTCGTGCCGCACTCTGTGTTTGCTACAATTTATGGTCTAGAAAAAGTCAAGGCGCGGCGAATCGGCGCCGTTAAAACTGTGGGTTCCTTTTTTTTCCCCTTCTTCTTTTTTTTTCTTTCCCCTCCTAATAACTTTTAAAGCCAGTGCTCAGGATGGAGATGGAGAAAGGTTTTTTTGTGAGTTTTTTTTTTTTTTTGGTGTGTTTTTTTTCTCTCTCTTTTTTTTTTTGTATAATAAAACAGTGACATGGTCATTTTTCCCCAGTTTTGCATTACACAGACACACTCATGCATGGTGCTTTTTAAATTCTTATTATATGGGAGGTCAGGAGGTCGAATGTCAGAAAGTACTGTTAATTTCACGGGGTTAGGGGAAAGTAAATTCAGAGGGAATACAGATCACTTAGCACAGAAAAGCAGCTCCTCTGAAGTTTGGTTTTACATTTGTTAACCATATCCTTCAGTGAGAGCGAGGAGGAGGTGGAGGGGGTGTGACATTCTGGTCCGTGCTATAATGGTCTGACACGTTTGGCGGAGGGGTTGGGTGCTGCTTGCCCCGCGCCGTCGGCTGAGCAGCCGGGGGGCTCCAGGCAACTGCAACAGAGCAGAGCATGTTGCCATTTGGGCTGTGATGGTTAAATTCCAGAGAAAAAAGCCAGTCAAGATGTCTTAAAGTTCAAGCTGACAAGAAATGTAAAATATCTTGCTGCCTTTCTTCACTGGGAAGGTGGCATCTTGCAGGGCTGAGTCCTTTTAACCCACTCCTAAATATGTCACACCAAGGTCTAAGGATGTTCCAAGCACTTGGAGGAGTGGGGTAGGGTTTGTTTGGCCATTTTGCTGAGGAGCTGCCTTCTAGTTATAATTTTCTCTTTGTAGCTGTCAACGTTTTGGGTTTTGGTGGGGTTTTTTTTGCTTGTTGTTGATATTTCGAGATTTGGTCAGAGTCTTTTTGATAGGTGTTGATGTTTTGGGCTTTGGTTGGTGTTTTTTCTTTGGAGTTGTTGGTGCTTCACTGCCTGGTTTTGTCATTTGATATCATTTTCCTCGACAACTGCTGGTGTTTTGGGGCTTGTTTTTGTCATTTGTCATTTTTTTCCCCCTTCATTGATGATGTTTAGGCATTTGCTTTTGTTTGTCTTTTTTTTTCCCTTCATAGTTGAGGATGGTTTGAGGTTTGGCTTTGTTGTTTGTTATTTTTTTACCCATAACTGCTGATCTTTTGAGATTCGATTTTGTTGTTGGTTTGTTTGTTTGGGGAGGTTAGGGGTTTTTTTTTGTTTTGTTTTTTTTTGTTTGGTTGGGGGGGTTGTTTTTGCTTTTATCCCACATTTGCTGATGTTCAGGGATTTCCTCATGTTCTTTGTTGCTGAGGTTTTTTTTTCCTTCCCCCAGCTCTACCAGTGACAAAATAAAACTGTGGAAAACAGAAGAAATTTTAGACAGTGCCTCTTGGTGTCACAAATAACAGAGGGAAAGGGACAAACCAGGGAGGCAGAGCTGCTCCTTCACCAAGACAAATCCAAAAGCTGCTTTTATTTTTTTTTCCTCCATAAAAAGCCATTTGCTTGCTAAAAGCCACCTTACTCACACGCAATTTAAAGTAATAAACCATTTAAAAATGCAAAGGTATCTCACACTGAAGATGCTAAAGACCTTTTTGCCATTTCCTCTCTTGAAAGTTCAATGTGAAAGACAAGCTCCGTGAGGCCCATGCTATGCATCCATCTGGGAATGGTTATCAAAAAGAAAGAAAAATCCCCCCAAACCAGCTGAATTTAATCAAATGTACTCCATTTTAAGAGGCTAGAAGGGGTTATTCCCCGTAAGGGTTTCACAGGCTCAGCCTGAAGCCGGGGTGGGTTCGGGTTTATGCATCGGTGTCTCCTACAAGATTCCTCCGAGTCAGAACTCAAGGCAGGCTCAGCTGCCCCCTGGTAATTACATTTTAATGACTGAGGCTGGGTGTTTGTGTTTTGGCAGCATATTTAATAGTGTTAGCATTTAAACGGTCACAACCAGACTCGGAAGGGCAGCGCTGGCTGCTGGTCGGGGTGAAGTTCACCCTCGTCACAGGAGCTGCGGGCAGCCAGGGTGGAGCTCGGTGCAGCGCCCCCCCAGCAGATGGGATTTCCCCAAAATCTAAGATCTAAGGAAGAGAAACAGAAACACTTTGAATCTATGGAATAGTTCATTTGCCAGCTGGAAACCAATGAGTGGGAAGAGAGCACGCTGCACACCACGCTTTTGTCTTTCTGGCGGTACCAGAAGATGCCAAAGATGCACGACCCCGGTTCACCACCATCCCTCTCTCTCCCAAATAACCACTCCCTAAACCCACTCAGGCAGGCAGCAAAGTGGCAAGCACAACAACATCTCTCTCTCTCTCTCTCTCTGTTTTGATGAACGATGCATTCTGAACTGTGCAGTGCTATATTTCACTAGCTGCCTTTTATAATTAAAAACTTTTTTCCCCCCCTTTCCCGCTCCTCCAACCCCCTTTTTCCTGCAAGTAGCCTGTTGCCTGAAGATTTAATCCTTCATTACCAGTTAAAACAAAATCACCAATTAGGCACATGAACACGTCTGTATTAATCTCATTAAGGTGATGGCACCAAATAAATTGGAACTATTTTTGTGCTTTTACTGTGTTCCTATGGCTTTATCAGGCCCCGTGGTCATATACAAAGACCTTGCAGCTTAGTCATTTAGAGTCATTCGGTTGTGGACTAAATGTGGCATTACCATCTATGGCTGAAAATTGCTTTCAGCTTTTAAACTGCACTGACTAGTCTGTAGTTAATCTTAGATCATTCACTCGCAAAATTAAATGAGCCAGAACGATGGTCTTTTCTCTTGCCCCCCCCACCCCCCCTTTTCTTTTCTCTTTTTTTTGGTCATTTTTTGTCTTTTTTTTTTTATCTTTTTATTTTCCGGTCTTTTTTTTTTTTTTTT
>WAAF01015153.1:205080-235692 GCA_013400475.1 Tricholaema leucomelas
TTTTGTTAATTTTGTCTTTTTCTTTTCTCCTTCCCTTCAGGTTTGTTTGTTTTTGTTTTTTTTTCCCCAGTCGTTTTTTTCCTTGTGTAAAATAATACATCACAAAACACTTTATTTGCCCTGCCCAAAAGGGAGATCAAATTCATTTAAAATCCCATAAAGCAGAGTGGTGAATTTTTAATTTTATTTAGGAGCAAGGGAAGAGAAGGGGAAGCTCTCTTTCCATCGCTATAAATTTACATATAGACCATAGTTTGATGCCTAACCAACCTTTAATCTACCTTTGATGTATACTCCTGCTTCAGAATGGATCATGTGATGCACCTCATTAATGCAAATGTAAGAAGGATTGTTTGGGATTTCTGATGTAATTAGCCATAAACCAAGTTTTAAAAGGAAGGAAAAAAAAGACACACCACTTCCTTTGTCACTATGGTGGTGGACATGTGGAGATGGACGTGCTTCAATGAGGGCTACAGCCACCCACCCACAGCAGGATACTTCCTTTGCCACTATCGTGGTGGACACATGGGGATGGAAGTGCTCCAATGAGGGCTACAGACACACATCCACAGCAAGGTACTTCCTTTATCACTATGGTGGTGGGCACATGGGGATGGAAGAGCATCAATGAGGGCTACAGCCACACACCCACAGCAGGACACTTCCTTTGTCACTACTGTGGTGCGCACGTGGAGATGGAAGCGCATCAACGAGGGCTACAGGCACCCACAGCAGGACCCTTCATTTGCCACTATGGCAGTGGGCACATGGGAATGGAAGTGCTCCAGTGAGGGCTACAGCCACACACCCATAGCAGGATCCTTGTCCCCAACCTCTTGGGTTTATGACATATGGATTATCTGAACATTGCAATGGTAGAAAGGGAAGGGAAGGGTTAGCTCTTTATTTCCCAAGCAGCACAAGTAGCACAATAATTAATTCCTGATCCATCTGACATCAAAGCTGATGGAAATGTTGTAGTTTAACTTAACATTCAAGGCCACCTTCTTTTAAGTCCTGCTTAGGACATTCTTTTGCCCCAGTGGGCCACCATCGCTGCACCCTCCACTTTGCCACCTCCTACTTCTTCTTCATGTGATTATGATTATTACTGATACTGTTGGTATTATTGAGATTATTAATAATAATGTTGTTGATAATATTCACAGATTGCATTGGGTTGGAAGGGATCCTCAAAGGACTTCTTGTCCAAACCCCCTGCAGTCAGCAGGGACACCTCCAACTAGATCAGGCTGCCCAGGGCCACATCAAGTCTGATCATGCATGTCTCCAGGGACAGGGCCTCAACCACATCCCTGGGGATCCTGTTCCACTATTTTACCGCTCTCGTACTATTGTTAATAATGTTGTTGATAATATTATTAATGCTAATATTAGGTGATGGCAAAGCCTGCTTGTGTCTTTCCCCACTCCATGGGCACAAGTGGTCGGGGTAGGATGGGAGAATTTTGGGTGACTCCTCCCATAGCGCTTCACTGAGCTCTGGAGGTTAGGTAGTGAAAATGAGGTTCATGCTCCTCTGTCAGCCCAGGCTTGACAGAAGCAGCCCAGGGCTCAGGGCTCTGGCAGAGAAATGCAATGAATAAATAACCGAACAAGCAGCCACATAGGGAGTTGCTGTGACCAAAAGCCAGGGCCGACGTTGACATCATCGGAAAGGAGGGGTGTCCAAAACAAAACCCACTACAAAACCCACTAATCTGTTAGGTAATAATTCCTTAAGACACAGCCCAGGAGATGATTCCTCTCTAACGCCAGCATGAGGGATGTGGAACCTGCTCTGCTGCGTAGAAGCTGCTTCCAATGACGGGGAACAATAAAAGCAGGGGGGATGCTGCCCAGCCTACTCATGGCACTGCCCCAACCCTGACCCCAACAGATTGACAGCTTCTGTTATTCCACTGAATCACAGTTCTGAAAGTAAACCACAGCAGTCTGGTTGATGCCACAGCCACACGCAAGTTAGAGCAGTGATGGGGTTGGGAGGAGCTGGGGGGGAGTAAGAAAGGAGAAAGAAAAAGCTAAAAGAATTCCCCCAAATAATCCAAACCAGGAATATTTCTCCCCTTTTTTTTTTTTTTTTTGCTTTGCCATGCTCTCTGGGAACTTTCAGGACACAGAGAGGATGGGGAAGGAGGAAGCGCAGCGGTGGAGCCAAGCGGAGCTGAATGCTCCACTCCTGCTCCCGGGCTCTTCTTGTCACCACAGCTGCTGCTGGAAGCCACCAGCTTCCCAAGTGCTTGGTCTTCCACAGCAGCCTCCCACCCTGCCTACGAGAGAACCTCTCAGCTCTCTTCACCAGCCTATGTCATTATTTTAAAATAACACTAGAACAAAATATTAAGATGATATTTCTCAGCCATTTCTGATAACCGTGATCCTATTTATTCCCTTTATTTCTCAGCAGTTTGTGTTAATCATTATTTCCCCCTCTCCCTTATTTCTCAGCAGTTTGTGATAATCATTATTTTTTTAACTCCCCTTATTTCTCAACAATTTATGGTATTATTTTTTCCCCCTTATTTCTCAGCAATTTCTGATAATCATTTTTATTTATTCCACACCCCCCTCTTAAGAAATCAAAGTTTACTCCAATCTCATTGTTCCCTCTCTCTTCAAGGCACCCAGAAATGAAGCATTTTTTATCTGCAAGGAATAAAAATGTGAATACAAAACAATTCCATTCTCATAAAAATGTATTTATTGTATTTTGAGCTGGGTGGGTTCTTTTTTTTGTTTTTTCTTTCAATATTTTGAGCTACTTTTTTGTATTTTGACATGTTTTTTATCATGTACTGAGATAGTTTGGATCCCACATAGAGCCGGTTTGCATCCTAAATTGAACCTCATCAGATCCTGCATCAAGCCAGTTTGGATCCTACACAAAACCTGTTTGAATCCTACATCAAATTGGTCTGGATCCCATATCATAGAATCAGTCAGGGATGGAAAGGACCACAAGGATCATCCAGTTCCAACCCCTCTGCCATGGCCAGGGACACCCTACCGTAGATCAGGCTGGACACAGCCTCATCCAGCCTGGCCTCAAACACCTCTGTTTTGAATCCTGTATTGAGCTAGTTTATATCCTTTATCAAGGTACTTCAATTCACATATTCAGCTAGTTTATATCCTATATCAAGGTAGTTCAATTCACATATTCAGCTAGTTTATATCCTATATCAAGGTAGTTCAGTTCACATATTCAGCTAGTTTATATCCTATATCAAGGTAGTTCAATTCACACATTCAGCTAGTTTATATCCTATATCAAGGTACTTCAATTCACACATTCAGCTAGTTTATATCCTATATCAAGGTAGTTCAATTCACATATTCAGCTAGTTTATATCCTATATCAAGGTAGTTCAATTCACACATTCAGCTAGTTTATATCCTATATCAAGGTACTTCAATTCACACATTCAGCTAGTTTACATCCTATATCAAGGTACTTCAATTCACATATTCAACTAGTTTATATCCTATGTCAAGGTAGTTCAATTCACATACTCAGCTAGCTTATATCCTATACTGAGGTAGTTTAATTCCTATTTAGAGATAGATCAACCTGGTTTATACCCTATATTGGCTAGTTTTCATCTTGTATTCAGCTTGTTTATATCCTCTATCAAGCTGGTTTATAGTCCAGTCTCAATATGTACATAGAGATAGATTAATTCTTATACCAACCTAGTTTAATACATATATATCAAGCTAGTTTAATAGATATATGTCAAGCTAGTTTAATAGATATATGTCAAGCTAGTTTAATAGATACATGTCAAGATGGTTTAATATATATATATATCTCAAGTTGGTTTTATATATATATATATATACACAGAGCTGGTTTAGTTTCTCTATCAAGCTGGTTTAGATCACACATTGAGCTACCTCATACCACATATCAAGCTGGTTTATATCCTAATATCAGCTACTTTGTGTCATGATATCAAGCCAGTTTATATCATATATCAAGCCATTTTTTTTTTCACTCCCCTGGAAGCAAATCTGCATATTTTTGTTTATCCTCAGAAATCATCTTTTATTTATATTATTATTTATTTTCTATTTTTAATAGCCTGAACCAAATAATTTCTCATTTTTACAGGCTTCACTTCCCTTTTCCCACAGCGACTAAATTGCAACTTATTTCCATGAAATCCACAGATGACACAGATCTTTATTTTGCATAAAGGCATAGAGAAGTGTCTAATATCTTCAATATTCATCCGCTAAGTGGACATTTGCATCGGGTTAGAAGTGGAGAAGGAGCCCCGGCCCTCCCGCGGTGACAGCTGTACGGAGGGATGACATCTGACAGCTGTGACAGTGCTGACGGGAGGGCTGGGATGGCTCCCGCATCCCTGATCCAATTACAGCACACATCCCTCTGACAGGGCCGGCAGCCCGCTCCCGCGCCGCCGGGGAGGACACTATTGATCTCTTGTCAGAGCCCCACCAGCCGGTCCGCCTCCCCTTCTGCTGCCCGGACGCAGAAACAACTCCCACCCCCCCGCCCCGGTAACCAGTGAGGTGCCCGGGGTAGGGGGGACTCAGGTGCGGGAGACAGAGGGGCAAAGGGTGCGGGTTAAAGCGGGCCCGTCGCCTCACCGCGCCGCTGACAGCCCCATCATGGCCGCCCGGCCCGGCGCCATCCGGCCCCGGCGCTAATGGAGAGACAGCTCCTGGCGGTTAGTGGGGTGAGCCCGCCGATGAAAAGGCCACCGCAATTAGCGCCGCCGGGGCCGCTGACAGCCAACCCGGGGGCCAATGGCAGCTGCCAATAACCTCGGCGCGCCCCAAAACAGACAATTAGGCCTTGGAGCCCCCTCCTCCCGCTCCTCCAGTGCAGTGACTCAACGCAGCACCCATCGGGCCCGACGCAAACTCCCTGGCCTACCACCTCCTCTTCACTGCTGTCTTCCTCCATCCATCACAAACTACCCGGCCCACCTGCACCTCCTCATCGCCTTCTTCCTCCACCCATCAGGCCCAACAGAAACAGCCTGGCCTACCTGCACCTCCTCATCGCCTTCTTCCTCCACCCATCAGGCCCAACAGAAACAGCCTGGCCTACCTGCACCTCCTCATCGCCTTCTTCCTCCACCCATCAGGCCCAACAGAAACAGCCTGGCCTACCTGCACCTCCTCATGGCCTTCGTCCTCCACCCATCACAACCAACGCAAACTACCAGGCCTACCTGCACCTTCTCCTCCTCATCAACATAAAATGGCTTGGATTGGAAGGGACCTTAAAGATCATCTGGTTCCAACCCTCTTGCCATGGGCAGGGACAACTTCCACTACAGTAGGTTGCTCAAGACCCTGTCAACTTGTCACTGAAGATTCTATGGTTGACAGATGAACATCTTTTTGCCCTCTACCAATGTTGTCATGTTAGAAGTGTTTACCTTCCAAATTTTCTCCTGCCTTCCAAAAACCTCACAAAGTTGTTCATTCTAGAGAAGAGAAGGCTCCAGGGAGACCTTCTGGTTGCCTTAGAGTGCTTAAAGGGGCTGATGAGAAAGCTGGGGACAGACTTTTGAGCGACAGGATTAAGAAGGAGATTCAGACTGGAGAGAAGAAAGAAATATTTGACACTGAGGGTGGCAAAACCCTGTCCTCGGTTGTCCAGAGAGGTGGGCTCCTCAATTCAAGAGAGATGTTGAGGTGCTGGAATGTGTCCTGAGAAGAGCAACAAGGCTGGTGCAGGGCCTGGAACACAAACCCTATGAGGAGAGGCTGAGGGAGCTGGGGGTGTACAGCCTGCAGAAGAGGAGGCTTAGGGGGGAACCTCATGGCTGTGTACAACTACCTGAAGGGAGGCTGTAGCCAGGTGGGGTTGGTCTCTTCTCCCAGGCAACCAGCAACAGAACAAGGGGACACAGCCTCAAGTTGTGCCGGGGGATGTATAGGCTGGATGTTAGGAGGAAGTTCTTCACAGAGAGAGTGATTGGCATTGGAATGGGCTGCCCAGGGAGGTGGTGGAGTCACTGTCCCTGGCGGTGTTCAGGAAAAGACTGGATGAGGCACTTAGTGCCATGGTCTAGTTTACTGGGTAGGGCTGGGTGCTAGGTTGGACATGATGATCTTGGAGGTCTCTTCCAACCTGGTTGATTCTATTCTAGATGCCCCATCCCTGAAACCATTCCAAGTCAGGTTGTTTGAGGCTCTAAGCAAACAGAGTTTAGTTGCAGATGTCTCTGCTGAGTGCAGGGAGGGCTTAGATCAGATGAGCTAAAAACTTCCTTCCAACCTAAAGCATCCTCTGATTCTATTCTATAGTTTAGTGGCTGCAGCAGTTATAGGTTGATGCTTGGACCCAATGATCTTGGAGGTGCTTTCCAGCTGAAACAATTCTACAACTCTAGATGGCAGTTTGAGTATCTTTACTACTTAGTCCAAGTTTTTTGGTGGTGTTTTTTTTTCCCCCTCCAGCTTTTCAGCAGCAGCCACACTTTGCCAGCTAGATGTCATTACAAACACAGTTATTGATCACCTCACCCAGGCTGGATCTCAACCTGCAGACAAACTGTGACTCGCTCCCGAGCTCTAATTTTATTGATCAGAGCAATCCAGCTGCCACAGCTTTCTGGAGAGTGAAAAATAAAACAAATAAAGGGGCCTGAATACATCTTCCTTTTGCCCACACGTGAACCAAAACATCATCTTAAAGCCTGAACTACAATTTTTAATCATTTTTTTTCCTTTCTCTTCCATAATTCAGGGAGGTTGTAGAAGTAATTTTACTGAGCAATTTGCTTTTTGTTTAATACTAAAGGAAAGATGAAGCTGTAACACATTACTTTGAGAAACAATGAAAGTTAGCTTATGTTGTCCAAGTAGTATGAAGGATCATTTTTTGAGTGCCATGCAGGAATATTTGTTCTTGCCATGCAGTGCTTTGTTGTCACTTCTTTCAGCTTTCAGTAGTGTAGCTGAGCAATGCAATTTCTGATCCCACCCCACTGAATCTCGTATGTCTTTCATTAGTATTTGATTTGGGATGAACGAGGGAGGTTATTCTTCCCCTGTACTCAACACTGGTCAGGCCACAGCTTGAGTACTGTGTCCAGTTTTGGGTTCCTCAGTTCAAGAGAGATGTTGAGGTGCTGGAACATGTTCAGAGAAGGGTGACGAAGCTGGTGAAGGGCCTGGAACACAAACCCTATAAGGAGAGCCTGAGGGAGCTGGGGTTGTTTAGCCTGGAGAAGAGGAGGCTCAGGGCAGACCTCATTGCTGGCTACAACTACCTGAAGGGAGGTTGTAGCCAGGTGGGGTTGGTCTCTTCTCCCAGACAACCAGTAATAGAACAAGGGGACACAGTCTCAAGTTGTGCCAAGGGAAATACAAGCTGGATGGTAGGAGGAAGTTGTTGGCAGAGAGTGATTGGCATGGGAATGGGCTGCTCGGGGTGGGGGGTGGAGTTGCCGTCCCTGGAGGTGTTCAAAAAAAGCCTGGATGAGGCATTTAGTGCCATGGTCTGGTTGACTGAATAGGCTGGGTGCTAGGTTGGACTGGTTGATCTTGGAGGTCTCTTCAAACCTGGCTAGTTGACTCTAAGCCTCCCCACTGGAGGTGTTCAAAGCCAGGTTGGATGAGGCCTTGAGCAACCTGGTCCAGTGGGAGATGTCGCTGTGCATGGCAGGGGGGATTGGAATTAGATGATCTTGAAGGTCTCTCTCAATCCGAACCATACTATAAACAAATCCTTCCTGGTACACCATGTGTCTCCTCATCTCACAACAAAGCCTTCAGTTCTGGCAGCTTTTGGAAAAGACTGCAAGCATTCCTCACGAGACCATATCCAAATTCCCCAGGGATTGTGGTCATCAACGTTAGGTGAGGGAGGCTGTAGCCAGGTGGGGTTGGGCTCTTCTCTCAGGTAACCAACAACAGAACAAGGGGACACAAGCTCAAGCTGTGCCAGGGCAGGTCTAGGCTGGATGTTAGGAGGAAGCTGTTGGCAGAGAGAGTGACTGGCATTGGAATGGGCTGCCCAGGAAGGTGGTGGAGTCACTGTCCCTGGAGGTGTTCAAGAAAAGACTGGATGAGGCACTTAGTGTTATGATCTAGTTTATTGGCTAGCCCTGGGTGATAGGTTGGACTGGATGAGCCTGGAGGTCTCTTCCAACCTGGCTGATTCCATGAAAAACAAACAAAAAAAATCCTCAATCCCCTTTCTTTTAGAGGTTCACAGAATGCCTTGGGTTGGAACAGACCCTCAAAGGGCATCTTGTCCAACCCTGCTGCAGTGAGCAGGGACATCTCCAACAAGATCAGGCTGCCCAGGGCCACATCAAGTCTAAGCCTGAATGTCTCCAAGGATGGAACCTCAAGCACATCCCTGGGCCACCTGTTCCAGAATTTCACCACCCTCACTGTGAAGAACTTCCTCCATAACTCTCCTTCAGAAGCAAAGTTGTACCTTTTACACACTCTGGCCTCTGCTTTGTATGAAATATTTGCTACACAAGGATTTTTAGGTCCATGTCTTCATCGAGGTTGTTTCATGGATTTCCATAACAAAACAGGGAGGATCATCCCAGAGTCTCATCCTACCTCGGCCCACTTCTTGCTGTTGAGGATCAGATTCCCCAGTAGAGCTCTGTGTTAGGCAGTAGAACTGCCCACTCTTAGAGTTAACCACTGAGAATATGAGCACCAAGTCTGAGCTCAGCCTTCCCTTGGGTCTCCCCACCAGTATCACCACCTCCTGTCTGACCACAAGCTCAGTAGCATAAACCACAAAGCTTCTCATCAGTTCACTGAACAAAGAGGTTTTCTGAAAACCTAACTTCACTCCCAGATATCCTGGCAGTGCTGGGTCACTGGTGAGACTTTATGACCTTTATGATACGGTGGATAACAAGCTGTCCACAGGACAGCAATGTGCCCTTGTGGCCAAAAGGGCCAGTGGCATGCTGGGGTGTATTAGGAAGAGTGTGTCCAGCAGATCAAGGGAGGCTCTCCTCTATTCTGCCCTGGTGAGACCTCATCTTGAGTACTGTGTTCATTTTTGGACTCCCCAGTTGAAGAGGGACAGGGATCTGCTGGAGAGGGTCCAGCAGGGGGCCTGCACGGATGATGAGGGGATTGGAGCACTGCCTGATGAGGAGAGGCTGAGGGCCCTGAGCCTGTTTAGTCTGAAGAAGAGAAGACTGAGAGAGAATTTAATCAATGTTTATAACTATCTGAGGGCTAGGGGTCAGGAGTGGGGGACAGGCTCTGCTCACTGCTCCCTGGGATAGGAGAAGCAGCAATGGATGGAAGCTGCAGCACAGGAGGTTCCACCTCAACACAAGAGGGAACTTCTTTACTGTAAGGGTCCCAGAGCACTGGCACAGGCTCCTCAGGAAATCTCCTTCTCTGGAGCCTTTCAAGGCCTGTCTGGATGTGTTCCTCTGTGACCTGAGCTAGACTGTATGATCCTGCTCTGGCAAGGGCACTGGACTCAATGACCAATGTGGGTCCCTTCCAACCCCTGACATCCTGTGAGCCTGTCATCTTAAAGTCCCCTTCTAACCACAATGATTCCAGCATGGTAGGGGTTTGAAGTGACTTGTGGACACCATCTTGTCCAAATCCCCTACTTAAAGCAGGGGCAGCCACAGCAGCTTGCTCAGCACCACAATGGTGGGTTTGGAAGCTCTCCAGAAAAGGAGAATCCGCAGCCTCTCTGGACATCCTGCTCCAGGGCTCCAGCACCCCAACACCACACAAGTTTCTCCTCATCCTCAGATGGAATCTTCTGGCTTCCAGTTTGAGCCTGTTGCCCCTTGTCCTGTTCCTGGACACCAATGAAAAAGATTAGCCTCATCTTCTTCAAGAGCATTGAGAAGATCCTCTCTCAGGCTGCTCCTCTCCATGCTCAACAGCCCAAGGGCTCTCAGATTTTCTATATTGCAATGATGCTCCAGGCCTCTCAACATCTTTGTGGCCTCCTCTGGACTCTCTCCAGGAGTTTCCTGTCTCTCTTGAACTGGGGAGCTCAGAATGGACCCAGAACTCCAGACATAACCTGACTGGGGGAGAGCAGATCGACTGACTGACAGCAGCAACCATTCTATGATCATTGACTGCGGAGCGTAATGCTCACCCACAGGACAAACACCCATCTGAGGAACACGCCACAAATGGGAAGGAAATGCAGAATTCTGAGGTGTGAATCAGCAACCATGGCAAGATGAGAATGCAAGAATTTACAAAGCAAATTGCCTACAAACTGTTTGGAGATGCTTTTCACACCTCCCCAGTGAAGCACAGTCAGTTCTCTCTGTTGTTGTTTGCTTTTTGGTGGTTTTTTTTTTCCTTTCCTTTTCCTTTTTTTTTTAAATGCTGCCACAGTTTTACTGTGAAACAAAAATATTTCAGAGGTAGAAGCTGTTGAGAGAGCATGAGTTGACTCCTGCTTGTTGCCAGAAGGATTACAGGGTCACAGCATGTCAGGAGTTGGAAGGGACCTCTAGAGATCATCGAGTCCAGCCCCCCTGCCAGAGCAGGACCACGACCTAGTGCACGTCTCACAGCAACTTGTCCCTCCTGAACTGGGGAGCCCAGAACTGAACACAATATTCCAGGTAAGGTCTCACTAAGGCAGTGTAGAGGGGGAAGAGAACCTCTCTCAATCTGTTGGTTGCACTCATCTTAACGCACCCCAGGATCCCATCGGCCTTCTTAGCTCCTCTGAGATAAAGCTGGTGGAGCATCACACACAATGCAAAACAAGGTATCCACAACCTTAGAATCAGAATGGTTTAGGCTGGAAGGAACCTCAAAGATCATCCAGTTCCAACCCCCTGCCATAGGCAGGGACACCTCCTACTACAACATGTTGCTAAGAATTAAGCTTTGCCCTTGAGTTACTGAGGTGTCCTCGGCAGTGGACATGTCACACATTCAGTTTCAGAGATCAGAAAGTCCCCAATTTCTGCAGAAATGATGAAGATTGTGGAGGCAAAACCTTGACTCTGTAGGAATCAATCAAATCACTGCACCAATTTCAACATTTTACCCCAGATGCCACTTTTGATTTTCATTTTCACAGAATCAAAGAATCCTTAGTTTGGCTGGAAAAGACCTTTAAGATCACCAGGTCCAACCATTGGCACAACACCACCACAGCCATTAAACCATGCCCCTCAGCATGGCTTTGAAACCCGTCCAGGGATGGAGACTTCACCACTGCCCTGGGCAAATTTTGACTTCTGAAGGTCCATCCATCTGATAAATCCCAGGGCTACTAATGCAGTGAACTGTATTTCTCCATCAGCACCATCTCACCATCTCTGGGAGGGGTTTCAATGCCATGGAGATGTGCTACTGAGGGACACAGTTTAGTGGTGACCTGGAAGTGCTGGATAAGGACTGGACTTGATGATTTTAAAAGTCTTTTCCACCATAAACAGTTCTGTGGCTTCAGAAAGGGTTGTTAATGCCTGGACCAGGCTGCCCAGGTCAGCAGCTGTCCCCATCCCTGGATGTGCAGATGTTGTTTCAGCTCAGATGTGACTTGACCAGCAGAGTGTCACACATCTGGAGCTAGAAAATCTGTTTTACAGGGTGTCGTTCAATGGTAGGGCAAAAGGAAATGGCCTCAAGTTGCACCAGGGGAGGTTTAGGTTGGACATTCAGAACAATTTCTTCCCCAAAACCTGGAACAAGTGGTGGGAGTCCCCATCCCTGGAGGAAGTTTCAAAGCCATGGAGATGTGGTGTTGAGGGCCATGGTTTAGTGGTGACCTGGCAGTGCTGGGTTAATGGTTGAAGTTAATAACCTCAAAGGCCTTTTCCAACCAAAACAGTTCTATGAGTAATATCAGCCACAATCTGTTTAACACCCTTTGCTCTACACATATGTAGCAGGTCACACATGGGAAGCTCATAGGGTGGCCACCACATTAGGAGGTCTAGACATCTATATTCTGCATCTATTCACCCATCTCCTTGTCACCAACATCTTACCTCTGCCTCATTTTCACCATTATAGCAATAGCTGAAACAACTCCACTTGAAGTCATTTAGAAGGACTGCAATGGTTACAGGTGGCTTTAGCAAGGCAGAGAGGACAAAAAGCATCTCAAGGAAGATAGAAGCATGGTGGAGGTTTTAGTGTACCTCATTAATTCGGCCTGGATTGCAGACATTCTTTGATTGTGATACTCTTTAATGGCAATTCTTAATTGTTGACATTAAAAAATATGCTGAGCTGAGCAGAGAGAGGAATCCTGGCTACAATGCAGACGTTCCTTCCTGTGCTCCAAAATGAAGCATAATGGGCACGGTGGCTTAATAACCTCTCTCAAGAACCGTAGCTCAATCCCAAGTGCCACCAGAAAGGTTAGGTGTGTAAATCTTGGCAAGAAGGCAGCTCAGGAATTGCAGTGCGTATGGGCAACTTAGCCAAGCCTTGAGACTATGGAAGATCACAAAAACAGACAATTGTTTGAGTTGGAAAAGCCCTCTAAGGTCACTGAGTCAGACCATCAACCCAACACCACCATGGCCATTAAGCCACATCCATAGGTTTCTTGAACACTGCTGAGAATGGCAACTCTGCCACCTCCCTGTGCAGCCTGTTCCATTCTTGTAGGCTGCTTAGCCTGGAGAAGCAAAGACTTCAGGAAGACCTTAGAGTAGCCTTCCAGCACCTGAAAAGGCACAGAAGAAACATAGAGAGGGATATTTAACAAGGGGTTGTTGTCACAGGATGATGGTAAATGGAATAAAACTTGAGGAGGGCAGATGTAGACTGGATATTAGGACAAAATTCTTGTGAGGGTAATGAGACACTGGAACGGGTTGCTCAAGGAGGTTGTGGATGCCCCCTCCTTGGAGGTGCTCAAAGCCAGGCTGGATGAGGCCTTGAGCTACCTAGTGGGAGGTGTCCCTGCCCACAGTAGGGCTTTGGAACTAGATGATCTTTGCAGTCCATTCCAACCCAAATCAGGCTGTGAATCTATGAATTACCTTACACTACCTTCCTCTCTCTTCTTCATTTTTAGAGCTGAAGACCTTAACTCCTAGTGCCTAACCATGGCTACACCACTCAGGAGCTGCTTGCCCAGTTAAAGTTTCATCCAAGATATTACCCTCACCTTGAAAAATTGGAAGTTATGAGCTGCTTCAGCTCAAGCTATATAAAGACCTCAGGTCTGAATTAATCTGCAAAGTTTGTTAGAAATGAAGGTCAGGACTTGGATTCGCCGCAATTAGGATCATTGATATTTTCATGGTATCAGCCTCCTCTTCCTGATTATCAGCTTCCATAGTGCTAACACCTAAAAACTTTGTCCCTTTGACCCTGCTTGGGTTTAGATGTGGATTCTGTAATGCTGAGAATGTTTCTGCATGACTTTTGGTCAGTCAAAGGAAATTTGGTTTAGAAAACATCATGAAGAGAAATTCTGTGTGCAGGGGGGAAAAATAAAATCATAATTTTGCATATTTTAATTAAAGATTAGAGCCAAGTCAAACCCTGCTCTAGACTCTGCCTGCTCCAACCTTTGCCTCAACACTTAATGCAATTTATTACTGGTGTTCTGACCTACAAAGTAACTAACCAGGAGATCAACTCTCAGCACAAACTGCTGGGAATGAGCTTGTCAGTCTTCAGCTACTGACTGAAAGCAAGGACAGGAGGGTGACCTGCTGGTGGGAAGCCTGAAAAGAAATGGCATCCCCTGAGATCCCTCCTAAAAGGCAGACATGGTGGGCATCAGAGGCAGAACCAGGAGATCCTTGACTAAAGACAGCAGTGAATCGAGAGAACTGAAAAGATGTCTCAGAGGTTTATGAATCTCACAAACATGGGAGATTGCTTCTCTATGTTCCTTTGACCCAGTTAGAACACCACCAGTGGCTATGACACTGGCACTGGTGAGGCCACAGCTCAAATACAGAAGGATGCTGGAGCAGGTCCAAAGATGAGCAATTAAGCTGGTAAACGGCCCTGACCAGAAGTCTTATGAGGAACAGCTGAGAGGAGCTTGATGATCTTAAAGGTCTCTTCCAGCCTCAAGAGTTCTGTGATTCCATGCACAGTCCAATACTCTCCATGGAGTCCAATGCCATGACAACCTTTTTGTAGGATCACAGAATTGTTTTGATTGGAAAAGACCTCTAAAAGTCCAAATGTCAACTCATCACCACCTTGGCCATTAAATCCTGTCCCAAAGTGCCATGTTCACATCTTTCTTGAATACCTCCAGGGATGCCCACCTCCAATCCCTGACCACTTCTGCAGCAAAGAAATTGTTCCTCATATCCAACCTAAACCTCCCCTGGCACAATTTCAGACCATTTCATCTCATTCTATCACCTGATCCTTGGGACAAGAGACCAACCACCACCTGGGTCCAACCTCCTTTCAGGCAGCTGTAAAGTGCAATGAGGTCTCCAGCATCCTTTTGTCCAGACTAAACAACTCCAGTTCTCTTAGCTGCTCCTCAGCAGACCTGTTCTCCAGACCCTTTACCAGCTTCATCACCCATCTCTAAACACATTCTAGACCCTCACTATCTTTTTTGGAGTGTGGGTCCCACAACTGAACCCAGGATTCAAGGTGTGGTCTCTCTGGACCTACTTCAGCAACTTAAGAGAGCAGCAGGAGAGAGGGAATGGCAGCAGATGATTTCTACACACACTGGTTTACTTATGGGCTAAAAAAATCACAGATTGACAGGTTACACCAGGTTGGAAGAGGCCCTCGAAGGCCATCTTGTCCAGTCTCCCTGCAGTCAGCAGGGACACCTCAAACTAAATCAGGCTGCCCAGAGCCATGTGAAGTTTGATGCTGAATGTCTCCAGGGACAGGGTCTCAACCACATCCTTGGCCATCGTGTTCCGGTGTCTCACCACCCTCACTGTGCAGAACTTCCTCCTAATGTCCAACCTAATTCTCCCCTGCTCCAGCCTCAAAGCCACTAGCCCTTGTCCTGTCACCACGGGCTCTTCTGAACAGGCCCTCCCCAGCCTTCTATAGATCTTTTCCAGATATTGAAACGCAGCTCTAAGGTCTCCCTGGAGCTTTCTCTTCCTCAGGCTGAACAGTCCCAATTCTTTCAGCCTGTCTTTGTGACAGAAGAGGTGTTCCAGCCCTCTGATTGCCTTGTCAGAAATAAGGGGGGAAAAACAAAAGGGAGAGAGAGAGGCAGTAACTGGGAATTTTCCATCCTCTGGATGCACAGTAAACAGATGGAATGGTAGAACCTGATTTTTTCTTGCTAACACACCTCAACTCTGACCTTTGTGCAAGCCAGGACCCTCTGGATAATATGGTAATTTAATGGGAGCTCTTCTCTGCTGCCTTCTGCAGAGTGGGCTGGCTCTGTGAAATACGAGGTGGTTTACTTTTAAATAGAGCTCAGCTGAGACCTAGAAAAGACCTGGAAAGAGGCCTCCAATGGAGAGAGATAAATGCCTAATTTACTGTCCCACTTAATCCAGCACTTCTTCCTTAAGTCATTATCTCCCATTCCTCATTATTGTGGCAGCACAGTCATGAAAGACATGTGCGGTGAGATGATGATTTGAGGGCTTCTGTTTACAGTAGCCACAATTTATCATTAAAAAACCACCCTGGAATAGCTCAGCTGCTAGTGAAATGCTAAAGACAAATAGGATAAGGCCTGGAAATCTGTGTTCCAGCTCAGATGTGCCTTCACCAGGAGAGTATCAGGCAGCTGGAGCTGGAAATTCAGTTGGAAAAGACCTCTAACATCATCTAGTCAAATGATCAACCCAATACCACCATGGCCATCAAATCACATCCCAAAGTGCCATGGCTACAGGTTTCTTGAACAGCTCCAGAGACAGGGACTCCACCACCTCCCTGGGCAGCCTGTTCCAGGGCCTGACCACTCCAGTATCTGAAGGGGGCCTACAAAAAGCTGGGGAGGGACTTTTTAGGATATCAGGGACTGAGAGGACTAAGGGGAATGGAGCAAAGGTGGAGATAGGGAGATTCAGACTGTGTGAGGAGGAAGTTGTTCAGCATGAGAGTGGTGAGAGCCTGGAATGGGTTGCCCAGGGAGGTGGTTGAGGACCCATCCCTGGAGGTGTTTAAGGCCAGGCTGCATGGGGCTCTTGCCAGCCTGATCCCTAGATCAGGTAGGGTGTCCCTGGACATGGCAGGGGGGTTGGAACTGGATTATCCTTTGTGGTCCCTTCCAACCCTGATTGATTCTGTGATTCTTACAGCAAAGAAGTTGTTCCTCATCTCCAACCTAACCCCCCCCCCAGCACAATTTCAGGCCATTTCATCTCCTTCTATCACCTGATCCTAGGGAGACGAGAACACTCCCCACTGCTCTCCAAACTCCTTTCAGGGAGGTATAGAGAGCTATGAAGTCTCCCCTCAGCCCCTTCTTCTAAACACCCCCAGTTCCCTCAGCTGCTCATCAGCAGCTCTGTTCACCAACCCCTTCACCATCTCACCAGTGATTCTGTGGCCATGCCCCAGTCTCTCAATGTCCTTGGAACAAGGGTATCAAAACTGAACCCAGTACTCAAGGTGTGACCTCACCAGTGCACAGTGCAAGGGCACTGCCCTACTCCTGCTGGCCACACCATTGCTGGTCCAGGCCAGGATGCTGGTGGCCTTCTTGGCCACCTGGGCACAGTGCTGGCTCATCTTCAGCGAGCTGTACAACTGACTTGTGCAGCCCCTATGACACTCACCACTCTATCCCACAGGCATGGAGATCATCTCTCCATCACCACAGGAGTTAATTTACGTCACAGAAATCTCTTCACTTTATCCATTTGACAGAACCCTCCAAATCTTCCCTCCTCAACCAGCTTCACACAGTGCCAGGTCACAAGGCACTAAGTGTTTAAACGCTCTGAAATATCTTCAGGCTGCCCTCAGCATCAGACCTGCAAAGAGAAGCTCTTCAAGGCACCTCCCCACCCATCCCAGGAGACCGAGGGGACACAAACAAAAGCCATACTTCACTACTCTCTGAAATGGCACCATCTCCATATGCAAATGAGCTAGTTAATTCCTTGCAAGTTTCAAGTTAATTATTACCCTTTATCAGTTTCAATATCAGTGTCATGTCTGCAGTTATGGGGCGACTTGTCGGCGTGGTTGGAACAGCTGCTTTGAGAAATGTGGAGTGTAAATATTTATGGGTTGAAAGAGGAGACTTTGTCATTTAATGAGCTCTACTGATGGCTCTCACCCTGCCTCACTCCAGACTTCTGAGAACCACTTTTCTGCTGGTTTCTTCTGGAGACAGTGAAACGCTTCCTACGTGCAGGGAAACTGCCACTCAACTTGTGCTTTCCCAGCACAAAATACCAAACAGGCAACACGTGCAAGGCTGGAGTAGAAAGGATACTTTTCCAGGAAGGATTTTCCTCTGTCTTTTCACAGAACCACAGAATTGTCTCAATTGGAAAAGACCTCTAAGATCTTCTAGTCTGACCCATCAACCCACCACCACGACCATCAAGCCATGTTCTACCCACACACTTCTTGAACACCCTCCATGAGTGGCCTAGAATTGGAGCCAGGATTCAAGGTGTAGCTTCACCAGTGCCCAGTACAGGGACACGATCACTACCCTATTCCTGCTGGTCATGCTACTGCTGATCCAAGACAGGATGCTGATGGCCTTCTTGGCCACCTGAGCTCACTGCTGGGTTCATCTTCAGCTGCTGTCAACTACCACTTGCAGGTCCTTCTATGTCAGGCAATTCTCCAGACACTCTGCCCCAAGCCTGGAACTTTCAAGGGGTTGTTGTGACTCTAATGCAGGACTCAACACTTGGCCTTGTTGAGATTCATTCCCTTGGCCTTGGTCCATTGATCCAACCTGGCCAACTCTCCAGAGCCTTACAGATTCATAGATTCACAGAATGCTTTGGATTGGAACAGACATTAAAGACCACCTTGTTCCAACCCCCTGCCGTGGCCAGGTTACTCAAAGCCCCATCCAACCTGGTTTTGGACACCTCCAGGGAGGGGGCATCCACAGCCTCCCTAGACAACCTCTTCAAGTGTCTCACCTTTCTACCCTTAAGCATATCAACACTCCCACTCAGCTTAGTGTCATCTTCAAACTTACTGAGGGTGCCTCAATCTCCTCATCCAGATCATTGATAAAGACATTAAAGAGAACTGCCTCCAGCACTCAGCCCTGAGGAACACCACTTGTAATGGGCCACCAACTGGATTTAAGCCGATGACAGAATCAGAATCACAGAACCTTAGAGGTTGGAAGGGACCTCCAGACCATCGAGTCCAACCCCCCTGCCAGAGCAGGATCCTCTAGGGTAGTTTGCACAGGAATGCACCCAGGTGGGTTTGGAAAGTCTCCGAGACTCCACAAGCCCCCTGGGCAGCCTGCTCCAGTGCTCCATCACTCTAAAGAAGTTTCTCCTCGTGTTGAGGTGAAACCTTCTCTGTTCCTGTTTACAGCAGTTGCTCCTTGGCTTATTGCTGCAGACCTTGTAAAAGAGACTGGCCCCAGTCACTCAATCCCCACCCCTCAGGTATTTATATACATTGATGAGATCTCCTCTCAGCCTTCCCCAGACTAAACAGCCCCAGGGCTTTCAGTCTCTTTCTACAGGGGAGACGCTCGAGCTCCCCAGTCATCCTCACGGCTCTCCACTGGACTCTTTCACAGTATCACAGTATTACCAAGGTTGGAGGAGACCCATCAAGTCCAACCCGTTACCACAGAGCTCAAGGCTAGACCATGGCACCAAGTGCCACGTCCACTCTCCAGCAGGTCCCTGTCTCTCCTGAACTGGGGAGCCCAAAACTGGACACAGTATTCCAAGTGTGGCCTCACCAGGGCAGAGTAGAAGTAGAGAAGAACCTCCCTAGACTTATAGAATAGAATCAATCAGGTTGGAAGAGACCTCCAAGCTCATCCAGTCCAACCTAGCACACAGCCCTATCCAGTCAACTAGACCATGGCACTAAGTGCCTCATCCAGTCTCTTCCTGAACACCGCCAGGGACGGTGACTCCACCACCTCCCTGGGCAGCCCATTCCAATGACAATCACTCTCTCTGCCAACAACTTCCTCCTAACATCCAGCCTAGACTTCCCCCGGCACAACTTGAGGCTCTGTCCCCTTTTTCTGTTGCTGGTTGCCTGGCAGAAGAGACCAACCCCCACCTGGCTATAACCACCCTTCAGGTAGTTGTAGACAGCAATGAGGTCTGCCCTGAGCCTTCTCTTCTGCAGGCTGCACACCCCCAGCTTCCTCAGCCTCTCCTCATAGGGTTTGTGTTCCAGGCCCCTCACCAGCTTAGTTGCCTTTCTCTGGACACCTTCCAGTACCTCAACATCTCTCTTGAATTGAGGAGCCCAGAACTGGACACAGCACTCAAGGTGTGGCCTGACCAGTGTTGAGTACAGGGGAAGAATAACCTCCCTCCTCCTACTGGCCACACTGTTCCTGATACACATTGACCTGTACACATTGATCAGATCTCTTCTCAGTCTTCTCTTTTCCCCACCATTCTTTGGGCCCAGCCATCAGCCTGGTTTTAACCTAACAAAGCATCCACCCACCCAAGCCACGTGCACACAGTTTCTCCAGGAGGATGTTGCTGGTCTTCTTAAGAGTTGTATGCTCATGTTTGTAAGAATCGACACATGGTAAAATGATTAAATGAATAAATATTCGGCCATACGTATAAATGACCTATCCTGGGGGACAAGAGCCATTATTCACCCAGCAGAATGCATCTCAAGGAAAGCAATGAAATTAATCAGAGGTCTGACATCTGAGGAGAGATTAAAAGAATTGGGGTTGTTTATCCTTAAGGCAAAAAAAACCCCACCACCAAAACAACAACCCAAGATCACTTAGGAGAAGATGCGATAATTTTCAGGTATGTCAACAGAGAAAAGAAAGGAGGGGGGGGAAAAAAAAAATCAGTTTTTCACATTTATGGTGGGTTGGGAAAAAAAGTAAGGTCTCCTGGCATGGAGAAAAACATTTAAATTGAACAACATGGGAGAGTAAAGCACTGGAAAAAAGGTTTCAGGGGGATTTCTAATGCTGGGGGGTAGGGAGCACGTAGACCTTATCAGCAGCGAGATGGGTAAGGTGAAGCTCGCTGGGAATGCAGCCCCGATGACATCCCCTGGTGCCTTTCCAGCCATGTTCTCCTATGAGCCACACAAAAGCTCACTCTATTGGAGAGGAGTAGAATGTCTTGCTAATTGAATGTCAAAGCAATTAAAGTGGGTATAGACTCCTCTCAACATTATCTTGACTTGATGAAATAAAGTTGTTTTGACAACGCGCGCTGACAATTCCCCATTTTCCACCGCCGCCGCTTTTCTTCAGGCAAGGCATGAAAAATGGTGAGACCTGGGAGTGAATGTTCAAAATCCGTGCAGAAACAGCCTTATTAGGCAAAACTAATCCACGATTTTCAAGGTATTGCCATGATCATAGCTACCTGTAACACAAAGCTCACTTCCCTCCCACCCTGCCCACAGATGCTACGTGTAAAGCATTTCACACACAGCTGGAGAGCTTGGACTTCCAGATGTGCTCTAGCTCATGGCACAGCCCACAGGAGGTGATTCTGCCCCTCTACTCTTCTCTGGTGAGACCTCCACCTGCAGTACTGCATCCAGTACTGGTACCCCTAACATAAGAAGGGTATGGAACTCTTGAAGCAAGTCCTGAGGGAGCCACAAAGATGATCAGAGGGCTGAAGAACCTCTCCTATGGGGACAGGTTGAGACAGTTGGGCTTGTTCAGCCAAGAGAAAACAAAACTCCAGGGAGATCTTAGAGCAACCTTCCAGTACCTGAAGGAGGCTACAGGAGAGTTGGGGAGGGACATCTGACCTGGGCTTGTAGTGACAGGATGAGGGGAATGGCTTTGAGCTGGAAGAGGGGAGACTGAGAGTGGAGATTAGGAAGAAATTCTTCACAGTGAGAGTGGTGAGACACTGGAACAAGTCTGCCCAGGGAGGTTGTGGATGCTCAAGGCCAGGTTGGATGAGTCCCTGAGCAATCTGTTCTAGTGGAAGGTGTCCCTGTCTGTGGCAGGGTGGTTGGAACTAGATGATCTTTAAGGTCCCTTCCAACCCAAACCATTCTGTGATTCTATGACGAGACGGACACTAAAACCTAAGTATCTCAACATTTCCAATAGTCTCACACCCACTGGTATTTTAACCACACGTGCAGACAAAAAAGGTCAACACATATAATTTTGTCAGTATTTCTGCAACTTTTCCTTTCCTATAACCTTCTCAGCAGACCAAATTCAGTATCATCCCTCATTCCTGCTTTGAAAGTTACTTTACTAAAGGCTGACATTTTGGGGGTGCATGAAGAAAGCAGAGAACAGGCCAAAGGAGGTTCTCCTCTTTTACTCTGCTCAAGTGATGACATATCTGGAATTCCGGTTCCAGTTCAAGGCTCCCTAGTTCAAGAGGGACAGGGAAGTACTGAAGAGAGTTCAATGCAGGATCCAATGATGCCGAGGGGCCTGGAGCATCTCCGTGAGGATCAAAGGCTGAGAGCCCTGGGGCTGTGGAGCCTGCAGAAGAGCAGCACCAGAGGGGATCTGAGCAATGCTCAGCAAGAGATAAAGGAGCTGTGGGGAGCAAGAGGATGAAGCCAGACTCCTCAGTGGTGTCCAGTGACAGCACAAGGGGCAACGGGCACAAGCTGGAAGCAAAGAGGTTCCATGTGAAGATGAGGAGAAACTTGTTTGGTGTGAGGGTGTTGGAGGCCTGGAGCAGGCTTCCCAGAGAGGCTGTGGAGTCTCTGGAGGGCTTCCAACCCCAGCTGGGCATTGTGCTGCTGGGCAAGCTGCTGTGGGTACCCTTGCATTAACAGGGATGTTGGACTGGATGATCTCCAGAGGTCCCCTCCAACCTCACCATGTTGGAATTCTGTGATTTTGCCAAAGTAAAGTTGTTTTAAGTGGTGCTGAAAGCACTCAGGAGAGCACGGCAGGAATGTAACAAGATACTGGATGAGTTTTTCTTGGCAATGTTGAGACTTCTGCCACCCCGCTCAGTAAGTGCAGGCATTAGAAAGGAGAGAGCTGCATTTAATCGACTACTTATGCAAATGATAGGAGAAAAAAAACCCACACATGACAATAAATAAAGGCATTTCTTTTTTATCTGGTGTAGGCCATGCTGTGGAAAGGTGTGCAACCAGAGCTCAGGAGATGTAATTTGCAAAGGTCAGAGATTGATAGCAGAATCCATAAACGCCCCTACTTAACACAACTGGCCAATTATTCTAAGTAACTTACCAAACACTTCTGCATCTTCTGTCAGAAAAATTGTTAGCTAGTGGGTATCTCTCACGTTCAGATTTTCAATCCACTCTCTTCCCCTGGTTTCTCTGGCTTCAGAAAAGCTTTTCCCAGGTCCTTCTTCAGAGAGCTGCTTTCCAACAGGTCGACCCTGTCCTCTGCTTGGTGCAGCACCCCATCTTCCACTCACCTCCACAACACTCTGTCATAAAAAGTGAGTTCTACCAAATCATAGAATTGTTTGGGTTGCAAGTGACCTCTAAGATCATCAAGTTCAACCATCAAACTGCTTGCAGCTGCAAACAACTTCTTTGGCCATGGCACTCTGGACAAGGTTTAATGCCTATTGTTGGGTTGATGGTTAAGCTTGATGACCTTAGAATCATTTTGGTTGATTCTATGATAGATCATAGAACCACAGAATTCTTTTGGTAGGAAAAGATCTCTAAGATCATCAAGTCCAACCATGAACTCAACACCACTGTGGCCATTAAACCATATCCCAAAGTGCCATGGCCACACATTTCTTGAACACCTCCAGGGATGACGACTCCACCACTTCCTTGGGCAACATATCTTGGGGTGCTTTATACCATTTCCTTCCACCACCTGCAGAAAAATCCAGACTCATCCATTTTTTCTTCTTCTCATTCCACAGGACAAGCCACCCCATGCCACACAGACATTCTGTGCTGGGAGCTGGGATCTTGCTCATCCACGCTGACAAATCCAGAGCAACTCCACTGATATTAAAGTATTGGTCCAGACTTACACCAGAACAAACGAGCACAAAGCTTGACCTTTTCTCTCCCTTCCTTTCAAGCCTCCTAATGGTTTTTTTAATAGAAAAGATAAAATATTTGTAAAACAAAAGGAAATCCCTCAAATACCATGTAAATTCCCTTCCTAATTTTCACAGAAACTCCTTTTCTTAAGAAAAAAACCAAAACACCAAACCCACAAAAAACCTGCAAAGAGAAGTTGGTAACACTATGACCATGGGCTGTGCTCTTTTGTTGCATCCCCAAGACTGGTATTCACATGCTTTGTCCAGCTCCCTCCCACACCCCTCACTAGAAAACCTTGCTCAGAAATCAGGGTCAGGGATCTTACTTTCACAGAAACATAGAATTGTCTCTGTTGGAAAAGGCTTCTAAGATCATTGAGTCCACCTGTTAATCCAACACCACCATGACCATTAAACCACGTCCCACAGTGCCATGGCCACACACTGCTTGAATGCCTCCAGGGATGGGGACTCCACCACCTTCCTGGGCAGCCTGTGCCGATGCCTGACCACTCTTGCAGCAAGGAAATTGTTTCTCGTCTCCAACCTAAACCTCCCCTGGTGCAATTTCAGACCATTTCATCTCATTCTATCACCTGATCCTAGGTATCCTAGGGAAAAGAGACCAACTGTGCTAGTTTGAGCCTAGCTAGAATGTTTTGGTGAGAAGGACTAGATCATAGGCTGTGAGATGAAAACAATGGTGATGTCTACTTCCCTCATAGTCTGGCTGAGATGTGTAAAAAAGGAAAGGAAAACACAGATAAGGTCACTTTGCTCTTTGTCTGCTGGGGAGCTGGGGCTGCTGGCTGAACTGCATCTTACTCTCTGACCTCACCCTCCATTTTCTTTTGGCTGATCCACTTTGGCTTCTTAATCCCCCTGACCAAACCTCCACTCTTCCTTGGGACTGGGGTAAGGTTGAGAGGGGAAGGGGGAAGGTGAGGGGGTGGTTGAGAGCCCCTCCTGGGGACTCAGGTTCCTGGGAGGGGAGTTGTGTTTCTGTATTACCTTTTACTTTGTCTATTTCTGTCTATATCTGTATATACTGTAAATATCTGCTTGTAAATTGTGCTAGCTGTAAATGTAAAAGCTTCATTCATATTTGCAGAGCCAGCTGAGTCTAGTCTGGGTGATTTCTAAAGTGGGGGGGAGGGGGGCAGGCAACACCCAAACCACCACACCAACCCCACGTGGCTCCAGCCTCCTTTCAGGGAGCTGTAAAGTGTAATGAGGTCTTCCCTCAGCATCCTTTTGTCCAGAGTGAACAACCCCAGGTCCCTCTGCTGCTCCTCACCAAACTTTTTCCCCAGACCCTTCACCAGCTTCCTTGTCCTTCCCTGGAAGGACAATGCTCTAACTTTGGAGTTGCCCTTTCAGTTCCCATATGAAAATCCTCCTTCAGCTTCACTGATGCAGCTTTGCTTTTGCCTTTGAAGCTTAAAATTAATGAAATTAAAGCCCTCATTCAGCTGAGGACATGGATTTCTTCTGATTAAAGCTTCTCAGGCAACTCAGAACAACACAGCATCTTTTCTTTGCTCAACATTTTCCATCTCCTCATGTGTGCTTTTAACCCATTCCTTCCCCCAAGCCACGGTGGTTTCCCTCTTTGGATTTATTTGCACTAAGTGGTTTATTACTGTTAGCTTCATTCTGTCTTTTCAAGTTCTTAACAAGCTCAGCTCTTCTGAAAGCCAGCAAGAAAATAAACCACTTTCATTCTCCTCCTCAGACAAAAAGTACTTTTGCTGAAATCAAAAAGTCCCACTTTCATCCATGCCTTTTTTTCCCACCCAGTAATCACAGCAAACCAGCATTGCTGACTTTTGAGTCATGAGCAGCACAAATAAAGCTTTTACAAAGTGCAGTAATTTCTCATCAAGACTTCCCCACAGAGAAATGAAAAAAAAAAACACAACCAAAACAAACCAACAACAATTAAACACAATGCAAGTATCAAGAGACAAAGAGTGGGACAAAATATTTGGGGAATAAAAGAAATTGAAGACAAGAGAAGGAGAATATCTATGGGAGAACAGAGAATGAGAAGGACTCTCTGCTACAGCTCCACATCCTTCAGGGAAGTCTGATGGAACAAAACAATCTGCCCCGTTCACAGATCAGTCTCACAGAACCCTTTGGATTGGAAAAGGCCTCTAATATAATCCTGTCCAGCCATCAACCCAGCACCACTGTGGCCATTAAATCACATTCCCAAGTGCCATGGCCACGCAGTGCATGAACACCTCCAGCGACACTGACTCCACCACCTCCCCAAGCAGCCTGTTCCAATGTCTGACCACTCTTGCGGCTATGAAATTGTTCCTCACCTCCAACCTAAATCTCCTGACACAATCTCAGGCCACTTCCTCTCATTCTATGACTTGATACCAGGGAGAAGAGACCAACCCCCATATGCTTCCAACCTCCTTTCAAGGAGTTATATGGAGTCAGGTCTCTCTTCAGGCTCCTTTTCTCCAGGCTGAACAACCCCAGTTACCTCAGCTCTGGGTTCCTCAGTGCTCTGGACCCTTTTCCAGCTTCATTGCTCTTCTCTGGGCACTCTCACAACCTGCTATAGACAGCAGCTTAACCTGCTATAAACAGCAGCTTGGCTGCAAGGTTGAGTCAGTGAGGGCTGGCCCTTCATACTACAACTACCTAACTATAGTGCTTACTTACAGCCCATTCTCTGCCACATAAAACTCTGAATTCTCAGTGGAAATATTGTCCCAAAACTGCACCTTTCCAAATCACAGCGCTCACTGCACTGGATAGTACTGAAAGAAGCATTCCTGGGATTGGAGCATCTCTGTGAAGAGGAAAAGCTGAGAGCGCTGGGGCTGTGGAGCCTGCAGAAGAGCAGCCCCAGAGGGGATCTGAGCAACGCTCAGTAAGAAATAAAGGACCTGTGGAGAGCAGGAGGCTGTGGCCAGACTCTTGTCAGTGGTGTTCAGTGACAGGACAAGGGGCAATGTGCACAAACTGGAAATCAGGAGGTTCCAGCTGAAGAGGAGGAGAAAGTTGTTTGTTGTGAGGGTGCTGGAGCCCTCAGGCAGGCTTCCCAGAGAGGCTGTGGAGTCTCCTTCTCTGGAGAGGTTCCAGACCCAGAGGGACATTGTAATACTGGGCAGGCTGCTGTGGGTGCCCCTGCTTTAGCAGTGGGGTTGGAGTGGATGATCTGCAGAGTTCACTTCCAACCCACACCATGCTGGCACTCTGTAATTCTATGAAGCAGCCCCACAGGTGCTGCTGAAGAGACAGTGGGGCAAAACCAGCCCTTCCCTGATCCAGGCTGAAACTTCATCCACCAGAGAAGTTTATTCCCTTGAAGGAGACTTGAGCACCCTTGAAAATCTCTAGTTCCCATTCTGCACTCCCCTTTAACAGGTCCTTTTCCTTCAGCAGCAATCTGCAAGCACAAAAAGGGGAGGGAGGGTAGGGGAAAGAAAGAAGCAGCTTTTCATGTCTTTAGAAATGAAACCTCTTACTTACTGCCTTCCCAGGTTATCTGCAAAATGTCAAATCTTTTAGGAATTATTGTTGCAAAAGAGAAAAAAGAAATCAAGATCCTTCCACCCAGTCAGCTCCAAACCCAAAGCAGCAAAGTTACTTCTTTATTTACTGCTATTACGAGGTGACTACGAAAAGGTCTTTCTCCTCCTCTCCAGCCCAGGCAACCAGAGGGAGCAATCCAAGAAATCCACAGGAGGGAAAGAATTCCTCAAAGTGACTGTAAGTGTGTGTCCTCTGAGGATCCTGGATACCTCATCTCACCAGCCAGGCAGATAATTAGCAATTTGAGCACTCGGATGTCGTGTGATGTCTCTGAGAGGTGCCATGGATTATGGCATCAAAACTACCTCCCATTTGTCCCTGGAACAGCCTCTGCTGCAGCAGAGCACATGGTCACAGGCACCCTCAATGACAAGCACCAGATAGCAGAGCATAGAATCCCAGAATCCAAATATCCCAGAATCTCAGAATCTTTTGGGTTGGAAGAGACCCTCAAAGGTCATCTTGTCCAAACCCCCTGCGGTCAGCAGGGACACCTCCAACTAGATCAAGCTGCTCAGAGCCACATGGAGTTTGACCTTGAATGTCTCCAGGGATGGGGCCTCCACCACATCTCTGGGCAACCTGTTACAGTGTTCTACCACTCTCTTTGAGAAGAGCTTTCTCCTAAGGTCCAACCTAAATCCACCCTGCTCCAGTTAAACCATTGCCCCTTGTCCTATCACCACAGGTCCTTCTAAACAGTCCTTCCCCAGCCTTCCTGTAGGTCCCCTTCAGGTATCGATATGCAGCTCTAAGGTCTTCCTTGAATCTTC
This sequence comes from Tricholaema leucomelas, assembly GCA_013400475.1. NCBI lineage: Eukaryota > Metazoa > Chordata > Aves > Piciformes > Lybiidae > Tricholaema lacrymosa > Tricholaema leucomelas. The sequence goes on from WAAF01015153.1 coordinate 232,496, forward strand.
TCTTTGCCAGGCTGAACAACCTCAACTCTCTCCACCTGTCCTTGTAAGGAGCACACTGCTCCTCACTACTAAACACAGGTCAGATTTGGGTATTCTGACTTGTTTCTGCATGCATCCTGCAGAACTCAATGAATCATAGAATTCTTTAGGTGGAAAAGTCCTCCAGGATCACCCAGTTCAACCATCAACCCAATACCTCCATGGCCATTAAACCATAGAGAAGGCTTTGAGGAGACCTTGTCGTAGCCTTCCAGTATCTGAAGGAGGCCTACAGGAGGGCTGGGGAGGGACTACTGACAAGGTCTTGTAATGACTGGACAAGGAGTAATGGGTTTAAACTGGCAGAGGGGAGATTTAAACTAGATGTTAAGAAGAAATTCTTTCCAGTGAGGTTGGTGAGACACTGGCACAGGTTGTCCAAGGAGGCTGTGGCTGCTCCCTCCCTGGAGGTGCTCAAGGACAAGGCCTTGAGCGACCTATTCTAGTGGGAGGTGTCCCTTCCTATGGCAAGGGGTTGGAACTGGATGATCTGTGAGGTCCCTTCCAACCTAAACCATTCTATGATTCTATGATTCTAAGTGCCATGTCCACATCTTTCTTGAACACCTTCAGCGATGGCAACTCCAGCACCTCCCTGGGCAGCCTGTTCCAATGCCTGACCACTCTTGCAGCAAATAAATTGTTCCTCATCTCCAACCTAAACCTCCCCTGGCACAATTTCAGACCATTTCATCTTATTCTATATCACCTGATACTAGAGAGAACAGACCAACCCCCACCCCATTCCAACCTCCTTCCAGGGAGCTATAAAGAGCTGCTTAAGGTGGGTGAGCTAAAGCAAAACACCAGGAAAACATCAGGATGGGTGGAATTAGGCATTCAGGGCTTATTTTTCACACACCCCTAAATCAAGCAGCTTTATCACCTACTTTTCATTCTGCCCCTCAGAAGTGGCCCTTTTCATCCAACACACACGCTGCCGGAGCAGCCCTGCGGCAGCAGGAGATGCTGAGCAGGTAATCAGCTACAAAAGCAAAGTGCAATAAGTAAAGCAGTTGATTTTCAATACTCTATCGGGGAGGGGGGGATAAATGGAGAAAAATGTTCAGAAGTGGATAAAAATAAACTCACTTTGATTTACTTCGCCTTTAATGATGCCAAATGAGGATGGCGGGAGGCAGCGATGGCTCAGTTTAATTCTAAGGAGCTCTTTCACTGGGCAGAGAATGAAATTAAGAAATGCAATAAAAATTAAAAAGGAAATTGGGCATTAAATTACAAAATGAAAAAAAAAAAGAAGCTTCCACCAGGAGCTCAAAAGTTTTACAACAGACACATGGCAGGGTAGTTACAGAACGAGAGGGAACTGGACACATGGTTTGATGCAGATCGCTGCTCTGAAGACCTCTGGTAGCATCAGAGCTTCCCCTACACACTCCAAGACCCCCCCTACAGGAGGGTAAAATTCACCCTGGAGCTTCTCCAGACAGATCTCAGCATCTACCCCTTAACCCACACAGAGCCTCTCAGCAGGGTGGGGCTTGGAAGGACCCTCTGGAGATGATCCGGTCCAACCCCACTGCTAAAGCAGAGGCACCCACAGCAGCTCACCCAGCATCACAGTAGCCAGCGAGGTTGGAGTTTCTCTCCAGAAGAAGGCTCCACAGCCTCTCTGGGCAGCCTGCTCCAGGCCTCCAGCACCATCACAGCAAAGATGTTTCACCTGATTTTAAGTAGCAAACCAAAGTCCTGCAGTGGCAGGATGGTGGAACTCCAGCAGAGTGGGGAAAGTTTGCAAATCAGTCGGTAAATGCAGAAACAAAACCACAAGAAAAAAAAAACATATCTTAAATATTCTTAATTTTGATGTAGTTCTTTATCCTGACTCCTGGAACACTTTGGAGTAGAAGGGAGATTGCCAATAAAGATAGGATTTTAAACCACAAGTGGATTAGCAAATCTCTACTCAGAAACAGAGAGAAAATAGTTTGTTTGGTTTTTAAGCGCTTTTGTGGATGCTCATGGCACACAAACACCTTTCTGTGTGTCAGTGCACAAATATTTATGTATGGTCACCAGAGCAGGGGAAAAACAAAATAAAACCACAAAGAAGCAATAAAGTGCAGAGATTTATCCAGAAATCCTCAATATTTCACATCAGAAGCATCAAGGAATTTACCAGGGAGGAACAAAGTGCAGCTTCAGAAAGGCAAACTGAGGTGGGTTTTGTCACTGGGGTTGGAATAGATGATCACCAGAAGTCCTTTCTAACCACCACCATTCTATGATTGGAGGAACTTAGAAAAGCTCATTCCTCTTCTTGGTTCTGAATGCCAAACCCAAGTGGGCTTCCAGATCATAGAATCATGGGATCAATCAGGTTGTAAGAGACCTCCAAGATCATCCAGTCCAGCCTATCACCCAGCCCTATCCAATCAACCAGACCATGGCACTAAGTGCCCCATCCAGGCTTTGCTTGAACACCTCCAGGAACTCTACCACCTCCCTGGGCAGCCCATTCCAATGCCAAACACTCTCTCTGGGAAGAACTCCCTCCTAACATCCAGCCCATACCTCCCTCAGCACAACTTGAGACTGTGTCCCCTCATTCTGTTGCTGGCCAGATGAGATGGGCTGAGGAAGAAAGGATTCCTGCTTGGATTTCTTTCATTGCTTAGGACAGTGATTGCTCCCGGTACTGGGCACTGGTGAGGCAGTACTTCAAATTCTGGGCTCAGTTTTCAGCCTCTCAATCCAAGAAGGATATTGAGATGCTGGAGCACATCCAGAGAAGGGCAAAAAAGCTGGAGAGGAGTCTGGAGAACACGGCTGGTGAGGAGCACTGACAGAACTGGGGGAGTTCAGTCTGGAGAAGACGTGACAGGCTGAGGGAAGACCTCATGGCTCTCTACAGCTCCCTGCAAGGAAGTTAGAGCCAGGTGAAAGTTGGTCTCTTTTCACAGGCTCACAGGATGTTAGGGGTTGGAAGGGACCCAAGGAGATCATCCGAGTCCAACCCCCCTGCCAGATCAGGACCACACAATCTAACACATATCACATAGGAACACATCCAGACAGGCCTTGCAAGGCTCCAGAGGAGACTCCACAACCTCTCTGGGCAGCCTGTGCCAGTGCTCTGGGACCCTTACAGTAAAGAAGATCCTCCTTGTGTTGAGGCAAAACCTCTTTTGCTGCAA
>WAAF01015154.1:0-115485 GCA_013400475.1 Tricholaema leucomelas
TGATTCTATGATTCTATGATTCTATAGAATTAATTTTTAGCATTTGCTTTTGTTATGTTGAACTTCATCCCCTCATGATCCCCATAAGTAATGGCATTAAAAGCAGCATAGGTTCAAACACTCTGTGTATTTTTGCACTTTCTGGGAAACATTTCTTGCCTTTTTTATGCATTCTGCTATACAGCAATGTTGCTTATAGTATGCATACCAGAATCTAACTTGGTTTGTAATAACACAAAATGTGATGATCTGGGACATATTTAATCAGTTACAAGTTACTGAGAGAACATAGTAGTGGCTTAGGAAGAACAAAATCCTTTTTAAACTCATAGAATCATAGAATGCTTTAGGTTGGAAGGGACCTCAAAGATCATCCAGTTCCAACTACAGGTTTGATGGACAAAACTAGGGAATTTGCTGACTAATGTGAAATCTCTTCAATGATTGTTTTTATGCTGAGGTTTCTTTGCTTTAGAATCATAGAATCAACCAGGTTGGAAGACACCTCCAAGATCATCCAGTCCAACCTAGCACCTAGCCCCATCCAGTCAACTATACCATGTATTTATGTCTTTTCATAGGGCTAACAAAAAAAAGGGTCATTAAACGTTGCTCTTAGCCTGTTCAACTGCAACAGTCCATTTATTGTGCTCTTGTCAGACCCCAACCTAGTCCAACCTAGCACCCAGCCCTATCCAGTCAACTGGACTATGGCACTGGGAGCCTCATCCAGTCTTTTCCTGAACACCCCCAGGGACGGTGACTCTGCCGCCTCCCTGGGCAGCCCATTCCAATGGCAAATAACTCTCTCTGTGGGGAGCTTCCTAGAGACCTCCAGCCTATACTTAGGCTGGATGCTGGGAGGAAGTTCTGCATAGAAGGAGGCTGAATGAGGCACTTAGTGCCATGGGTTAGTTAGAAGGTGTTGGGTGATAGGCTGGACTCGATAATTCTGGAGGTCTTTTCCAACCTGGTTGGTTCTGTGATTCTGTGACCCGAGTTTAGATGTAGAATCAATTAATCTGGACCAAAAAACCCCAAACCAAGCAACCAAAACCTCACAAAACAAACAAAAACCCCAAGCTGGAAACACCACAGGAAATAACATCAAAACTACTTCAGCCTTGTGTTTTGCAAATTCTCATTTATTACACACAGCAGCACAAATATTAATAACTGTGGTGTGATTCTCATTTTGCGTTGAGCTCAGGTCACCACCACAAAAACGTGACTCTGCCTCTTGGGAGCTTGTGTGCATTGTTTTTGCGTTGAACAAACTGTGTTCTGATGGTATCTGTACTGAGGGAGAATGTCAAGCTAATTCTCTGTGCCTTTATGGTGGAGTCAGCATAGGATATGGAGTATGAATGGGTATTTTCTGATGTGGGATTTCTTGTTGTGTGGTTGTTTATTTCTTCCTTGGGATTTGTTTTTTTTCTTTTACAGTTCTGTGGAGCTATTGTGTTCATATTCCTGCTGGAGCTGGCAGTGGCAGTTCTGGCTTTCCTCTTCCAGGACTGGGTGAGGGATAGGGTCAAGGAATTCTTTGAGAATAACATAAAGTCCTACCGAGATGATATTGACCTCCAGAACCTCATTGATTCACTACAGAAAATAGTAAGTTCGTATCCTGTCTTTTTTTTTTCCTGCATTCTAGGGGAAGATGCAGATCTGGAGGTTTGGGGTTCTTTGAATTTATCTTATTCTGTGGCTAAAACTGGTATGATACAGATCATAGTAACATAGTATCATCAGGGTTGGAAGAGACCTCACAGATCATCAAGTCCAACCCTTCACCACAGAGCTCAAGGCTAGACCATGGCACCAAGTGCCACGTCCAATCCTGCCTTGAACAGCTCCAGGGACGGCGACTCCACCACCTCCCTGGGCAGCCCATTCCAGTGTCCAATGACTCTCTCAGTGAAGAACTTTCTCCTCACCTCGACAGATGTGCTGTTCTGCTCTTGCTTCATAGAATACATGAGGAAAGCAAGGTATTGAGTAACAGTACTGCTTTAACTGTAAATGTGGAAGCTCTGCCAAGCATCTGTCTTTTGGCTTTCTTGACTATTTTTTTTTCCTCTTCTGATCAATGCTGCACCAGTTCAAGTGAGAAGTCAGCAAAATAACTTTCTTCATCTTGGAGTTGAAGGCTACCAGTTCCATAGCACACTCTTTAGGAGGCACCCCAGACTTGTACATGGATGCATCACAGTGTCTTTTATCTTCCAAAATGGGCCTCATCTTGAAGGAAAAGAGCATTTTTGTTCAACTGGGAAGAACTGGTCTCTAGCCAGGCAGTACTCAACAGCTCCTGTGATCCTCTTTGGTTATGTGAAGAGAGTGATGTACACCAGCAGATGGCAAGGCCTGTGCTAGTAAGGACCTGGCAGCTTTACTTCAATAAATCGTGCCAAGGAAGTACCCAATGAGGATAGCTCTTCCAATTTTTTAAATGTATTTGTGTGTGGCTAAAAGGAGAGAAACTGAGTATATATCTGAGCACTTAATGAAGAGATAAAATGCTTGTCTGTTATATAATCTTTTCCTCCTCATGAAAGTTATTTTTTATGACTTCCATCTTTTAAAAGATCCTATTTAGAAATCTTGCAGCTCAGTTTGATAGAAAATCCTATTCTGTTCTGCAGCTTGATTAGCTGTACATAACAGGTGAATGAACATGACAGGTAAGTTGCCAGCAATGTGCATTATGGAAACATCTGCCGACTAAGCTGCCAGGGTGGCTTTAAGTGGAGTTTTGCTTTAGTTTTCAGCACTAAAGAAATGTTTTTGTAAGATAAGAATCCTCCTGACCATGACCAAACCCGGTAATAATTTCAGTGTTGTCAACTCAGTTGTTCTTTCTGTTTATCTGGTTTCACTGTAGTCAGCCACTCCTAACATGGTAAGCTGTGATTTACAGTTGATTTCACACAGTATCACAGTATCACCAAGGTTGGAAGAGACCTCATAGATCATAGAGTCCAAGCCGTTACCACAGAGCTCAAGGCTAGACCATGGCACCAAGTGCCATGTCCAATCCTGCCTTGAACAGCTCCAGGGACGGTGACTCCACCACCTCCCTGGGCAGCCCATTCCAGTGTCCAATGACTCTCTCACTGAAGAACTTTCTCCTCGCCTCAAGCCTAAATTTCCGCTATCGCAGCTTGAGGCTGTGTCCTCTTGTTCTGGTGCTGGCTGCCTGAGAGAAGAGAGCAACCTCCTCCTGGCTACAACCACCCCTCAGGTAGTTGTAGACAGCAATAAGGTCTGCCCTGAGCCTCCTCTTCTCCAGGCTAAACAATCCCAGCTCCCTCAGCCTCTCCTCGTAGTGCTTGTGCTTGAGGCCTCTCACCAGCCTCGTCGCCCTTTGGAAAATAAGACTTAACTTGCTAAAAGGGATTCATGACCCAGATTAACAAGATAATGAACCTGAAAAAGGAAAGACAAGAAAAGTCTCTGAATTACTCTGTTGTTTATCCATTCCTCGATGTCTTGAAGATGGAGGGGAAGTTTGCAGTCTGTATTAGCAAGTGTAGTTCTGCAAAGGTTGAACAACATGGTGCAGATGTGTGTTCAAATGCCTCATTGAAGCCAGTCTTCCATGTGCCTTTGACTTGCTCTGTTCTCAGTGTGTGCTGTGGGACCCAGAGTGTTTTTCTTTTTTAAGGGCTTATCCTTATTCTGGCTGATTTTATTACTTTTCAGATCTGTAAATGACCTCATAGCCTGTACATTACTGATGTAGATTAACATGTTTAATCTAGTTGTTCTTTTTGTTTGGTTGGGTTTTTTTTGGGGGGAGGGTTGTTGAGGGGGTTTTGTTTTGGTGTTTTGTTGTTTCTGTTTGGGGTTGGTTTGGGTTTTTTTGACAAAGATGTAGATGTTAGAGAGAAGGAAGGGCTAGAAAACAGGAGATGAATGTTATGTGCTGTTTTCATGGTAAATCTATAGGTGACTTGATACATATTTTTTTTCTTTGTGGTGGTTTATTCTGACTATTCTATGCAGCTCTGTTTAATCACATGTCTTTTGAAAACCTTGTGGTGGTTTATTCTGACTATTCTATGCAGCTCTGTTTAATCACATGTCTTTTGAAAACTATATGTGTACACATCTATGTCTGTCACAGCTTGATAACTTATGAATCCATTTGCCTGTGTTCACAAAATGTGAAGTTAGTATTGGGTAGAGGAGAAATGCTAGAGACGTTCGAATCAAAGACTCAACCAGGTTGGAAGAGACCTCCAAGATCACCCAGTCCAACCTAGCACCCAGCCCTATCCAATCAACTAGACCAGGGCACAAAGTGCTTCATTCAGGCTTTTCTTGAACACCTCCAGGGACGGTGATGGTACAAAGATGATCTATGTGATAATACAGCATTTCAAGTACTCAAATTATAGAGAAGGATTTGTGCTCTGAAATATTGAGGCCAGTAAAATGCAAAGTGTAACTTACTAAGAAACTAGCTTTTTCACTAGTTGCAGAAAGTGAATGTTCCTTGAAATGCTGAATTTTCCCCAGCCTGAAATTATGGTAATTCCTTTACACTGTTTAGATCAAGAAAGTTAATTCATTTAGATAAGGAAATGTTATCATTTACAAGCAAGGAAGTATATTTGCAAATGTTTGGATCTACTTTTCAGAGTAGCTATGCAGAGGAAAACCTGTTAAGTCGTGAAGATTTAAAGATGGAGTCACAAATTTGAAGACACATTTTTATACATTTTCTGGATTTGGCTGCCTTGGAAATAATGGAGTACAAAACATTTATACAAACTGTTTTCTTGCATCATTTACAGATATGCACTGATTGTATCTAGAAATTATGTCTGAAGTAGTTTTTATGATTTTCCGTGTCATGATGACACTTCTTTTCAGAAGCAATGTGCCAAATGTATTCTTTTGGTTTCATAGAGCTGCAGTATTGATTGTGTTTTGTACTCTGGATGTTAGGAGGAAGTTCTTCACAGAGAGAGTGATTTGCCATTGGAATGGTGGAGTCACCGTCCCTGGAGGTGTTCAGGAAAAGACTGGATGAGGCACTTGGTGCCATGGTCTGGTTGACTGGATAGGGCTGGGTGCTAGGTTGGACTGGATGATCTTGGAGGTCTCTTCCAACCTGATTGATTCTGTTCTATTCTAAGGAGCAGTGGGTGGGAGTTGAGACATAAGAAGTTCCATGGAAACATGAGAAAGAGGTTTTTTCCCTGTGAGGGTGACAGAACACTGGAACAGGCTGCCCAAGGGGGCTGTGGAGTCTCCCTCTCTGGAGATATTCAAGACCTGCCTGTATGCGTTCCTATGTGATCTAGTCTAAGTGATCCTGCTCTGGCAGGGGGGTTGGACTGGATGATCTTTTGAGGTCCCTTCCAGCCCTTAACTTTCTGTGATTCTGTGATTGTTTCACTTTCTCCTGAGCTGTGCTGAAGATAATGAATAGATACCATTCTGGAGAGTTCATTCAGTGGATAAATTGTCTCTAAACACTCCCAGTTACTAAGTGTTTGTTTCTGTTGCAGAACCATTGCTGTGGTGCCCAAGGTCCAGAAGACTGGGACTTCAACATATACTTTAATTGCAGCAGTGAAAGCAAAAGCCGAGAGAAGTGTGGTGTTCCTTTTTCCTGTTGTATACCTGATCCTGCTGTGAGTTGTTTCCTGGCTTTGTGTTCTGATGCTGTTGGAGAATTATGAAAGGAAGTGCTTCCTGAATGAAGTGTGAGGACTAAGGCTCTAAAAGGTCTTTTAAATGATCAAAAATTACTTAAGACCAGACAAATCCTTGTCATATTTCTATTCCATCCTTTTTAGAGTTTAAATGTGGCAACCTATTCTGCATCTGAAAATATGTTGCCACCAGGCTGTTTTTCTATGGCTTGAGTCTGCAGTAGTTGATGGCTGACTTTTTTTCTTTTGTTTTGTTCCTGAATTCGTGGTCTCTTATCTAGTTTGTGAGGACCTGAGAGCACTAAGCAGTATGTTTGTTCCACTGGTTTGAGCGAGCTTTAGGTACTTACAGCTTGGATCTGTTTACTAAATGTTAGGAATCTGACTCTCTTGGTGGAAGCCCAAATATGGAGGTAGGACCTAACCTGTAATACATGTAATACTTTACAGTACTAGTGGGAGTAGTTTCAGCTCAAAATCAAACCAGCAATCCTTGTGCAGACCAGATAGCCACTGCTAAGTTATAATGAGACTTCATTGTCTTGGAAATGAGCCAAGAAAGTCTTTGTCAGGGAAATGTTCCATGCTCAGAATGCTAATTTTGCAGTAATACTCCACTGCACCTTCTGTTGCTGATGCAACATATATGTGTTAAATGTTAGTATTTCATCTACTCCTAATAGTGTACAGTGTAATTGTGTAAAGTATAGTATCACAGAATGTCAGGGGCTGGAAGAGAATCTTGGAAGATCATATAGTCCAACCCTCCTGCAGATCTATACCAAATCATACAGGAATGCATTCAGGTGGATTTTGAATATCTCCTGAAGGAGACTCCACAACTCCCCTGGGCAGACTTTTTCAGTGTTTATCACCCTCACAGTGAAAAAAATCCTCCTTAAGTTTGCATGAAACTTCCTATGCCTCAGCTTCCATCCATTGCCCCTTGTCCTGTCATAGAGCATCACCAAGAAGAGCCTGGCTACATCCTCTTGACACTCACGCTTTATAAATATATAAACATGGATGAGGTCACCTCTCAGTCTCACTCTCAGGCTAAAGAGACCCAGCTCCCTCAGTCTGTCCTTGTAAGAGACATGTTCCATTCCTGTAATCATCTTTGTGGCTCTGCTGTGGACTCTTTTAAACAGTTCCATGTCCTCCATGAACAGGGGGGGCCCAGAACTGGACACAGCCCTCCAGATGTGGCTTCACCAGGGTAGAGTAGAGGGTCAGGAGAATCCCTCTCGACCTACTAACCACTGCCCTTTTAATACACCTCAGAATGGCATTGGCCCTCCTGGCCACAAGAGCTCATTGCTGGCTTATAGTCAACCTCCCATCCCCTAGGACCCCCAGATCCTTTTCCTCTTCTCTGCATTGCAACAGGTCAGTCTCAAACCTATACTGATACGAGGGCTTGTTCTTTCCCAGATGCAAGACTTGGCACTTGCTCTTGTTGAATTTCATTCAATTTCTCCCTGCCCAACCCTCTAGCCTGTCCAAGTCTCACTGACTGTAACTCTATGATATGTTTTTGTAAGTCTCATACAGAGAAAAGCATCTTTGAAGATCAATACTGTCCTTGGATTGCATGTGGTTGTGATCTTGAAGATGTTTATGATCTTCCTACTTGGGATTTGAAACTGGAGTGTTTTGTCTTCAAGACTCTGTATCTTGGAGCTGGGTTGTATGTGAGACTTTGAAATATCAATTGAGGGGGCTTAAGTAGCTTGCAGCTGTTATTTGTTCTGATTAGGATAGCAAGTTGCAGGAGTTGTAAGACATATTTTTTCACTACAGGTATAAATAAATCAGCTTGGTACATTTTTTTTAACCTCAGTGTTTAGGTGCTATGTGAAATAGCTAATGTGAAGCTGATCTTAGAGATGTGGTTGACTTACTAATATGCTGGCAGTACAGTTGCTGAGACTTGTTAAAAAGTCCTTGCTAGTTGAAACCTAAGCAATGGAGGAAACTGGGACTTCTGTTTGAAAGGTGTTTTTACTGCTAGTATATACTTCTGCTTTGTTATTACTGGTTTTTGTGGGTTTTTTTTTAGTGCTTTGATTAATTTGATTAAAAATGGCTCTGTCACTCTTGATTTGTTTGTGTATCTAAAAGACACAAATTGCCATTGAACAAATAGGAGTAGAATCCAATTGATTTGTGTTATATCTTTTCTTTTGCAGCAAAAGGTTGTGAATACACAATGTGGCTATGACATCAGAAAGAAGGTAAGGTGCTGTGATCTGGTTGTCTAGTTCTGTGCTTGCATAGACAGAAACTTGTGCAATTGATGATAGATGTCAGCTTAATTATGGGAACTAACAGATTGTGCTATGTCATACTGCAAGTAGAATGTGCTAAAGATTTTCCTTTGTTTAAACTTGTAGTGTGGGAGGGTGGAAAAAAAGCACAGGGAAAGGGAAACATTTCTTTGAAGAAGGGGTAGGACATGCATTTAAAATATACTTCTCAATTTCTGGGTTTAATAGCCTTAATTGTATTATTTGCTAATTCTAAAGTATTGTAGTAGATAGTAGGCTGAACATGAGCCAGCACTGTGGCCAGGAGAGCCAATGGCGTCCTGGCCTGTATCAGGAACAGTGTGGCCAGAAGGACAAGAGAGGTTATTCTTCCCCTCTACTCAGCACTGGTCAGGCCACACCTTGAGTACTGTGAACAGTTCTGGGCTCCTCAATTCAAGAGAGATGTTGAGGGACTGGAATGTGTCCAGAGAAGGGTGACGAAGCTGCTGAGAGCCCTGGAACACAAACCCTATGAGGAGATGCTGAGGGAGCTGGGGGTGTTTAGCCTGGAGAAGAGGAGGCTCGGGGGGACCTCATTGCTGCCTACAACTACCGGAAGGGAGGCTGTAGCCAGGTGGGGGTTGGTCTCTTCTCCCAGGCAACCAGCAATAGAACAAGGGGACATAATCTCAAGTTGTGCCAGGGGGAAGTATAGGCTTGATATTGGGAGGAAGTTCTTCCCAGAGAGAAGGATTTGCCGTTGGAATGGGCTGCCCAGGGAGGTGGTGGAGTCACTGTCCCTGGAGGTGTTCAAGAAAAGCCTGGATGAGGCACTTAGTGCCCTGGTCTGGTTGACTGGCTAGGGCTGGGTGCTAGGTTGGACTGGATGATCTTGGAGGTCTCTTCCAACCTGGTTGATTCTATGAGTTGGTGGGAGGATGTGTGAGTGTCTGACTTACCCTGATTTAATTTGGGTGTATAGGTACTTCTGCAGTCTGATTGAAAACTTTACTGCATAATTGACATTAATTTAGTTACATCATATGATTGATCTGACAATAAGCTTGAATAGAAAAATGATATTCTTCTTCCTTTCTACATTCAGAGCAAGAGTGAATGGGATGATCAGATTTTTGTCAAAGGATGTATTCTTGCTCTTGAAGCTTGGTTACCCCAAAATATCTACATTGTTGCAGGTGTCTTCATAGCTATCTCATTGCTACAGGTTAGTTGTTTTTGTTGTGCTACTTGGAAAAACGTTTCAAGTTTTCAGAAACAGAACTGCTGGGAGATAATTCACCTCTCTCTGCAACTACTTCTAAATTAATTATAGGGCTGGGGACTTTGAGTGAAAATATCTGATATAAACTAATTTGATTATGCTGAAATTATGTTCCTCAGAGCAGCAGTCATTATAAAAATCTGAAACAATTACACATTCAGTATATGATTGTTGTGATGCATTACTACTGTTGCAATATGCTAATATAAAGTAACATGATGCAGTAATATTGCTTACAGCTCTATGTGTCATGAGGGATGGAAGATATTTTGGTCATCCACTCGAGTAGATCTGAACTACAGCCAGAAGGCTGTACATCACATCTGTGAAATGACTAAAATTCTCTCCTTTGTAATAAAATTGCCAGTCAGCTGGCCAGAAGTGAGGAGTAGCCTACTGCTGAGAAGAAATGTGGAGAAAAGAAGAGCTGGAAATTGGTGAGCAGGTTGCAAATGCAGTATCAGAACCAGATGCAGTTTCTGTGGCTCCTTTCAGTACCTTGCTGGTGCTTGTTACATCAAAGAAAAAGAGCAAAAATTCTTAGTGAATCATGTAGGATTACTTTTTTCCAGTTGGATCCTGCTTTTGTTGTGGCACTTGTTTGAACTTACCTAAATTTCTTAGCTATGATACTTCTTCACTTCAGTGAGAAATAACAAATTGTAAATCTAATTAAAAAAAAATGTATTTTCCATTTAACTGTAAAGAGCTGAGCATGAAGTGCTGGCAAAATTCTAAGCTATGACAATACTGCCCTCTGCTTAGTTTTTTAATATCTTAGAACCTTCTAGTCATAGTGATTTCATAGCACCAAATGGGGCTGTCCTGAGAACATCTTCAGTTAACAAGATGTTAAGTATACGAAGCCTGATCTTTTGGCAGTGTTAACTCTCAACAGTTTGGTGTCACTGGTCACAGTCACTTGTCTTTTCAAACTAGGTCTTTGTTCTGTGTTTAAGTATTTCATGGTGAAGCTGAGAGTTGGACATAATCTGACTGCTTCTAAACCAAATCTTTCATATTTTCCAAAAACATCACCCCCAGTTCTTCGTTGTGTTTCCTAAGAATGTTTCAGGAAATGTGCTGAGCTACCAGTCTGTCTTCAGCTTGTAAAGGATTTTCCCCAAGACCTTGACTGAACATGAACATTGCCCCAAGACCTTGACTGTATTTTACCATTTCATATTTCAATGTCTCAGAAGAATCTGGAACTTCTCTGATTACTGTTTGTGATGGAGAGATTTCATTTTTAATATAGAAAGTTTTGTACATTCTGATCAGAAAATTGACTGGGTTATCCAAAGTTGTGGAATGAGTGAGAATGCCTGATGTGTAACTTCAACAATAGGCATATTATAAGACTTGAACTTTGGTAAGTGGAATTTTTTCCCAGTTCTGCAGCATCTAGGAACTTACTACATTGAATGCTCCTGAAATGTTACATAAAAGTTAGATTTTCTGTAAGATTCTGCTGCTCTTATTGCTTTTCAGTAGTAGGTGTGCTTCGCCAGGTGATCCTGGCTGTGAGGTGATATGTGAACATGCAGTTGCTTTGTGAATGTGTACCTTTATCCACAGGGGTAGCTGTGTTGACATCATTACAATGTGGTAAGAGCCTATTAAAATGGGTTCCCTTTCTGCAATAATGCCTAATGATAATAGGCTCTAACATGTGAAAACATCCTGCAGACTGATAAATTACAAGTGTTTCATCTCACAAGTGGCTCCCTTTTTTGTCTTTCCAGATTTTTGGGATTTTCTTAGCCAGGACATTGATTTCTGATATTGAAGCTGTAAAGGCAGGTAATGCCTTCTGAATATAAAAGCAGACAGCTGTTGCAAGAAAGAATTTCACAGTTACTGATGAGACAGCAAGATGGAAGAAAAGCACAGACCATGAAATACCCTGTTCTTAAAAGCCTTACCTGGATTTTACCTTCCTCGTGCTTTTTGTTACAAGCTGGTACAGAAGAGATGCCTGCATGTGTGCACACACTCGTCCCCCAGTCCACCCTCCAACACATGTCTGCCTTGTGTCTGTTGAGATGTCCAGTGCACCAGTATCTATCTCTGAGGAAGAAATGAACCTTCACAATACATAGGTAGAACAGATTATAAAGAATGTAGGAAGGAGACATGAAACTGCTGTAAATTCTTTCCTTGGAGGGTTACTGTGAAGACTGTTCTGTTTTCACCCCCAGCTGTCATCAGTCTCAAAACGTAGTCTTTTCAGAAGGTGTCTTGATTTTTTTTCAAGGTCTTCAAATTTGCTTCAATCTCCACTGTAGACTCATACATGTTTTGTAGCGAGATACGTAACAACCATCACCATCCTGGTATTGGAAGCTGTGAAAAAAGAAGCCACAAATCCTCTGCTTGGGTTGGTTTTTTTTTTTTCAGTTGACTTTCCGTTGTGCAGAAATCAGAAGTATTTCTGTTTGACTGGGATCAATGCACATGTCTCGGGAGCAAGAATTTGTGCTCAGCATCAGAGCTTGATTAGTCCAAGCTGTTTTGAAAGTGCAAGCCTTTTCTCAAGAGGGGAAAAATCTGGGTATCCTGTAGCATTATATGTTAGAAATAGGCTATTTCAGGCAAGAGGGTGTGAATCCTTGCTGCTGTTTCCAGTTTGAACAAAAGTTAAATATTCTTCATTTATAGAAGAAAAAAAGTCTTTAAAATGTTTAGCTTTTTATTGATTTGTAATACTTTGGACTAAGGATGTCTGCAGGACTTGGAAAATGCAGCTTGTTTCAGTAGCTAGAAAGCATACTCTGCTAGCCTGTGATGGCTTTTCCCCTTTTGCCTAGGTTGTCGCAACTGCTGTATTCATCATCTTCATAAACTGCTAATACCAGGACCGATGATAAACATTTGAATTTGGCATTGATTTTTACAGAAATCTCTTTTTTTTTTTTTCTAAGGAGGAAATACACATTTAGTAAAAAAATAGTGTTGTTTGAATTTTTAAATCTTTTGTGAAGCTATTAAATCATCAGACCTATGTTTATTCAGATATGTGGTTGAAATGCCAGCACAAAAATATGGTGAACCAGAATTTCTTCTCAGTTTTTTCCATCAAGCTGACCTACTGCTGCTGAGGTGCATTTCTTTATTGTTTTATCAGGAGAAAATGAAAATCTCTTCTTCTTTTTCCTCCCTTTGTGGAAGGTGCAATAGATCAGTAAGAGTTACAGTGTTCTCTAAAAGACTTCAGCATAGTAATTTTGAGCTTTAAGATAGAAGTATGTGACTGAAAAGTTCATGAAGTAGGTAGCTATAGCTGTCAGTTTTACTGTGGGCCATATAACTAACCTTGGTTACTGCTTCCAGTGACACCATTTTTTTTCAGGGAGAGCAGATTTATTTACAGTGCCTAACACAGTGTAAATTCTAGAGAACTCTATATTTTTATAATGATATTTTACTATGTGTAGTCTGCTTGGAGAATTTATTACTTGTATTTCTGAAGCATATGGCTTTCTTGGAAAGCCAGATTTTTAAATATCTCCCATGTCCTTTTTTATTATGCATGCATTAACCAACATTTGGCTGACAAAGGCTGATCAACAATATGAGTCTTTGTGTCTGCATTGACTTCTTTTTTTTTTCCTTCAAGCTTTTTATCTGTGAAACAGACAGTGCAGTATTTCTCATGTGTACTTCAGTTAGGCTTTCATGGTTCTTTTTCTGGCCAATGACTGAAACACAACAGGAAAAGGAAGCTTGTCTGAATATGGCTGATTTCCTCACACTAGCAGAGAACAGTCTGCTGTTACTCATCTGAAAACCTGAAAGTAAATCTCTGTGGGTTGTTTTTTTTGCCTTTTTAGCTTTGATATACAAGGAAACAATAGCAGTAGATCACTGAGGGGAGAGCAAAAGGCATTTCTTCTGTAGAGCCTCGATTTTTGAGATCTGTATTACTTCACAGTATCAGCAAGGTTGGAAGAGACCTCATAGATCATCAAGTCCAAGCCGTTACCACAGAGCTCAAGGCTAGACCATGGCACCAAGTGCCATGTCCAGTCCTGCCTTGAACAGCTCCAGGGACGGCGACTCCACCACCTCCCTGGGCAGCCCATTCCAGTGGCCAATGACTCTCTCAGTGAAGAACTTTCTCCTCACCTCAAGCCTAAATTTCCCCTGGTGTAGCTTGAGGCTGTGTCCTCTTGTTCTGTTCAACTTCTGTTGAATCTAGTCCATTTGGAGCAGCTAAAAATCTGATCAAACAGCTCGCTCTTGGGTGCGTTTAGTAGTCTATGTAAAACTGGAAGAGGATGCTTTCCACTTGTAACTTTTTATTCATAAAACATAGCATTGAAAATTTGGTCTAGGGAGTATATTTCCATTGCTTGACACAGCTCTTAATGCTGGAAAGTTATTTCAGCAGGGAGGAAATAATAGTAGTGTCAAAGATACCTGTGAAGTTCATGCACTGAAATCGGCTGCTGACAAGACGCAGCATCATGGATCACAGTACTGGTGTCTGCAAGTCTTGGCAAGTTGCCTGAAGGCAAATGGAATACTTGGTTTCTTTGTGCAGTGGTGTTTGTGTGTGAAACAAAATTTAACTGAAGTGTTGCCTTTCTGCAGTTTGATCTTATTGGGTTTGGCCATATTGACACCAGCTTTGTATCAATGCTCCAGTTATTTGGAACTGAATTCAAAAGACTAAGTTCATCTAATGTGAGGATCTTCAATGAAGTGATTTGTTTGTGAATAGACTTCTCTGCATATCCAGTATTGCTTTTAAACCCTTGGAGCCTAGGCTGATTTACCTCTAGGCATTTTGAAGTGCATCTCTGTTGGTGGTGCACATGGCTGGTGTAATTTCAGACTTGGAATGAGAATACTTCTTTCTGCTTTATACATACTTGTATCTAGCATTTTCTCCGTGGAACTACCAGGGACTTCATAGGCTAAAGATTTCAATTGGGTGTGAGCCTGCCTCTAAAGCCTTGAAGCAGAGACTAGTCCATGATGTCACAAAGAGAGCTTGAATAAATTGAGGTTGAGATTTCGGTAGTTGCATCTGGATCAACTGAACAAACACTACAGTGGAAACAAGGTTTTTAATGAAGATGTCAAACATAAGATCAGACTTGAATAACTAGATCAAGAGCAGGAAACTTCTTGGCATGATCACTTATTGCTCAAAAAGCAACATAACTTATTTCTGCAAAGTATTGTATTTGTCAATATGTTCAAACAATGCAACTGCCCTTTTGTTTCTCTCACTATACTTGCGTTTGGACACAGTTTCCCTGTATGTGAAGATTGTGTGCTGAAAAAAGTGCAGTGACCAAAGGAGCTTTGGTCGCTTCCTGAAAACCTGAATATTTCTTCCAAAGGGGTCTTCAGTTTTGGTGCCCCTCATAGAGTGCCATGATGACAGACTTGTACCTCCAGTCTGCTGAGGTTGATAACAGCAGTTGACTTACACGTAGAATTACCTTGTTTTTTGTCATCCTATTTTATGCTTTTTTTCCTTCTTTGCCGCATGTGGGTTGTCATGCAGCTTGAACATTGTGTATGCAGCTTGAACATTGTGTATCCAGTAGAAGGGGAAGTTCTGTCTCTTCTTCTGAAATGGCTTTTCTGAGTGACTTCCAGTACTTTTTTTTTTTTTTTCCTCAAATCCTAAATTTGATTAAATAAATCTTAATGTTTTGTACTTCTGGAGTTTGATTTTTAAGATATATTGCTTCCAGCCACTAATCTTTCCCTCTCTAAAATTGTTGTTGGTTACTGAGACCACAGCTCATGGGTAACTACAGAAATGGTAAAGGACTGCTGGTGGTCCTATATACTGTGCTGAAACTAATTCTTGATTTTCTTTTTTGTGTTGAGTCTGGGCTGCTCAGCGATAGATAACACTGGTGCTTTTCTCTCTATTGTTAATGGAAAGTCATGAACAAATCAAGAGCTTTAGAATGGTCTAGATAAATTATTTACTCTGGGCGCCCACAAAGCTGAAACTGCCATATGCACTTCGTAGTCATCCATGGTTGTTGCTCTTGTCACTTGCTCAGTCTATAGTTTGTCATAGCTGAGCAGTGTTCCTGAAACAATGTTTAAGAGTGCAGGTAGGAAGTGATTTCCAGATGTGAAAGTGAAATTTGTTGAAATAGGCTTGTGTCTGCTTCTTTGATTTTGATGTTTCTTCTATGCATCACAACCTGATTAAATAAGGTCGGAGAAATAGTTAACCAATAGATAATCTCTAAATTACAGTAATGCAACACTTAGATATTCTAGAATGTTAAGGCAGGATCACTTCTGGTAAGAACTATCTAATTTGACTGTGACTATTTGATGTGTGTGTATTTAGCTACATTCCAAGATCCTAAAATGGTAGCTGTCTCCAAATATTCACACATGCTCACTTGTAATTTCTAACTAGCTTCAAGTTGTGTCTTGTCCAAGCACTATGTGGACATTGACTGCAGTCCCTTGTAAATTTTTACTGAGTCTCCTTTCAGGTTACAGTAGCTGCAAGTCTGAAATCAGGGTAAGTCTGTGATATGGGATACTTGAGAATATAGCTTGTGAGGCTGGCAGGTGAAGACTCTGAAATGAGCTTCAAAGTTGTAAGTCCAAGGGGAAGTTTGTTTAAAGGTACAGTTTGTAGTGGTTTTAATCTGGTCAGTTAACAGCTGGGCTCACAGGTTGTTTCACAATGTGCAGAGGTTGGATTGGTGCCGGTTAGCCCTTTGCATTAAGATAGAGTTCTGCCCTAGTTTGAAACACCTTCTTTCAGATTGCATGGTGGAAGTTTGAAATATTAAAAAAAAAAAAAAAAAACAAACAAACAACAAAAAACAAACAAACAAAAAACCCCAAAAAAACCATTTAAGTTCCACTTAAATAAAAATAAAACAAAAATTTGTAAGTGATGCTCTGACATGAGAACACCAAAACCAAGTGGCTTAAAAATGCATTACCAAAATGACGATTGCCTGATGCTGCCTGATACCTTAGAAGACCACTCACTTGACAGGCCAAATAGATAGCTCTACCTAGGCTTTAGAAGTGTTGATGTGGCAGCAAGACAAATGCAAGGTAGGGTTAGCAGAGCTGACATTTTATTGTTTGTTTCAGCAGCAGTGTAGCGTTGCTGTGGGGAAGAAGGGAGGTTAGTGGTGTGTCACTTCTCTAAGAAGCTGTAATGTTGTGACAGCTTCCTTGACCACATTTGTGTTGCTGTGACGGCAGAGTTCTTCAAGGGTTTGTTTAATCTTGTCCTCTTCTATTTCTTGTTTCAGATCACCTAAATGGGAGATGAAATGCTGACATGTAGTGACATTCGTAACATACTGGCTTACAACAATTGTTGTAAGATAAAACTTGGGAATGCATGCTGTTGAAAATGAGCTGCTTTATTGAACTCAAACAAATTTCACTCAGTAGATACCTTTCAGCTATTGAAAGTAATGAACAGGTTAAGACTTTTCCTGTTTGACTTGTAAGAATTGAATCAACAAGGGAAAAGCACTTTGAAAATATAATGCAACATATAAATTTTCCTCTATGCTTTTTATTAGCCTTTCATATCAGTGCAACTCAAATCGTGTAGTTATATATACATGGCACTTTATAGGCTAACTCTGGAAAAAAAGTGTTATAGATCATATCTGCTCTGTCAGTGCTCTGTGACAGCACCAAAGGATGCAACTGCTTTTCCTTACTCCAATGTCTTTGTGGCTACAGGAAAAAACTCAGAGTGTAGTGCAAAATCCAGCTTGTCAACCAACGGAGTGTGGTTCCAGAATTTGAAAGTCAGCTACCTTTGTGGCAGATCCTTGCCTGAGCTCAGTTGTTACTTTCAGTTTACATGATCTGTGCATTAAAATGTGGCAAACTGGCACGAGATCTTTGGACTTCTGGTTTAAGGTGGTTGTTTAGTTAGTGCCAGTCATTCAGAGGAAGTCTGATTTTGCTGAAAGCATTTTAAGTCTTCCCCTATGTTTAGTGAGTGAAACTGAAATCATATTGTTCATGTTTTACTGCAGGATGCTCTGCAAAGGCAGTGTTTCTAAAATTGCTGTTTTATCTCAGCATTCTGGTTCAATTACAACATAGGCAGAACAGTTGTACATGTGCTCTTGGAAGATAAGAGCTCCACTTCTTGCAACACAAATGCTGTGGTACAAACGGGACCTGAGACTGGTAGATATTTGTGCGTGGTGGTTTGGGACAAAAGATGTCTCTTTATTCCAAAGCTCTAATTTTGCTGTTTCAGAACATGACTAAACCATTGACTCACTGAAATAAAGACCTTTTTTATTTATATCATGTATTCATTTGATGGTTTAAGTCAGCTTTTCATAAAGACAAAATACACAGGCTGGGTTTTTGGTGATCAATAAAGAGTGGACCTCCTTAGTAGCTGTTACTACTCACTGACTGCATCATTGCTAACAAAACCTGTATTTTCATCCTAAATACAGAATCATCACAGACAACTTAAAAGGAAGTTACCTGAATTAAGAAGACAGCACAAAAGACTCATTGAGTTGCATTTCACCTCAGGGCTTGTATTGTCATCTTGTAGAAGCTTGTGTAAGCTTTGAACTAGTTGTGATTCCTTGAAAGATTCTTCCAGGGTTTCTGAAAAATAAGTAAATAGCCAATTTGTTACCTGAAAAGAAGCTAGAAAGAGAACATGCTTGCTCTTTTAATATAGAGTTCCTGACTAGGCTTGGGCATCTGTGTTCCTGACTAGGCTTGGGCATCTGTTTACTCTGTTGGAGAAGTTCAGTATTTTCTTTAGACTGTTTTTTCATTGGCCTCATTCTAGAAGACAGAGCCTGTGTATTATAGAATGTAAAAAATAATCTCATACTAGATTGAAATGATCAGTTCTAGAAATTCTGATCTGCATTAGTTGCTCAGCCATGTTTGAGAGCCTTAAGGATGGACCAGGCAGTAAAATGGGTTCTACTGTTTCGCCTTTTGGCATGGGAAATTCCAAATGTCAGGATGTTTGTTTTCAGTTTATCTTTTGATGTATGCAGATTTCTTTTATGACTCTTTTCATTGTAATAAACTGATACCCAGTTGCGAATGTGCTCAGTCATACAGGAAAAAAATCTCTCAATCTCTGAAAATAAGCTCAGTAAAAGTAGATAGAATTCTTATGTTTCTCTCATTTGTTTCATTTGCATCTTCTTGTAGACCCTTTTTTCTATACTTTTATTCTCTCCTACAGTCAGATATGTGTTCTGAAGATTACTTTCTAGTCTTCACTGACCATGCAAGTCCATAATTTGTCCTCAATTTTGTCTTCACATTTTCTTATCTTTTTCTCTATTCTTTGCCTTTGCTGTTTTTCTAGGTACACCTTTTTGTGTAGGTTTCTTGTCCACACAACCTGCTCTTTTCTTACTGTTTTGGTTCAGGGTTGAGTCAATCTTCAGGCAATTCCTGAAACCTATTGCTTTTGTAATCTGGGTGGCTGACCTCCTTTATTTCATGCTGGACAAGAAACATACCATTTCTTGCATATTATATTGAATTAATAGCATGACAGTCTTTCTTGATAATTGAGGATCTTGCATAGATAAATACTTTCAGCAGGAAAATACCTAAATCAATCGCAGATGCTATTGCCAAGGCATTCAGAGCCTCATTCTGCATGGCAGCATGCTCACTTGTTGCCATGGAAACCAGATGCTTCACTCCTTTTGCCTCTTGGATGGCTTTGACCACTTCCTGTTAAAGCAAAGGTAAATTCTTTGAGATAGAAATTTGACTTACAAATAAAGTAGAATGAAACCAGAAATGAGATGTGCTCTTCAGCCTCTGAATAGATGGGAATTACATTGTACCTACTGCAATGCAACCTATGATATTTGAAGACTAGGAATAATGTTGCTTTTGATACTGATCATACATGTCTGCCTAAGGCTGGTCTGGTGTACTCAGAATATCAACACTTACATATACATAGCTATAGGATGATAAAGATCTCTGTTTGTCTCAAGGTTTTACTCTGACCTTATTCTAATCTTTCATTTCAAAGCTTTAATCTAGCAAATGCTAATTTTACTTTATTGAAGCCTGTGCAGATGATACCTACTTCATTTTAATCACTACCTTCAAGGAAGGCATGGTTGGGCTGCCTGAGTGTCACAGTATGATTTAGAAGAAACAGAAGCTTCTTGTAATGCCAGCAGGTATATCATGGCAAACTCATCCATCACTGGATTAGATAAGTGGGTTTTTTGAGCTCCTGGAGGACTGATGTTGGGATGTGTCTACGTTATCTTTGCTATTTTAATTTGAAACTAATACTTGTGTAAATAGATAAAGCTTTACCTGCTTACCATTTGTCAAGCCATGCTGAAGCAGGGTAAAAGTTGACAAGTGATAATAGGTAAATGTTGCTTGTTTCTTTGCCCTATGTGTGGCTGTGGAGAGCACTCCTTTCCTGCTGTCCTCCCCCTTACAGGCATTGAGGCAGACTGAAGGAGGGTTTCCTTTAACTTGTTTGTTTTTTAGTAGCAGAGCTGTGTGTGCTGGTTCACATTTAGCCCTAGAGTTATATTAACAAGCTGTAAAAACATAAGAGGATAAAGCAGAAATGTATCAGACCAACAGCTCTCATACTTGGGATCTGTTGTGACGCAAGATCGATGCCAGCAGCCGATTTGCCTCTTCACGAATGCTGCTGTGTTGGTTAGCGGTGCACCACTGCACGAGTCTCTTGAGCAGCATGGGGTCTTGGCCCAGAATTTCAGCCGCATCAGCTGAGGAGAAAAGCATCAGCAAGGGACATTAGAAACCAGGTTTCTTAGTCTTTCTGTTACAGAAGTTTAAATGTTGAAGTAGTGAAGGCCATAGCCCTGAGCTTATGTCCTTTAAGAGCTCTATGTAAATGTTCAGTCTTTTAAGGGATCTTGGAAATACCAGAGGAAGGCCAGTTGTGTTTGGCCAACTCTTGGAGGTAAAGTTCAAAGTAAGCTGTTCCAATAGACTTGTACTTTTAAGAGGCTGTTGAAGCAAGGTGTAAAATGAGTAGCTTCATATCTCTGAAAGCAAATACTGTGTTGCTGTACTGAAGTCTTCATGAAGATTATCCCTTTCCTGTTCAATTTCTTGCATGCTCTGAGCCTTGCACAGATGCAATCATGGGCTTTTCAGAGCCTGTTCTTCCTCTCTCAGTGCACTCAGTAATGGTGAAAGTTGCTGTAGGTAGCATGTGGGAAGCCAAGTCTTAAGTCTTAGCCATGTATGTTTGTATATTGGGTGTCGGCAAAGTTTCCTCCAGTATTTGAATGAGCCTTTTGTGTTCTTCTGTGTTTCAGGAATCCCATTTCAAGACTTGCTAGAAGTGTTAATCTGTGATTGATAATTGGGAGGGGGGAAACTTGCTAGATAATGTTTCCTGTAATATGCTGTAGTTTAAGAGATGTTGCCATGAAGGGAGAATACTCCTAAAGTTCTTAGAAGTTCAGCAGCCAGAGGAGGTTTGTTCTGTTCAGTATTGCAGAAGTCCAGCACATGACTCCATGTGAGTTTTCTTACAGATAAGTAACAAATCTCTAAAGTGCTGTGGATCAAAAGTGACTACCTGGTAGAAAGTGGTTTCCTAAGCAGAAAAAAAATGTAGGTATAAGGATATTAAAGTAATTTAGATAACCTTAAGTAAGGGCTCAGCCCTGACAACGTGGTAGATGCTGCTTGAGTGATTTTTCAGTATGCTGATTCTCTTCAGTACTTAAGATTTTTAAATTGTTCATCTTTGATAAATGAGAATTTCTCTCTAAGTGAAGGGTACTCTGGGAAAGATGAAATAAGAATATGCATGGCTTACCCTACCCTTTTTTGTAGGAACTGAGTGCTCCCTGATTTGGCTTTGAGCATAAAAGAGCTGTTCTGTAAACTGCCAAAGCACTGCTTCCATGTATTCCAACTGACCATGAACTAGGAGTATAAATACACAGCACTTCCAGCTGGGCACCAGGTGTAGCAGTTGAGAGTCAGGAGTACTTGTAAGACAGGTGCTCACTTTTGATGTGGAACTATTCTATTTGCAAAAATATGCTACAGTCATAACATACAGTTAAAATTTAGTAGTCTCATACAGTTATTTGTAATTAAGGGATTTTCTTGTTGACTTCATTTAGGTCATTTTGAGTTCTGTTCTGTGCTTGCCCCCCATTTCTTGATGCTGGAGGACTAGAGCAGATAAACATTGTGCATTGAGTCCTCTGAAGAAGGAGTAAAAGCCTTCATGAGAAGTGTAAGTTCCCCAAGAAGGGCCATAAAGGGGCTTTTCCTGGTATTTTTCTGCTTTTACAGTTGTAAAATAGTTCCAGGATTGAAAGAAGGTAAATAGAGAGATCCTTTCTCTTTTGGAAGCAACTTGAGAAAGGGAAAAATGAGGAGAGTCTGCATAGTTTTAGGGTGCTGTGAATTTTGCCCCAGGAGCTTTGCTGTAGCAAAGACTTGAGGAAGAGACATAATTAATGTTGGGCACAGAAGGGATAGGTTTGGCTGGCAGGAGCATCACCCTGATCATTTTCCTTTACCTGTCTCTTTCTGTATGTGTTCAATGTGTTTTGAGTTATGCTGGAAAGGGTCAAAGAGAGTGTGCACCAGAAAGTCATAGTCAGTAAGCCCCATGGTGACTCTAGATACTTGGCAGAAACAGTAAGTCAACCTAAACTCTTACTGGTTTAGGGAGAGACATGAGGATGGATGGGCACTTCATATTTTTGGTTTGTCTGGCACACTTAAGACCAATCCACAGATCAAAATCCCATGAAGTATCTGGAAGTTTGTAGCCTAGTTGAACATACATGTTTTGAGATGAGAGTTGCTTGTCATTGCACAACCACTTGTGTATTATCTCCTTTAAGAGAAGGGCTTTTCTTTCTACGTCAGATGTTACGTCTTTGTCGGAGGAGATGGTGATAATCCAGGTTAGTACAGTAAGCTGAAGAGGTAAGAGGATGGTGAATGGGACCAGTGTAAGAGATTTGCTCAAAGGAGGCATCTTGACCCTGTTTAACAGTCTTCTGACCTCTACCAGGAACAGAGCTCTCAGAGGCAAAACCCAAATAGTTATTAACAGAAACAGGAGAACCTTTTAACAAGCAAAACAGCAAATTTAAATTAGTTGTGTGCATAACTGAACTTTCTGGTGAGCTGAAAATCCTTTGACTGAAGAGCACAAATTTTTCTGCTCCTCTGAAGCAAAGCAGTCTTAGAAACAGGAGTTAATATCTCCTTTAGACTAATGAAGCTGACAGCTCTGCCTTCAGTTTTCTATACTTAGAAACCTACCTCTTCTAGTTCGTAGGTCTCAACATGCCCAGTGATTGTCAGAGTAATGAGTTTATACTAGATAATGCAATTAACTAATTTAGTGTGGACTTCTTAGTAGATGTGTATTCATAAATGCTTCAGTCTAAGTTAATTAAGGGCAATGTTAGTTCATGGGTAAACAGAGTAGCAAGTAATTAAAAGTGGGAGAGTTCTGTACCTATAGGCAGGAATGGGTAAGTGCTGAATAATCTATTCCTATTCCACACTTCAATAGCTGCATTCTAAATTCAGAAGGTGTAGTGGTTTGTTGTTTTTGTTTTTCATGTGCCAGATTCTGACTTCATGCTAAGGCTAGTAAATAACATCGAGGGGTGGCAAGGAAAGAACATAATTTAGTGGTTGATAATTTAGATCTGTGTTAATATGATGCCTCAAATTTCAAAAACTCTCAATTCAGATACAGCTTCAGAGAAATGACCTTTTAATGACCTCTTTCAAAGCTTGAGAGGAAGAGGCTATTTTCTGTATGTCTGTATGTCTTGCAATGTCCATTTCCTGCTGTAGTGAAATAAAAGTGAAAGCAGCTTTTTTTTCTGGACCAATATCAATGCCAATTAATGAGTGCTAGATGTAAATTTTATGTTGCCCATATTAGTTTGAAAAAGTGCAAGTAACTGATATACAAAGGTGGTGTCTGCAGCAGTGTGGGTAAGTACAACATGGAATGTAGGAGAGTGTGATCTTTTCTCCTTCCATATAACTAATGGATTGGTGATTGGAGTTGTTCTGTACCAGCTGTCAGTTCCCAGTGCAAAATTGTCATAGCTTTCCTGATTCTGTTCTTCAGCTATTTCATGTTATTCCCGCACATCAAGGTGGTCTGTACTGGTTAGTGTTCAAGAGCAGCTGTGCTGGTCATACAAAAGAACTAGAATACTTACTGAAAAACCCAGACCCCACAACACTTTTGTGCTTGGTATATCAAAGCTAGAGAAGTCCAAGGATAAATAAAGATACTGTAGTAGATGTTAATGTAATTTTGACTTGGTGCACGTTTCTCAGAATCAACTTAATATGCACAGAGTATCTTTGCTTTTACACACCCACCTCTGTGTAAAACTGAATGAAGTGCAAGTAGATATTCTCATATTCTGACTTGCCAAGTAAATTCAACATTTAAGCCACATCAGCAAGATAAACCTGACAATATGTATAGAGAGTGTGGCTTGAAGAAACTCCTCTCCACCCCAGCTCTCTTTTGATCCTTTTATGTTTTCCAAGTCTATTGATGTGCTTGCTTGCAATTTGGCACTCTAAATTCATAGTCTGATTCCTGAAGTTTTACTCATGCCTTGCTCCTGTATTTGTGGTGGAAAATACCTTTCTTTTAGGCCTCTGCTGTTTCTCACTGACTGTTGCAGATTCTTCTGTTTGTTTTGGTTCTCATCTACCTTTGAGGCTGACTGGATAAGTCTGTAAAGCCAGCAGCCTCAGGCAATCATATCTTTTGGAACTTCTCCAGATTAAGTAGAATTAGGTTAGCAGGACATTTAGCCTGTAGTCTCCTTGCCAGATTGTCTTGGAGGAGGAGGGTGTGTAGTTGACATCAGTAAACATTGTCCTTTCCCTACCTTGACCATCTGCTAATATCCGTAGTGTTCCAAGAAGCTTAAACTGCACAGGAGCAATCTCTGATCTTAGTAGTGCCTGAATCCGTTCAGTCACACCTTCTTCCAGCATTTGTACCTTGCTAACAACTAAGAAAAGGAAAAAACAGATGTATGGCTCAGTAACTGCACAAGCATCTGGAAATGTAAAGAAGACATAACAGATTCTGAATTGGATCTATTGTGCTTTTAGCAAAACATCCAACTTGTCCCAGTGCTCAGAAATGAAATCAGGACTATCTGACCAGGCTTTTCCTCTGAGCTAAAATCTTGCTAGAAATTGCAGTTATGATGTCTTGGTTACTGTTGAGTTCAGCCCTGCGTGGGATGAAGTACATTAAAGAGGATAAACACAGCACTGTCTGCTCTCTGTTCTTGAGGATTGTCCATCTACATGAGCAAGCCCTTCTTCTGCTTGCTCATTGTAACTGGACTGGCCAGAAATGGCCCCAGGGAAGGTTTAGGTTGAACGAAGATGATCAGAGGGCTGCAGCACCTCTGCTATGAGGACAGGCTGAGAGAGTTGGGGCTCTTCAGCCTGGAGAAGAGAAGGCTTCGAGGAGACCTTAGAGTGGCTTTCCAGTGTCTGAAGGGAGCCTACAGGAAGGCTGGGGAGGGACTATTGACAAGGTCTAGTAATGTCAGGATGAGGGGGAATGGGTTTAAACTGGAGGAGGGAAGATTTAGACTGGATATTGGGAGGAAGTTCTTTACAGTGAGGGTGGTAAGACACTGGAAAGGGTTGCCCAGGGAGGTTGTGGATGCTTCCTCTCTGGAGGCGTTTAAGGCCAGGCTGGATGAGGCCTTGAGCAACCTGCTCTAGTGGGAGGTGTCCCTGCCTATGGGGTTGGAGCTGGATGATCCTTGAGGTCCCCTCCAACCTAAACCATTCTATGATTCTATTACAAGGACCTTCTTTGCAGGGTTATCAGATCCTGGAACGTGCTCCCCAGGGAAGGCGTCTGAATCTGTATCTCTGGAGGTGTTTCAAAGAGGCAGAGATTGGTGCTAAAACATCTCTCAGCACCCTAACTTGGTAAAGTTACATAATAATTGGATACAACGATCTTAAAGATCTTTTCCAACTGAAACATTCTGTGGCTGGGTGGCAAAATTGATTTATGTGTTCATATGTCTTGGGAGTAGACTTTCTTTCTGTATTTGAGCTCTCTGATCTCTTGTCATTTGTGCCTTTGTTTCTGTACTTTCCTAATTCTTGTGTCTGTGCTCCATTTACTGGTTCAGGAATCCCTAGTAATAATCAGAAGCTTGTCTGGGAAGAGTCCTTATGCTGCTTAACTATGCTACAGAAAGCTGTTTTTCCAGAGCAATTTTCTTTCCATCTTCTACATTCCCATTTTTGAGAGGAGGGGAATGACAGGAGAGTGACACTAGGAAGGTAATTGTTCTGTCGCTGCCTCCTGTTGGCAAAATGGAGAAGCAGTCACAATTAACTTCCTCTTTAATATTGTTTTTCATTGACACAGAGTGATTCCATTTGGTAAGGCATAATGGGGTTCGGTGGGGTCTGTTCTGGTTTTGATTTGGTTGTTTTATAAGTACCTGTTCCCTTTTGTGACTGTTTGCAAGCATTGGCTCATAATTAATTGTTATTTTGCCTTTGATTTGGATTTGCACTCATTTATTTTGCTTTGTTTTGTTCTGTTCTGCAGTGCAGTGTACGAATATGGTTTTAAATGCTGTGCATTGCCCAATACTTAAAGCATGCTGGGGAAGATCTGAAATGGTTTGTAATGGACTCAAAGAGAACAGTAACCACAATAAACTCTATATTACCTCGGTACTTTAAAATTCAGAGCTGCACCTTCTAAAGTACAGCTGCAAAGAACATCATGATCTGTGGGTATTATGTTTAGCAGGCAATGATATAAGGGTGAAATGGTAGCTTGCAACTACATGTTTCTAGAGTTTTATATCCTATCATCTCTGTGATTTGTGTTCATTGCCTTAAGGAAGCCCAGGGAATACCCAGACTTGGCACTGGAAAAAGTGGCTCTTGATATTTGTAGAGGAATGGATTCTGTTGTGAATTGGAACATGATCATGTCTGCTTGTCATCAAGGAAAGCTACATCAAAATAGCTATCTTGAAGTGAGATAAATTGGTGTCTTTGCTGATTATAATAAGAATCCTATTGTACATATTGCAGGAGTGAAATCAGTGAGAATTAAGCATTGCACAAATCCACCTTTTCATTCTAATGGTTACTCTTTCGCCTACTACATTATTTTCCCAACTTGAGCAGGATAGCTCACCAGGAAGGACTTATCCTGATGTTATGGTTGCTTTGTAGCTCCTTGAACATTATTACTATTGTAAGGTAGCTGGCGCTCATCATGGAAATTGTCTTAGCACCAAAAAGCATTTGGCACAGGCCTGTGCTGATGTGAAGAGATCTTCTACTACCATTTACAGAGAACTGTAATAGACATAGTGGTAGTAAGGGGCTTATGGTTTGAAGTATGTTTGAAGATACTGAAGGAACATGACTGGCTATTATGATCCAGTGTTTGGTAGCATTATAAGCTAAAGTAAGTAGATTACTTGAGAGCATATCAAAAGTGGAAAGAAATAGATGAAGTTCTGAAGAGAGAGATCTGCAAGAAGAAATGAGAGTGTATCAGGCTTTGAAAAGAAGCAGTGAAATAGCAACTAGTATATTCTGAGATTCTTCTTCAAAGCCATAATTGTTTCTAGGACTGTTAAACCAAGAATGCTGGCTAGCTTGCATATTAAAAATGGCAGGCAACTTTTGTTTTCAGAAAACAATGTTGTGCCCTGGTTTCACCTGGGATAGAGTTTAGTTTCTTCCCAGTATCTGGTACAGTGCTGGTTTGGATTTAGTGTGAGAACATTGAGAACACACTGATGTTTTAGTTGTTGCTGTGTAGCACTTATCCTTGGTTAAGAGTTTTTCAGTTGCCCTTGTTCAGCTAGTGAGCAGGTGCATGAAAAGTTGGGAGGGAGCATTGCCAGCACAGCTGTTTGAAGCTAGCCAAAAGGCTATTTCATAGCACATGATACCACTTTCTGTATATAAACGAGTGGGGATTACTGTTCTGGCATCAGTTAATCAAAAAATGAACAATTGCATAGAGCATCACTTTTTTTTTCTCCTCTTTTTGGTATCTTTTTCACTACAATAATAACAACTTTGGGTTTGTTACTAGATTTTCTTTCATTTTAGTCTTCAAACTGATTTTTATCTCAACCTGTGATTTTTTTTCCAATTCTTGTGTCTCACTGAGATTTGGGGGGAGTGAAGAAGCAGCTGCATTGAGCTTAGTTGCTGGCTAGGGTTAAGCCTTGATACACTGGTGTTCTGTTCTTCTCTGGAGTACTGTGGAGCAGTGTGAGGACTTAATGCAGGGTGCTATACTGTTAAATGTCTACCAAAACATTCTTAGCTTGAATTGCACTTTCACTTAGCCGCAGTAAATATGAGATGAGAACCAGAATTTTCTGAGGTGTATTAACATAGTGCAAGAATAAAACTGTAGAACTCTTTAGACTGGAAGTGACCTATAAAGGTCATCTAGTCAAACTGCCTTGCAGTACAGAGGGATATCTTCAGCAGGTTGTTCAGAGCCCCATGCAGCCTGACCTTGAGTTTTCCAGGGATGAGGCTCCTAGACCTCTCTGGGCAACCTGTTCCAATGTTTCACCACCCTCACTGTAAAAAAAAAATTAAAAAAAAAATTCTTTCTAGCTATTCTAAATCTCCTCTCATTTAGTTTGCAACCATTACCCTGTCTCAACAGATCAAACTAGTTTGTTCCTATCTTTCTATAGGCTTAATTTAAGCATTGTAATTTAAAAGGTGTTACAAAGGCCAAATTTGCAAGGAATGTTGGATTTACAGAAGAGTAGCAGATCCATGAAATCCATACCATCTGAGATGTGATAGCTCCTCCACATACTCTGTGTTCTGCATTTTTGTCTTCAACTGCTGTATGCAGTTAATGTGAAGCCACTTCAGCAGCTGGCAACAAGATCAGTTTATTATCTTTAAACTTTGTGTAGATGAGAAGTCATGATGAATTATTCAAATATATGTCACTGCAGGGGGGAAAATGTCAACTGCCCTTGAAAATATAAGGGACTGAAATTGATGATTCAAAGAAAGCTGCACAGATCTCCATTAAATGAACCACCTTTATAAAGAGCCACAGCAAGTGAGCCATCTTCAAACTCTGTACCTGGTATAGCAAGATTGCGAAGCACACTGAGTGCAGCGTGTTGAACAGAGACATCCCCACTCTCCACGTGTTTCTCCAGAAGGTCCAGAAGCTGATCTATGACTCCTAGCTGTACCATTTGTACACAGTTGCCATCTGAAGAAAGAGGCAAAACCAAGCAGGTGAGAGAGAGAAGACACACAACAATAGAAATTGCTAATTCAAATCTGAGAATTCAGGGAATCTTTGCCTTGACTCTTTTTATGTGTTGACAACATTGAGACTATAGCTTTTGTATTGCTTTTACAGCCTTCAGCTCGCTAGAGGTGAGTGAGCATCAGTCACCCCTGAACTAATGATGAGACACTTTCAAGTAAAGCTTAACTTGAGAGCTTTCTGAGGACAATCAATGTCAAATTCAAAACCACCTGTTGTTCAGTCAATTCCTGCCCCCAAGGGTACTTTATTTTTCCACTATATGTGATGGAATACTGGTGGCATTTTCCGTTTCTCCACGGGATAGCTTTAATACTCCAGTGTTGCTAATTTACTGGCTTGACTATTGTGAAACCAGGGATCTTATCCAGCAGTGGTGAGTCTGATAACTCATTTTATACTGTTGTTTTTTCCTTGTGTTGAAGCAAATAATCTGTCATTAACTAATCATCTGAAGAGCCAGACTGAGCTTGTTCTGAATTGTTTTAAGAAACCCACTTTTCCAAAATGAGAAGTTTAATTGTGTTGTGCTTATATGAAGCTAGGAAAATTAATTGACCTAGGAAGTGGGTTCAAAAATATCTCTCTTGGAGAACTTACTCTGCAGCCTTGACAGCCCTTTTGTTATCAGAAGCTACTCAGCTCACCTTGATAGAAAAGGAGAAAGCATTCTTCTAAAAAAGAAAAGGAAACCCTTCATATTATGACCTGCATTATTCTTGAAGGAAAAGTTTTCAAGAGGCCATTTGGCAAGTATTTTTCTGTATTTTATGCAACTCATTGTGGCTCAAGAGAAAAGTATTCCTGACACCAACCAACATTTCCTTGCTGCAGTGCTCTTAGCATGTGACTGCTGTTTGTTAAAACACGGCAGAAGTGTGAATGCTGTATAGAAAGACATCTTCACTTCAAGTAAACAGTTGTCCATGGAACTACACAAACCTCATGCCAGTATAGAATCTGACCAGGAGTAGCTTTAAGTGCCATGCTTAAGATAGACAGGCTTCTAATTTTTGCATGTGGCACTAATAATTCTAACACCTTTGCTGGTTTGGATGCTGTTTTCACCTTGAAGTAGTAGAAGCTTCTCCATGTTGTCTTTTGAACTGATGCCTAGTGTTTCTTTAATCTCTTAGCATTTCAGTTAGTAGCACGTTACTAAACATTTTAGATAAACATTTGTCAAATGGTTATAAACTATAAGCATCTATTTTCATGAGACAACTGACAGCTTGAATTCCACTGCAAAGATCTTTTTATATCAATTTATGCATACATTCTCTAAAGCTGATGTTTTGCTTGTGATAACTTAAATGTTCTCTTGGCTGGTCCTTACATTTGGAGATCACAGTATATGAGGTAAGTTGCACAGTCCTCTTTGGGAGCAGGTTCTCAAGGAACAGACCATCTCTTTTGATCTGGCAAAATTCTACAGACAAAATACTTTGATCTTCATATAGACTAACATTAATGGAATTTAATTCCTCTCCTCCCCCCACTATTGAAACCAGAGAATGGCAGAGCATTTTTTTTTTATTCTTGCAGTAAAGTGCAAATAGGCAGCACCCATTAGTGGTTGCCTTGCTTTGATTTGTCACAGAGATCCAAATTGGTTCTCTCCCCTATGGGTTTTTGCTTGGATAGTGGCAGAACCATCAATTTAATGGTTCATAGTTGGTCTGATAAGAACAGTCACTTTTATAGTTCCTAAAGCTGCCTGTCATCTTTTCACTGCCTCTGAACTCATTTGATGCTGAGACCAGATTTCCATAGATTATTTTTTTTTCTTCCTTAGATTAAAGGCTGTGCATACATCAGTAGCACATACCGGGGCCTGAGAGGGATTATTCACTTTTTCCACATGAAATATTTAATGGGTTGTGGGGAAGTTGGAGGAGGAAAAGCAAGTAACAAAGCAAGCCATTCAGCTGCATAAATTGAAGATAGCTAGTTTAAAGGCACCAAGTGGCCTTTGTAGAGCTGTGATGGACAATGTCTGATTCAGAGCAAGGCATAAGACAAGAAAGAAAGGGAATCTAGAAAGAAGATAGAGGGGAAATGTAGAGATGTCTGGATGATATCTTGTGGTAAAAAAGAAAAATGAAAGTGACTAGCTAAACAGACAGACGTGAGGGAATCTTGTATGATAATTAATCACATATTGATGCAGAAAGTTGAGTAATGATGAAAAAGGCTTCTTTCTGTTAATTGAGTTTAAACTCAGTACAGTAGCTATCAGTGAGAAAAGACAGAAAACACAGTGGGGTATCTCCTGCAGACTGATTCAGCACAGCATGCCTTCCAGGAGTCTGTTTATAAGAGTCTCTCTGCATAATATTAAGGCTCATTGCTTTCTGTAATAGTATAGTGTGAGAGATAAAATGCCTTATACTGAGATTTCTTTTTTTTTTTCCCCCTAGGTGTTTCTGAGTAATCTTCCCTTCATAAAGTGACTTAAAACAACCTTAACCATCAATAACTTTGTCGGTTGGTTTCTTTCTTCTACGCAAGTGTATTTGCCACGAAATATTTTCAGTTTCCCTTCTAACAACATGCAGTTTTGGGGGGAGGAATGAACTAGGGTGAAAGTTTGCATACCTGACATCTTCATTTTTACAATTCTGTCCCTCAAACTACTTCAGTTCTGTCCCTCAAACTACTTCAGTATCGTTAGTATCTGTAAGGTAAAGGTCTGCAATCTGCAGAAATTCAGGAACGTTACAGTTTCAGAGAGCAGTGAAATTGAACAGTGTCACTTCTCTGTCCACTCACAAACAGTAGCTTTCTATTTTTGAAAGGCAGAACAATCAACATTACTACTTTTTTAAGCATTAGTAGTAGCTGTTGCTCCTGTCTCTGTAGCTGCATGTGTTTGAATGTGATGCAAGTACCAACATTCTGGGAGATGATGCCATATCCCTTAGCAAAAAAAACCCCACAACTTCTGTGTGTATTTATCTGGAGTGTGATAAAGAAAACATCTTGTGTCTGTTTATAATTACACACAAAATGAATTGTTCTATTTGTACTTGAGGAAATTTGAATCAGTGGTGATTGTTGTTATAGTTAACAATTTAAAACCTTTAAATTGTTGGTTGCTTCAGGACTGGGGTCCTGAGAGGCACTGTAAGTGTCTGGTTCTTCATGTTTTATTCCTTAATCTGTATTTGCCAAAATACAACATAGCAGGGTCACCCAACCCAAGTTGCTGTTAGGTCTTCAGCCTTTTTGTGTTGTCCCTAAAATCAGCTTAAAGACTTAGTGAAAAATCGAGGTCAGTAGTGTATGCAGTCTGCTCTAGACAGACAGGCTCAGAAATTGCATTACAAGAAAGTCTTTGCATTGCATTTATTAATCAGAGTGTTTGAAGCATGTATGCAGATTTAAAACAGCGAATGAGGAAACATGAATAGTTCAATACTGTGTGGACTTAGTCTAATGATTAGCTTAAACTTTAAAACTGGCTCTTAGACCGGTTTTGAAAGCTAAATTCTAGAAGCAGGATGTGAACTGACAGCCACAGGTACAGGTGCAGTTACAGTGGCCTGAAGTTCCTGTGCTTGCATTTGCATTCTGCGTGGGAGTGGTCACAGTGGTATTAGGTGACCTGAGGCAATATATGTATATGCTTGAAGGGAAGCATGGCAATGTGAGCAGTAGGCTCCTATCAAAGTGAAGAAGCATGGTGTCTGAAAAGAATTGCCCTGAGGACTACAAAAAGATTGCAAATGTGTCCCTGTTCAGAAAGTGAAAGCGACAGAGTGAATGTAACTTCTGTGCAAAGGAGACTTTTTGAGGTAGCTTCTTTATGTATCTGGTCTGTCAGTGTTCCCTTTTTTTACCTCCAGAAAGTAGAGAGACAATGAGATCTGATGCAGCCTTCAGAATGCATGTGTCTTCAGCTTGTGAACTGCCCTCGAGCCTCAGCAGGATCTCAGACAGCACTTCTTGCACCCCTGCCTCCACCAACTGCACCTTCAGAGCATCTGTAGAGATCACAGTAAAAGCACACTAAAAGCTTTTTGGGTCTTTTAAAGTAGAAACTTTAAACTAGGAAGCTAAATCCTTGAAC
Organism: Tricholaema leucomelas; assembly: GCA_013400475.1. Classification (NCBI taxonomy): domain Eukaryota; kingdom Metazoa; phylum Chordata; class Aves; order Piciformes; family Lybiidae; genus Tricholaema lacrymosa; species Tricholaema leucomelas. Next base: position 32,639 of record WAAF01015154.1, read on the forward strand.
TTTAGTCAGTCCTTTTTCAGGTGCAGCCACTGTTTTGATTTTCTTTGTGGTGGATACTCTGGTGCGAGGTTGACACCGAGGCAAAATGAGCAGAGCTTCTTGCAGTGATCTTGGACATTTTTTGTATTGGTAGTCATAAGTTTTCATTTCTCTAAAATCTGCATTGGGTTCCTAGATATTTTTAATAGATTCTTCTCAGACCTCTTAGCCATTATGATATTTAGCTGTAATTTTAATTAAAAAAAAACCCAACACCACCTTTGGTCTGCTTTTCTGTTAGACACTATGAAGAATATGAATCATAGAATCAACCCAGTTGGAAGAGACCTCCAAGATCATCCAGTCCAACCTAGTACCCAGCCTTATCTGGTCAACTAGACCACGAGTTTGAATCTGCTATATTATGGATCCACTGAAACTGTGTGAAATGCTACTCTCTCCTTCCTTTCTTCATTGCCATCAAAGCCTTGCTTAGGCTAGGATTTCATATGTTCTGGAGGGATTGGTCATTCCGTGTGTAGAATGCCGTAGCAAACTCAGAAGCTAGAGGTTAAGCTAAATGTTAGTACTCTGTCTCCTTTCATTGCCCTAAGCTGGAGGGAGCCTTACCGTTTTCTGCAAGTGCTTGCAGGATCTCAAAGACAATTTCTAACCTCTCATGGCTCTCTGCTCTTCTCAGTTGTTTCACCAGCTGTTCAGCAATCTTTGTCTTGCTTAGAGCTTCCTTGGCCATATCTGTGTAGGTGATAAAGTCAGGATTTTGAATTTTTCCATCTGTAGTAAAATATATCAAGTTGCTGTAATATTGATATATTGATGTATCAGTTCCACATAGTAGTGTATTTTCTGCCTTAATTAGATAGTTCTAGTCCTGTTGGGATCCTAAACATCTCTGAGGTCTATTTTATCGAGGATCCATTTTTCTTTTTTAAAGCTTACTGCGGCCTGACTCCCCTGGATACCCCAAATCCCTCTCGCTCCGTGCTTTGGGTGGGAGAGGAAAGGCGCGAAAAACCTCTCCGCCGCTGCCCTGCAGGCTTGAAGCGGGGCAGGAAAGGCTCCTTCCTGCAGGTGAGGCGACCCGTGCAGATGCCCGCGCTGAAATGGGGCTGGTCATTGGCTGTGTTTTTCGTGCCTAAAGCAAACGGACTCTTCGTCTAGGAAAAGGTATGAATACGGGGAGTGCTTCCCGCCTTGATAGTTCCCGTCTGGAGAGTCCCCTGGCACTGCGAAGGACGAGCCCCTGTCGTGACTGGACCGGCCTTGCTTCGGGCAGCTCTCCCCACTTAGCACTCTTTTGTGTAAGATGACAGACTTAACGAGACCGTCCTCTCTCAGACCCTAATCAGTAGCTAATTTCTGACTGCCTCCCGGACGGGGAGCAATTTTGGCTCTCTCCCTGCCGCTGAGGGCAGCATCGTCCCGCGACCATCCCACTCGGGAAGAAGTGCTGGGACGTTCCTGAGCTTGGCGGCGCTGTGGCTCGTCTCGGGCTTCTGTGGCACGGATCTCTTATTATTGGACATTGCCGGTAACGTCACAGGCCGCTCCTGCAGAAAGAAGCCAGCAGGGGATCTTTGCCGAGTGCCTTTCTCACATCCGTGAGTAAGCTTTTCCCTTGATCTTCTGCTCAGCCTGATTGATACTGGGGGAAAGCTGTGTTTATAGCTTAGCCTTCTCCACTTCCTGACCTCCTAAATATTCAAATGTATCTACAGTATCCTTCGTAAGATGAATCTGCTAATTGTATGTAGTTTCGGGGGCAGGGTTTCGGTAAAGTCAAGTAATTCTATTTTTATGTATTTCCTGACTCAGCCGCCTTAATTCCCTGCCTTCACAACACTGACACAGAACGTATTTGGAGGGAATACGGTATGGAGTAATGTAAGAGATCCATAAAGGACTAGACCTCACTAGGTGTGACAGTGTGATCTCATACTCCCTTCTCTCCTCTATCCTAAATGCAGCAAGCAGTAGATCAAGTTGTAGTCAGACTACAGACAAAGTGGGTTGATTTTCTACTTGCTCTTTTTCTTCCACTGCTGCTTACAACTCGTTTGAAGTTGTGCGAATATATTTAAAATCAGTGGAGTTGCCTTTGGTTTGAAAATTGTGTAAATGAAAAGGGAAGCTGTTTCATTAACTCTCACGTAAACTTACATATAATTTCAATAAGTATTTAATGTACAGTATCCTAAGGAGTTAACACTGTCAAATTTGCCCAGTCAAGGTATGTTATGCCCTCTCTATTCTGAGTCTAAAGCTGTCTGTTAAATCTTAATTGTTTTAATGTAGTAACAGCAATTTCTGGTACTCCAGGAAAGAGTAATTGCTTCTCCAATATAGATTCTGTGGTCAGTCCCTGGTTGGATATCAGTAATGTTTAAAAAACAAACCCCCTAAGGAATAAAGAAATACCACCATCATCTCCTGCACCAAATAACCCACAAAAAAGCCCCACAGAAAAACCCAAAAGCAACCCCAATCAAAACCTGCAAACCTGTGAGTGTTCTGGGTATATATGGAAAGGGAGTGATAGTGAATGTGATATTTTCCTCCAAGATACCAGAACATTTACTTACCAAGGTCTGCAAGATTGTATAAGGCCAGTAGATCAACATGGACAAGTGGTTCACTCTCTGCATAATCAGTTAGTATTCTGACAAGTGATGTGATTACTCCTACCTTCACCAGCTCTTCCTGAAGATCCCCTGGTAATAGTAAGCATAGAAGTTAAAGGTGAATAAATAGGAACTAAAATTAAACCAGTAAAAAGGACCCAACCAAGATGCTTTGCAGCAATATAGTCTGTTGGACACTCTTTTAGAGCTTGTGTAGCCTTTATGTTGTGGGTTCAGGCTGGTGCATGTGTGTGAGAAATGCAGATTCAAGACAGTTTTCCTAAACCTCCATATTCTACTTTGACTTCAGGAATTAAGCCAATGTGAAAATATATGAGGGCAATTGCATGAGCATCTATCTGCAGGACTGCTGAAGAAGATACTAATAACTGTTTTCTTTCTTTTTGTAGTTGTCTTGTAATGAATGAAAGCTTAATATCTAATGTGATTTTGGGCACACCAGGAGCTATGACACAGAGCTGAACAGCTGCCTAGCAGTACAGTGACACTGCTTGTGTAGCAGAGACTGCAACTTAGGTAGCAGCATGTGTGATGGACACCAGAAAGTATCTGGGTGCTGTTATTGCATGTACAATTGTAATTCAGTCAGGCAATCACTGAAGTAGTTTGTTGATTTTTTTTTTTTTTTTTTTGTTTGGTTTGGGGTTTGTTTTGGTTTGGTTTTGTTCTGTGGTGTATTTATTGCTGTGTTGGTGATAGAAATTACTACAGCATGTATCTTACACTTAGTCATGTTGTCAAATCTCTGCTGGGCCTGTGTTCTGGCAGATGTGAAGCAGATTGGCGGTGTGGCTCTATGCTGCAGTAATGCTGGTGTACAATAAGTGCACGAGCCTTGTGTGTAATCATATTGGGAAGGTTCTTTTAAATGGTTATGTGACATTCCTTGGCAAATACATGTAATTTGCAGGGGGCTAATGAAACTTACTAAGTGCCTATCACACTTGGCTATTATGGGAATGGTGCAGAATGGCAAACCCATAGCTTTTTAGATAAGGCTCCAATGGTCTACACTAGAAAAATAAGAAAAGGTCATCTGAAGATAGAGGTAGGGGGGGAAAGGTAGAATATACTGGGTGAAAAGTTCTATACTTTTTCACTCCAGTGAACAAATATTTTTAGTCAATCTGGGAATTAAAGGTTTAAGAAAAAAATCTTCAGCTCTCAGTGCAAGTAAATTCAAAGGACTTAACTTGTGAGACCAGCAGGCAAGCCAGTGTGCTGGCTTTGTGGAAGAGTCTGGAGCACAAAGATCTCCTATGTGCAAGTAGTGGTTTGCAGAGTCACAGAATGTGTTAGGTGTTGGGGGGGACCTCCACAGATCATTGAGTTCAACCCTCTGCCAAAACACCAATGCATAGAGTAGGCCACACAGGAACGCATCATGGTGGATTTTGAAAGCTATCATAGAATCCAGAGAAGGAGACCCCACATACTTTCTAGGCAGCCTGTTCCAGTGCTCTGTCACCCTCACCATAAAGAAGTTGAGGTGGAAGCTTGTTATAGGTGAAGGGAAATTAAGGGTGACTGGTATAACCATAAAGAAAGTCCCAGGAAGATGGACAGTTTGCTGCAGGATGCTGTCATGAGTTATTCTCTTCCAATTTCCTGTATATGTCTAAGAGAGTGCACAGCTGATTCTTTCTGCCTCAGGAAGAGCATGCCCCTTGCTTTCATGGTTTTGGGGGGAGATAATTTTATCTCAGCAGGGCCTGCTCTTGGGCCTGTTGAGGCTGAGGTGGGTCGAAGGCTTTGGAAGGCTTTCGGCCTGGTAGGCTCAAGTGAAGAACCGAGCCTAATTGATGATGTATTCCTTTACCTGAACACTTTTAGTATATATCTGTAAAATGAACTTCCATTTAAACATTCAACCACTGTGGAGAACTCATTGTTTTACTCCTTGGAAAAGGTTAAAATACATACTCTGTCTTTTTGCCCTGTGCAGCTTGTCGTTCAAAAGTAGGACAATCCTCCTGTATTCCAGCTTGTAGCAATTGTTTTTTCATTGGTCACCACTGAGGAGAGATTATCACCTTCATTTTGACACCTATCACTCAGGCATTTATAGACATTGATAAGATTCCCCTCTCAGGCTTCTCAGGATGAAACATCCCCAGATCTCTCAGCCTTTCTTCGTAGGAGAGATGTAGGAGAGCCCCTTAATCATCCTTGTAGCTTTCCACTGGACTTTATCCAATAGTAGATCCCTGTCTCTCTTGAAATGGGGAGCCCAAAACTGGACACTATATTCCACATGTGGTCTCACCAGGGCAGAGTGGAGTTGAAAGAGAATCTCCTGCTGGACACAGCATTCCTTCCATAGTTAAAAATCTCAGTGTTTTTTAAAGTATGTGTTTAATGATGCTTTTCTTTATAAGAGGCTGTTACTACTTCAGAGACTGTCTTTGGGCTCAAGACAATTCTGTATAATTAAGATCTGTATGAGGCTCTGCTGCTCTAGTAGTTGCAGAAGTAGTTCTGACAAATATGGCTCACCTTGAAGGTAAAAATATAGGGGAAAACCTCAGAGTTCAGGAGGTGTTTGGGATACATTCAGCTTGATGTCTTAAGAGTTTAGTGGATTGTTTACCTAGCTGGAGGCTGAAATGTATTGTGCACTCAGTTCTCATAAAATTATTGTGAGTTAGAGATTACAGAGCCTTACAAAATACTGCCTCGCAGCTGGGGAAAATGGCATTCTCTCAAGTCAGTACTTACGATCATCATAACAGATACGGCCGATAGCCCTCCCGGCATGAAGCAACATTTCCTGGTCTGTGCTCTCCAGAAAAGGTATCAAAGTTAGAACCAAATCTGCTTCAATGCATGGTTTCTTCATTTCCTCTGTGTAGGTAAAAGAGAGGAACTTGCAGGTTTTTGACACGTTTGAATGAAGTAGTTGCAATTGCAAGACCAATAGCCGATAGCTGTGAAACACAGCTCAAGAAGGGATACATGCATCTGTGTGCTGTAATATCCCTTGTAGTAACATGGTGCAACATACCGTTCTTGGCTATCTCTGAAAGCACCTGGGCTGCTTTCACCGCACATCGTGGATTGCCCTTCAGGATTTTTGCTAAAGTTAGGAAGATAGCGCTCCCTCGGAGTAGGCTGATGGATCTCTGCTCTGTAATGATAAGAGCATTAACAATACCTGCAGTAGGTTTGTAGCTGTTTTATTTACATGTTACTTTGTTTCCTAGAGCTCTGAATGGATATCTGTGGCATCCAAGGTTCTATTTAACAAGGTACTCAAAGGCTGTCTCAGTTCAAATACATGGGAACAGTCATTTGCTTCAATTGCAGCAAGTGTAGTTCCAGCTGATTATTCTGCTTCATGCTGAATTGAATCACAGATGGCAAAACAAAAGAGGAAAGCGGTTTCGTCTTCCCTGACTGTAAAAGGATGCTTGCATAAGGCACAGGAAGCCAGGGATAAAGATTCTATTCCTGAGGTATAGCCTAACAGTTACTTTTCTAAGTAGTCACAATGTATTTTTATTGGACTAGCAATTAGAACAGTCAAATTCCCTAGGCTCTTTTAATCAAAAAATTAACTAATTGTCTATGAGGTAGTAAATCAACAGGAGGCTCAAATACATAGTGGCTTGTGTCATTTCAGGAGAATGTGCAGAGACTTTAAAGACTTTCTTATAAGGAAACCACAAATTGCTTCAAAAATTCCTGACACTCCAATTTATTTCTGGGAGTTTGTAGTAAATATTAAATCTGGACATTCTCTGCAGCTTCAGGTGTTCTAGTGACCAGTAGATGGGGCCAGTCACAGGTAGAGTTATAAGTATAGAAAGAGAGGGAAAACCCCAAAATAATGGAACAGGATGAGGACAAGTATAGTTCAAGTGGCAATAATTTCTTGTAATGCAGATTATCACAATAGATGAAAACCTCCACTGAATGCTCTTAGATTGTGCAAATGGTTAAATACTGATCTGAAGTGATACTTAGCTGTCTTCAGTAAGAGCCAGGAGAATCCCATTCAGGCTTTCAAGGATCTGATCTTCAGCTTCTGTGTTGTCTCCACAGAGCCCAAGGTACTCCAAGTTCTGACTCAGGGTTTCTAAAAAGAATGGGATAGAAAACTGTGGTGAGCCAGTATGGAATCTTATTTGAATTCTTACTAGTATTTATTTTCAGTGACAATAACAGGTGATAAGATCATCTCCTGAGAAGTCCAGGTTAAATATGCTTATTAAATAACTCAATCCAAAAGCATGAGGACAAAGTCTTGCTCCACTTCCGGCAGGCATAACAATGCAGAGAGAAATTCTATCTAGACAAAGGAACTAGCATATAAAAATTGTGTCAGAGTTTGAGATGGGGAGGAGAGAGGAATAATCAGAAAACCCAAATCAAGCCTGCCAATTCTAAATACCTCTATCATAAAGACAGTACTTGTAATTCAGCTAGCTGTGTAGCTACTTTTGATAGTGGCCAGTTGCAGGCACTGAAAAATAGAAGGATGAAACAGATAATGTACTTCTGTTTTGGTTCCTGGCAAGCTTGTCTGTTAGAGATATACCTTGTCTTTACATCAATGTGTTTAATACATGTTGATGAACTTGTGTTCCCTAAATGTATTTAATTACCTAGCATGATGGGTTAGAGTGGATCCCTTCTCCAGTAACTCATTATAAAGCTGCCCAAGAGACAGTGAATTCACTACAACTCAAAATTTGGGACATCAGAAAAAAAGGAAATTGTATTTTTACAATTTAAATGTAACAGTATAGACAGAATAAATGATCACAGAATATAGTAACCTTAGAGAAGATGGGGATGGGGACAAGTGGCAAAGCAGCAGCCAAAACAGCAGCAGGGGAAGATAGCAGTGGCTGCAGCAACAGAAGCAGCAAAGGGGAAGATACAAACTGTGCTTCCAGACAAAGTTTTTGGTGCTCCAATGAAATGATATCAACTTATCTATTGTGGCCATTTTATGGCCTATCCCTGGAATGTTCACCTCTGCACTCAGAGACTCCAGTGCTCTTCAACTTCTATCTCTGTTCCTATTTTTTTTTCCATGTCTGAACTAGAAATACAGCTTGGTGATTCTTCCAGTTTAATATTTTCTTTACAAAAGCTTTGGTACTTTTCTTAAGGTGAGGTGTTTGTATTCCAAAGGGGTTTCAGGTTACAGGTGGGCTGGGATTATGACAAAGATGGCAACATTTTGTGTTCTATACTTTTATTCCTTTATCTATTTGAGCATGTGTTTTGTGCAGCTATTCTTCTGGGATGAGCAGGTTGATTTAGGCGTTCAACATAGAATCAACCAGGTTGGAAGATACCTCCAACATCTACCAGTCCAACCTAGCACCCAGCCCTATCCAGTCAACTAGACCATGGCACTAAGTGCCTCATCCAGGCTTTTCTTGAACACCCTCAGGGACGGTGACTCCATCACCTCCCTGGGCAGCCTGTTCCAATGCCAATCACTCTCTCTGTGAAGAACTTCCTCCCAACACCCAGCCTATACTTCCTCCGTCACAACGTGAGACTGTGTCCCCTTGTTCTGTTGCTGGTTGCCTGGGAGAAGAGACCAACCCCCACCATTATTCACAGTCAGGCCATGTTTCCCCCATTTATATTGTTTTGCTTTTACAAACACTTTGTTTTGCTTTTACAAACACTGAACTTGAGGCACCTCTTTTTCTCAGGTTGTACAGGATAAGATTTTTCTGCAGTCGGTTTAGTGTTGAGTACTCCAAATAACCCAAACCCTCTCACCATTTTGCTGCTTCTAGATTGTTTACAAGTATATGGAATGACACAGGTTCCAGCAAAGATAACCTCTAATAATTATAACTCTGTTGTGAAAGCGGTTTTTATTCTGCCCTTGAGACCTCTTCAGATAACCTTCTTTCACATCCCAAGATAGCTTAGGTGATAAACTTTATCAGAAGGTTTGTAGAAACGGAGATGCATTGTTCACAGAATTTCCTGTATTCACCTTCTTGCCTGCTCCTTAAAAATATGCTTAGACAGTTTGGCATTACCTGCCTCCAAAAGTCATATAAACTCTGCAATTTTCTATCATTTCTGCTTAGTAACTTTATACTTCAATAAAATCCTGTAATTTGCCTGTGCAAAGATGAGATTCCTGTACTTCAGGATTTCCTATTCCTTGCAATTGTTTTTGTGAACTCATATCGCAGTATCACAGTATCACCAAGGTTGGAAGAGACCTCACAGATCATCAAGTCCAACCCATTACCACAGAGCTCAAGGCTAGACCATGGCACCAAGTGCCATGTCCAGTCCTGCCTTGAACAGCCCCAGAGACGGCGACTCCACCACCTCCCTGGGCAGCCCATTCCAGTGTCCAATAACTCTCTCAGCCCATTCCAGTGTCCAATGACTCTCTCATTCTTGCTGCTTTCCACCCTATTAATCCTGTGGTTGATTTAAGTGACGTTCTGCATGTCGCAATTAATGATAATTATTTTAATTACTTATAAACTTAGGGGAGAAATGTCTAATATTGACATTTAGTTACCATTTATTTATCAGTTTGTTCTCAATCTTCTGTCCTTTCAATCTCAAGATTCTTCCATCTACTTCCAGAAAACAAAAAGACCTAAAGTGGTTGTAACAGATATAAGAAATCATGCTGGAAAACTGGTGGCTGAAGAGGTTAACATCAATTAACACAGTTCACTGTGATCCTGTGAGCATGTATTAGAGTATAAAGTAACATGTTACCAAGAGTAGTAAAATAACATACCCACTTGACAATCTATTTAATTGAAAAAGATGAGTCATGAGTCTTGGCCTAAAAAATTGTCAGATGAAGATTAATTTTGTTGTTTCATGGGTCCATTCTTTCTTGTTTCCTTAATGCATCCATTAATGTGATTAAAAAAAACCAAAACCAAACTTTGGTTTTTTTAATGAGAAAATACATTAATTTGGTGTATACAGAACTTTATTTCAGAGGAATCAGAGGTGTCTTGATCCATTTTGAAGAGAGGATGAATTTTAGAGAGAGGAGGTAGAACATAACATGTTACTCTCCTTTGAGAAATAAAATTCTTTGGCTTAAAAGTAATAAAGCCAAACCAAAATTAATCCATTTTTGTCCAGTTTTGCCACCACAATTTCCCAAATAAATGATTTTGTGTTAATGAAATTTGTGTACAATATGATTTTTGTACAAAAGAAAAATCACCTGAGCAACTCAGTAGCTGAATCAATTTTGATCTTAAATTTGATCTAGTAGGAGTGGGTGGAAGATTGCTCAGCTGAAAGCAACATGAAATAAATGAGAGGACTCTCAGAATAGTTTATCTACTGAATTGTGACTTCATCTTATGCATTGGCATAAGATAGTGCATTTAACTTCTAGTACTCTGTCTTCTAATTAAGAGCAATGATAGTATTTGCAACTCCATTTCTAATACAATTTGAGACATAAGATGGAAGAGTGTGATCTCTTAAGCTGGAGGAGGCAAGAAAAGCCTGGATGGTGCACTTAATGCCATGGTCTAGTTGACTGGGTAGGGCTGGGTGCTAGGTTGGACTGGATGATCTTGGAGGTCTCTTCCAACCTGGTTGATTCTATGACCAGTCTACATTACTGGTTGCTATAGCAGTAATTCGAAAGCGGGTGCTATGCTATTTCTCCAGTGACTATATCACTAGAATAAGACCACATGCATGATGACTAAATCCTTGTAAAATATTCCTCTGGTTACAGTATGTGGTGGTGTGAAATTAGTACTTAAAGCAGCAGGACTGACCAAGTAGCTGAGTAAAGACTTTCATATATAAACAACTTGCAGAAGGTAGTATTTGACTGTAGCATCTTAAAATATTGAATCTTCTTTGCAGACATGCAGGATTTTACCACATTGGGTGTTATTTGTGAAAGCTTGATTAAATTAATCAATGTAAACTCATTGTCTTTAAGTCCTGAAGTCCTGCTTCTGAAGAGGAATTGGAAGCAGAAATTGTAAGACACGGTTATTTTTGTTGAAAGGCATTAATAGCAGCATGCATATGGATTGTGACTAAAATTGACCAGAAAAGGGTGTGTTGGGGAAAATTCTGGGTTGTTGACATTTTGTTTCATCCCATACTGGAATAGAATGTTGACAGGGTGGAGCTTCAGCAAAACAACTTGATTCAGTGGGGGTTTTTTTGGTTGTTTGTTCGTTTTGTTTTTTTTTCTTTTCCTTTGAAATGTGGTTCTCCCTCAGCCAGGGGCTGCCTGGCATGCTGGCCTGGTGCCCAACTGCTTGGTAGCTGGCATGGGGAAAGAAGGCAGACAGCTGGTCAGGCAACAGGAGCACCTGCCTGCTTTCTGAGGGGGATTTTAGCAGAACAAACATCATCTCTAGAGAATATTTTTCATTCTCTTGGATCAGCATTTTTATCAGAATACTGTTGATCAGGTTTAGTAATTCATTATAGAAGCAAGGGAAATGGACTTGGGCTTTGGTTGGAAAGCTCTAATTTTACTTTCTCACCGATTTCCCAGGGAGATGGTGGAATCACCATCCCTGGGGGTGTTCAACAAAAGACTGGATGGGGCACTTAGTGCCATGGTCTAGTTGACTGGATAGGGCTGGGTGCTAGGTTGGACTGGATGATCTTAGAGGTCTCTTCCAACCTGGTTGATTCTATGATTCTAACCTGCAGGGTCTGAATGTCAAAAATACCTGGATATTGAATTACAAAAGGCTTTTCTCCTGAGCCAAAAAGATGGATTATTAATTCACACATAAATCTGTGCGTAAGATACTGAGCAGAGGCACAGGAACCAGACATTTGCTGTGGGAGTTTTTTGATCATCCTAATGAGAGCAGAAACAACAACGCAGCAATCTCATCTGTTTCTGCAGCAGGGACAGCGCCATAAGGCGTGAACACTGGGAAATCTTTGAGCCATTACCGCATCAATTCCCAACACAAACTTTGACCTATCAAGTCCTCAGGGAGTAATAAGGAATCCCACACATCTTTATATTTTAGTGCATACCATATCTCTTTGGGTTTTTCGTCCTCTCATTTTTTAGCTTCTCATATGTGGGGGATTCTTTTTTTTCAAAAGACCAAGTTATATGTTTAGTAGTATTTATTAACATTCAGATCCTGAGCAGTGTGAAGTTGCTCTGACTCAATTTGTTCGTGGGCTTGAAACACTTCAGGCAAATGCATAGCTTTGTGTGTCTGCTGCTGCCGCCTCTTCAGTAATTTCACATGCTAAATATATTTGTCTGCCACATATCTTTAGTATGCTTTAGAAGATTTTTCTGTGTATTTTTGTTATCATTATTCAGAGCTGGAAAACAAGTTAATGTGTTTTTCCTGAATATGAAGATATGGTGCTTGTTTACAACAGGGGTTCATTTAGCTCAATGTAGTGAATGGTGTAAGAAGACAGTACATACCCTTTCCCTGGTATACTTTCTCAACTTTTAGTGATCAAGTTCTTTGGGATTTTCTTTGCTGGAAGGTTCATCTTCTTTCATTGTATTTAAATTCATGGAAGTATAATTTATTTTGAACTTGTCTGTAATTAGCTTCCAGAACGTAGACTGGTGATGAGTTCCAAAAAGTAATTTTGGTCTGTGAGAGAAAACAACTCATTCTTGTTTTCTCCTAGGGAAATCATCACCAGGCCGGGGAAGACAAGTCTCTGTCGAGTGTATCCTGAGTTACAGCTGAGGGGTGAGAGTCCATGTTGATAAACTGCTCCTAAAGTTCTGCTAGTCAGGAGTAGCTGGAAGGCATAAGAAGAGTCTTGAAGGAACTGTGATTTCAAATCATAATACTGGAAAATACCTGTTGGGTCTGTGTAGCAATTTAATAATAGAAAAAGTTGACCTGCATTCTTATTTGTGTGGCTCCTTGCAGAATCGTGTAGCTATAAGCCTCTGTTTTCTCACAGCATTTTTAATGTTCTTCCCTGAAATAACAACAAAAATTCCTAGTCCATGCATCTCCCATGTAAACCTATGGTAATATATGCACCTCCATGCGGAGGAGAAGAATTGGTAATAGTAGCAGTGAAATAAGACTCCAACTTGTGTTGTCTAGGAATGTGATATTATATTTACTTTGTAATGAAACATAACATTGTAAATTGGAGATGGAGGCATCTGGAGAGGCTAAGTATATGTGTTAGGAGCAAATAGTAGTCCTGCTGACAGTGAATGGTGCAGCTGTATGATTGTAGCAGTTTCACTGTAACCAAGGGAAGTAAAAGCTATTTCTTTAGATTTCAGTGGCCCTACTAGGGAAGGGAGGAGAAATTTGAGGAAAAGTTTTTTAATTTCTCCACTGGTGAGTTATATTCCATTGCTAGAAAGACATGCAACAATTTTGAGACTGGGGTGACTTAGTCTTTGCAATGTAACTATCTTGGTACGTGAAGAAAGCATTGGAGGAACAAATTCTCTGTGTCTTCAGACTCTCAAAACCATGGCAGGAAAATTGTCCTATAAATCAGATAAGCTATTATCTATATCTCCATGAAAAGCCATTTATGGCCATGTAAAGAGATATGTTTTTGGTCTTTGTCACTGCACTCAAGGGTTATATGTAGGGGAAAAATCATTAAAAAGAAACTGGGGAGTGAGTTTAAAGCTAATATTCTAAGGATGACACAGATGTAATTATGAACAACTCCTCACTTCACAATTTTTCACTCCTGCTTTAGATTACTCATGTCTATTCTGTAGCCATAAAGAAGTCACAGTGAAATAGATTTTAAGGATTCCTTTGACTGAAGTATTTTAACTGCTTCTTTGTGGAAGCTACTTGAGAGTAAACATCTGTGGATTAAAATTAAATTCTAGTTTGTGGACACATGTGCTTTACTAAAATTGTAAAAGAGCAAGGAAATATTTTTGAAACCTTTTTGAAAGCTTGAGACAGATTTTTTTTATTTGCAGTTCTCTTGGATATTCACTGAAATGTCCTTGGTTTAATTAAGCTGAGCTGAGCTTAAGGCTTGATACAATGTTGTGATGGTTTGGGTGTTACATGCCTCCCCACACTTTGGAAATCACCCAGACTAGACTCAGCTGGCTCCGGAAATTGAAAGAAACTTAACGTTTACAGTTTAGCAGAATATACAAGCAGATATTTACAATATATGCAGTTATATACAGAAATACACAAGTTAAAAGGTAATACAGAAACACAGTTCTGCTCCCAGAAACCTGAGTCCCCAGGAGGGGCTCTCAACCGCCCTTCCACCTTTCCTCCCATCCCTCTCTACCTTACCCCAGATCTTGCCTTATGGAGGGTCAGCCAGGGGCATTAGGAAGCAGGTGGATTAATCAGAGAGAAGGCAGGTTGGGTTAGAGAAAGAAATGCAGCCCACAGCCTGGACAGAGAGCGTCTGCCTTATCTATATTTACACTCTAGTTCTTATACATCTCAGCAAGCCTATGAGTGAAGTAGGCATCACCATTGTTTCTCTTTCACAGCCTGTAATCTAATTCTTCTTGCCAAAACACTCTAGCTTCAAACTAGCACGAATGTGTATGGCAGCAGGGGGCTGAAGTCTAAACCATTGTTTGGAAAGACACCTGACACTAATTCAGCCTAGGCTGTCCAATAGTTTACAATCATGTGGGTATATCTAACATTTCTGTTTTTCCTGTCCCTGCATCCCTCAGCAACCCACTTCAAGGAGGAAAGGAGTCAGAATGGACAACTTGTATAGGTTGTCCTAGAAGGCCAGAGCCCATGTTGTTATTTGGGAATTGAAATATCTCCTGCCCACTCTCAGAATCTGAAAAGGGCCTTATTCTCCCCAGTGTTCTTTTCTCCTGGTCTAGACTATTGGTAAATATCAATCTAAATGGTCAAATATGTACAGTTCCTAAGCATCCTTCAAAAATAACCTGTTGCTCAGAAGTGGAAAATAGAGGAAACCCCACTGTTGCCTAGAAAAATTAGCCTTTGCTCATTGCTTTTTCAGCGTGTTTTTTTTTATTAATATGACCCATACCAGTCTCTTTAGAGAATTAGTCAGTACCTAAGACCTTGTGGGATGGACCTTTGAACATTTTAGTCTTCAAAGACCATGAGAATGTAATGGATTTTTAAGGAGATTTTTACTCTTTAGGCTGAGTGGCAGATTGAAAGGGTGATGAAAACAGGAATTTAAGCCTGATACAGTCACTGCATTAATTTTGTCTATTAAATGCAGGGACTTAAGGAAGCTTTCTATATTCCAAGTCTAAAATTCTTTTAATGGTCATAAATCAGCTAGGATAGCCATAAATACTTTCTTTCCTGTGGAGTCTCTACAGGCATTTAAACAAAACAATGGTCAGAAATTAAGTAAAGAAGAATAGGAATTATATAGCAGTAGAAAGAATTAAAAAAACAACAACACTAAACAAACCCAAAAAATCCCAACCACCACACTCCATCCCCTCCCCCCCAAAAAAATTTAAACACAAATGGCTCTGTACAGAGTGCTGCATTTTTAATGCCTGAACACCAGCCAGATGTAAGTGCATGGCATGGGAATGGAGAGCAGGAAGTGTTAGAGTTCACTATGGTGGTGGTGAGTCTACAATATGCGCATCACCTGGCCTTGGATTATTCTTTAATCCTTCAGATGCTGATCACCACCACTCATCCTTTACTTCTGAGGGGTTTCTTACTATTCTTATCTGCTCTTTGGCCTGCAGTTCATACAGTTCATACAAGCTTACACAAGTTTATCTGACTTTGGCCTTTGCTGTCACATTTGTTTCCAGACATTTTCAGAGCAAATGTCAGAGAACAGATGGGTGGACAGAGTGGTTCACTGCTGAGCAAGAGGTTTCCTAACAATATGACTGCCCCAAGTGGTGAAAGACAACTTGATTGCATGGCTGAGACATTTAAATAGAGGAGAGTATGCTGATGCAAGAATGGATTTTATTGATAATGTTTATAATTTCAGAACCCGTGCATAGTTTTAATTTGAGCAAAGCATAAGTGAAGAACTTGAAAATGTAAGCAACTAAAGGAGATGTAGAAATATTTCATTATTTGGGTGAGAATTACATGGCTGAAGCTTAGTTTCAGAGTGCAATGACTGAAGTACAAAGCCATAAGTGCACTAAGGCTTTTTCTTTGTTAATATTAAGAGAAAGCTGTGCTTCACACAAGACATCTGCAGAAAACTAGTAAGAAGCTCAGATGCAGAAGAAGCAGCCTTGGTAGAAGGTGATACTAGTGTATTTTGTGGTAACACAAATTGATATTGCTGGCAAGGACAAATGGTGAATGATTGTAAGGGGAAAGCAATGGTGTTTGGTTGTGTTTGTCTTTCTCTTTTTTAATGGGGGCCAAATTTATTCTTGGATAACTGAATCCCACTGGGGAGGGAGCACAGAAAAGAATACCTATATAGAGAAAGCTAGGGGTAGAAACCGGATCATACTGGCTTGTGGCTGATGCTGAGCCCTGTGGAGCCAATAAGAAAAATGGCTGCAGGACTCATGAGAGGAAAAATGTAATTAATTTGAATAACCTGGAACAGGTCAGTGAGATAAGTCAGAAAAAGAAGTCTGCCGAGTGCTTAGACAGCATATATGCTGAAGGGATGACCCAAAGGATGAAAAGTTGCTTAATCATATTCAGCTAAACATTCCTGTTTTGAGGGACAGAAAATGCCAATACAATTTGTTTGTGTGAAGGAATCAATGTTGTAAACTTTTGTACAGGCATGTGCCTTTTTTTTGTGCCTGCTAATTGAACTGTGACACTTGGTGCTTACAGAATTAGGTCTATTTTAATATATATGCCAGCTTCAAAGGCTAACACTGAGCCTGAGTTCCCAGATATTCTGTTTTGTTTTGTTTTTTTAATGCAAGCTTTAAGGTTGAGAAGTCAGGCTTTCAGGAGCAGCAACAAATATACCATGTACAAAAGCAAAGAGTAATGCATGTAAAAAATATTTCTTTTTCCATGAACAACGTTTTGTCTAGGTCATATTTTCATTTGTTTTCTTTGTAAGTAAGAGGTCAGGAAACGTGCTGGTTTAAATCAGAGTTCAGTGTTACAAATAACTGTTGAGTTCCAGAAGCTGTTGATTTGATCAAGTATTGTGAAATGGGATGAACTGTCAGAGCTGGCAAAGCAGCATGCTGACTACAGCAATGTGAGCACAGAAGTAATTGGAGAAACTGTGACAGATGGGGTATAAATGGACTGACTTCATTTACAGGAAAAAAAGAAATCCCTCTGTCTTTCTCACTGGAGATGTAGCTTTCTGCATTTCTTGTAAGAGAGAGTGGTCTCTAAAGGTACTTTTGATCGCACAGTTAATGTACATCTTCAGTGGGTTATCTTTTATGTGATGGGCTTGCTGTTTGCTCACATTCTGTAGTTTTGCAGCACAAAATGAATTAAAGAAACCTTTCCTTTGGTTATTATTTTATAGAGGAAGTAGGCCATAGTCTCAGCCAAACAGCATTCAGTCTAATTTCCCTGGCTCCTCTAATTTGGCTTGAAGAGCTGTCAGTGGAGGAAAAACCAATTAGACTCCATAGTGGAGAAAACACTGATTTCCTTTGGCTGACAACTCCTACAATGTATTTTTCAGCCAAGTAGAAGAATGGCTGTAAAAAAAATAAGCCTTTGCACTGATGTCAAAGCTTCAGCCTAGTCAACTATCCCTGTTAAATGATCTCTTGGGAGCATAGGTTCGTGTTAGGGGACTATACACAGTAACAGCAAAGCCAGTGGTGTCTAGACCTCAGCATGTCTCATCACAAGAAAGGATGTTGACAGGCGTTGGAGGTAGTCTGTAGAATGGTGAGCTGAGTAGCTAGGAAGATGTACTGTCCATGACCTCCAACTCTCTGCTGCCTCTGCAGCGAAGCAGAGAAGTCTCATTTCTGGCCATGGGTAGCACACGTTCTCTACAAGGATCACAGGGTATCAGGGGTTGGAAGGGGCCCAAAGAGATCATTGAGTCCAATCCCTTGTTGGGTTGTTGCAAAGCCATCTGTTTGGCTGTAGATGCTTCTGTTGGTGCATATGTATTGTTGCAGCATGGCTGTTCACAACCGAGGCTGGACTTTGTGTCTGCAGTGTCAGCAGATAGAGTCTAGAGAATGGCTGCACTGGGAAACTTAGCCATGTGTCATGGCTGATAGAGCAAGGAAGCTGCAGCAGGGAGCCCAGTAGCATAGCAGCTACATGGACAGACGCCAAGTAATGAAGCAAATATAATTATTGGTTTTCTGTGTTTTGACTCCACCTAAACAGACACCACACAAAGATCTCAGTCCGCAGTAAAAGCCCTGAACTTGTAGGGCTTAATAAATAATTAAGCAAAGAAATTCATGGGCTTGAGCATTTGTCTATTTGATTTGTATGTGACAAATGCTGTTTAAGGTAGGTGTATCATGTTGATTTGGGAATACAAAACTATGTTGTCAGACTTGAAAGGACATTCCTTCCTCCTTTGCTTCTCTGGTACAATGCACCAGAAAAGTGTTTCTGCGAGTCTTGAATGGACGGAGCTTTTGTGTGCAATTTATCTCCATCATCATCTATTTTGTTTTGCCTTTTCTGATTGGTTACATGGTTCCACCCATGATCTGGAAAAAAAATAACGTTGAGAGAGGAGGATCTTATCTCTGCACTTATTAAGGAAGATAAGAGTGTTACATGATCCACAGTACAGTTAATGAAAGTCCTCAGTAGTCTCAGATTTTCAAAATAGGGCAGACTGTGGTGTAACTTGTGTAAATTCTGCCCTTTTTTTCCCCCTATGGTAACTGTCTGAAGCTTTCAGTGTTCAGTATTATGATGTCAATCTTGACATAGATATTTGACTTAGTTTCTGACTTCATAGGGATGTGAGGGTCATCTTTGGAATGTAGGCTTGAAGTTGATTGCATAGCAGATGTGCTAGGAATGTTTTCTTCCTGGTTAGTGGGAGGGCTGCATTTGGCTATCTTTATGCAGCATAAGATACCCCATACTTTAAAAAGGATTGTTCTGAAGTCTGACACACCTTTTAAAAATTGCCTTACAAGACCTGTTTTTTTAATGTAAGTAATGTAATGTGATGCTGTGGGTTATGACCTATATTTTAGAACTCTGCTCCAAAATTTGAGTTGCTCAGCAGAGTCTGCTTATTGGTATGTGACCTTTTCCCATACGTATAAACTCTTACATCTGTGCTCAGTCCCAGTAGAGCAAGAAGGATAACATTTCAAAGGTACGTAGACAAGCACTGGTGTCTTGAAACTTCTGAAAATTCTATTTGGCTAACTTCTGTTTCTTTATTGTATCTTAATTGTGTTGACCTGGTGTTTTGTTACCTGTGCTTCCTGAATAAGTTTGAGCTTTGCTCCAGAAGTGAGTTTGCGCTGCCAAGGCATCGAAGTGGAGGCATACAGGGAGGAGTAGAATGCAGCTTAAGGTCTGCAAAAGACTTGCTTCTGGGACTTTCCAGCAGGTTTCCCTGCTGCTGGTGTAAGAGGATGTTTATTTCAAGTAGTGCTGTTTTGAAACAGAGCAGGCTTATACAGACAAATATCTGGTGAAAAGGATGATGGTGTTAATGAAATAAATTCAGTAAAGCAGTTAGCATGCATTCAGTTAGAAACCATTTTAGAGTTCATGTCTACAGTAGCTCCAGCCTGCACAAGATAACGTGAATAACTTCAAGCTTCAGTGTCTTTTTCTGGTCTGAATATTGCAATCAGGTCTTCATGCACAGACTTATGTTGAGATGATGCTGTACAAACTATTTTGAGAGTACCTACAATGGTGAAGTTGGCAGATTGTCTCACTTTTTTTTTGTGTGGAAGAAACACTTAGCAATCATTAGAAATTATCTAATTTCTTTTTAATATCAAAACTCATCAAAGTGTATGGGAGGGGATTTAGATAAAGGGAGGGTGAAATAAAAGGAAAATGGCAATGTCTGTGGACAAGTCTTAAGATTTTTTTCTGTTATGAGCTTGTTCCTTCTGATCTATATGCTTCGTGACTAGATTTCTTTCTGTTCTACTTTCCTTGCACAGGTAAGGTAAGATTAAATAATGATAAAATGTTTCTGCTGAAGTAGTTTTGAGGTGCTAGTTGTTTCAACAAATGCATTCAACAGTGCCAGATCCCAAGTGCTTTTGGTATTTCTTATCATGGGAAAAGTCAAATATCTAACATGGGCTCATTGTCTTTAATGAATGATTATTTACTTTTTCTTTCTGGAACTGATGTCTCGGAAGGAGTTTCTAGAGGGCTTTCAGGAAAGCTGAGCAGCATTTATCCCCAAATATTTTTGAACTAAATAGCACACTGTACAAAGGACCCTAGTAAAGTCTCCATACCAGTTAATATATAGGAATATAATATCATATGGCACCACATTTTATTTACTTAATTTAGGATGGTTTTTTAATGAAAATGACAGAGTCCTGAAGTACAGGAATGATAGTTTTAGATGAATGGGTACTAAAAGTTGCTTGGATTGTCAGATAGCAAGGAGTGATGTGATGATGTGGTGCAAACAGATATTTAGAAATAAAGAAGGAAAGATGGGAACAGTGACACACTACTGGGTGTCTTTGACAGCTACTTTGACAGCTGTTTTTCCTCATATGCAAGAGCTTTGTTTCACAAAGACTATACAGCTGAAATGATGCTGGGAGACTTGGAGTTAGCTCAAAGCCATGCTGTCAGGAATCTTGTCTCCTGATTTTAAGCCTGTACAGGATAACTTTATTGACTTTGGTGTGGTCTAAATTCTAATCTACAGAGCAGGAGTGGTGAAATTTCCATTAAATACAGGAAGGCAATTTGACTCCAATTTATTTATGTGCCACTTGAACTAAAAACAGTAGCTGTGGGATTTCGGTGTGGTATTGATATATTAAGGATATAATGCTGTTGAAGCCCATGGCAATATGCTGGGGAATGTTGAGAACTTCACACACAAAGTAATAGTAATGTTGTTCAGGCTGGCTTTTAACATGGACAGAGGAATTGAGTGCACCCTCAGCAAGTTTGCAGATGACACCAAGCTGTGTGGCACAGCTGACTTGCTGGAGGGCAGGGATGCCATTCAGAGGGACCTGGATAGGCTGGAGAGGTGGGCCCAGGCCAACCTCATGACGTTTAACAAGGCCAAGTGTAAGGTCCTGCACCTGGGTCGGTGCAATCCCAGGCACAGATACAGGCTGGGTGATGAATGGCTGGAGAGCAGCCCTGAGGAGAAGGACCTGGGGGTCTGGGTNACTCCAATTTATTTATGTGCCACTTGAACTAAAAACAGTAGCTGTGGGATTTCGGTGTGGTATTGATATATTAAGGATATAATGCTGTTGAAGCCCATGGCAATATGCTGGGGAATGTTGAGAACTTCACACACAAAGTAATAGTAATGTTGTTCAGGCTGGCTTTTAACATTTTTTGTTGCATGGAAGGTTTACACAGTTAACACCTAAAAATTGCCTGAATTATTGTTTTTTTACACAAATTGATGTCTGCTTTGAGAATAGAAGTTTGACAAATCTGTCCTTAGAGGCATGTTAGCTTCTGTTGGCAATTGATTACTGTCCTGTCCGCAGTTTCATACAGAGGGAGCCAGAAACAGCGCCATGTGAGTGGATGCATGCAGTAAAGAGTCCTAACAGAAGTGGGAATAAAAACTGAGCCACAAACATCAAATATTTCAAAAGAATAAGGCTCATGACAAGGCATTTGGAAAGTAGTACAGGTACACGTGAACTATGTAGGAATAGAAGAAACAATCCACCGAGTTCAGTTATGTCCACCTAAGTTACAGTAGAAAGTCCTACAGGAATCTGTACAAATAGAGCTGGTTTAGCCAGAAGTGATACCTGTCTAATATCAGTTTAATCCACCTATGTTTTGTGCCTGTCTCTCTGTTTAAGGTGCTTTGGAATTTTGACCTGATTTTTTTTTTAACAGTGTTCTAAAACTACGAAGATGTTTCACTTCACTTGAATAATGATCTAATTGACGAGGAAGGTAATTACTCTAAATGGTTGCTCAGTTGTCATACTTCACTTAGAGACACATCATTTCACCTTTAAACATGTTGAGAAGCACTAAGATTAGTTTCACTCATGTCATGAGGTCTAATTGTGAAATCTGTTCCCATCATGTGAATGATGGTGGAAGGCTGAACCCTTTGATCCAATCACCTAATGCCTTTGAATGATCTACAGAATAATGAAAATTAAAATCCCAAAGGTATATTTTAAATCCAATATGAATGCCATTCTTTTTACAGAGAAAGCTAAGGGCTTAGGCTCCATCTTTTTCTAGGGTAAAAGTTGAGTCCTAGAGAAAGCCCAGACTTCTTAAAGGCAGCTCCAGTCTTTTCAGTAGCACTTGACAGAGTGGAATAAGTACACAAAGGCATACATTAGCAGCTTTGCTCTGACATACGTTGTACTTTTGATAGAAAGTGATGAATTTTAGTTCCCTTCAAAATACTTGCCTTTGTTAGAATTAGTAAATTTCCAGTGTTTTAGGGTCACTCTTCATTGACATTCTCTTCATTTGCTAGTGTTCTTTAAACAAGTTGTAATTTTTCAGGTGACTTTCAGTGTTAAGCATTTGAAGTAGGATGCAGAAGAATTTCTCGTCACATGTAGTAATGCACTTATCACAGAACTACACATCTGTATTTAAATAATCTTGAATTAGTTTTAACAATCCCTATATGAGAGAAAATTAATTGGATATTAGAGACCATATCTATCTAGAGTTAACAAGAGCTTTACTTACCCATAAAAGCTGTAGCTCTCCAGAAGGGGACAATAGAGAATAGCTGATCTGTACTGTGAACCGTTGTCCTTTATAGCTAGCAAGCTGTGAGTAGGGGAAGATGTTTTATATCTTTCAAACTGGTGATGAGCCCACAGCATGCTCACTTACGTTTCTTATTCTGTGTTTTGCTGTGACCCTGTTCTTCAAATGTATCTAATACTCCATAATTACTTAATCCTCTGCCGCTGCTTCTGTTTCCGATTCTAGCGATGTCATTAACAGAAAAGGAAACACAGTAATTACTATGCTGGGAGAGAACCTTTCAGATCTTCAAAATAATTTATATTGAATTTCCTTCTTCTGTCATTCAGAGGAGTCATTATTGA
Organism: Tricholaema leucomelas; assembly: GCA_013400475.1. Classification (NCBI taxonomy): domain Eukaryota; kingdom Metazoa; phylum Chordata; class Aves; order Piciformes; family Lybiidae; genus Tricholaema lacrymosa; species Tricholaema leucomelas. The sequence continues at coordinate 55,403 of WAAF01015154.1, forward strand.
ATCTAACAAGGGGCAGATTTTCAAGCAAAACCAGGTCCCTCACTGGCATCTAGATACACCAGTCGGGTTTAAAAAGTATTTGGCTCCTAGAAGCTACTTCTGAATTATAACCAAAGTATATGTGTGCCTGAATCTTACCTGCTGGAGGCTAAGAGCTTGAGAAAGCCTAATCCAAACTCATTTTACTCTGTTTCATACTTACAAGTTTGTGTGACAGAAACATATGGAAGTACTTTTTTCCATAAAGCCTGAAGCTGCCACCTCTGCCTTGATATTTTTGATCAAGAAAAATGGTTTTAAATAGTCTCTCTTATTTTTTTTTTTGTAATGGTTATGGGGGAAAATAGCTCAAAAAAAGTACTTTTTCTTTTTTCCTGCTGGCTTTTTGTAATGGTTATGGGGGAAAATAGCTCAAAAAAAAGTACTTTTTCTTTTTTCCTGCTGGCTTTTGCAACCCACTTTGAGAGTTGAACTGCTAACAAATGAGAGTCACTTATAGGATTGTTTATTAAGTTCTGCTGAGGATGTGTTACAAACTCCCAGCATTGCTTCAGTATGAGTTAGAGGAAATGCTGTCTGCCAGCTAATGCTATTTAAAGATTGTTCCAGTAAGCAGATTGAGCTTCCCAATGTGGTGCTGCCTGGCAGTGGCTGTGTATTGTGGTGTTTGTGGTGATAGCAGTGGGCTCAAAGTCTGTAGCATTCTGAAACTTTGCTGCACTGTGGAGCTGTAATTGCTGTGGTGATTACAACACTGGAGGGAGTTTAAATTGCTGACACTTAAAGATAAAAAGCAATCTGATAATGAGTTTGGAGCCTGAGGATCCTGTTAAGGAGATTGGGACGTTTTACTAACTCTCTTGCCAGATGATTAAAAAGCTGGTCCCTTTGGCTGGGTTTATGGAGAGGGAGGGTGAGCTGAATACTTTCTGGAATTTTGCTTTTTGTATGGTGTGTGGTTTGGTGTTTTGTTTTTCTTTCAGTTATAATGACGTGTTGCAAATGAATTGTGAAATAAAAGTCCTGAGGTGACAATTGCTGTATTACATCTTGTCATGGGGAAGATTGCTTGTATGTGTATGTCACTTGCTTGCATTGTTACATTCAGAAAAACATGTTCTACAGATACTGAAGAAATAAAGCATATTTGATTTGGGTCAGTCATCGGTTATGCTGTGTGACACAAAATGTTGAGACCTGCCTGGCAGTTCAGAGATTGACAAGAGTGAACCAGTTCTTGAACGCTTTGGGTATCAAACACACTGCTGTTTATTGAGCTTAGAGTGCAGACCAGAGTCTTAAGCAGGGTTGCCATGTGCTGTCAGCACGGGCAGAGGTTGTAACATTTCTGAAAAGCAAGCCAGAGGAGCAAATGTTAGCATTTTATGGGCAGACTTTGTAAACTGTGAAGCCCCAACATAAAATACAAAGTACAGAGGGCACCAATTAGGTAGTACTGCAATATTAGATATACCAGAAGCATTTAACCTCCACAGGGGTCGATTCCAGTGTCACTTGAATTCAATGGAATGTTTGAGGGCAACACTTGGGCAGACTGATGCTATATACAAAATGGTAATAATGAAAAAAATAATTAACCACTTTCTTTTATAAAAGTCTAAAGACAGAAAGGAAATAAGATGAGGATTACGGTAAATGGGTGAAGACAAGTAAGAAATCATATCGAATAAACTCATCTTCAGTGTCATTCATCATCTTGCTGCAGTGAATACTAATGGGGAAACAGAGGTTGATAATACTGCACAAAGCATTGACAAACAGCCAGGCATGGAAATCTTGTGCCAAATGAACTGTGATTTTTATATGCAAACTAATCAGCTACAAACATTAGCAAAATAAGATGGTATGGGAATTCCAATTTGTAGAATAGCGCTGTCAAGCTAAAATACTCTCCTGTTTGAATATAACTCTGCAAACCTGTTGCAAGAGGCACTGCAGAACATTCTTGCCAACATCAGGTGCTGATTATGCTAGGTGCTATATAAATGCACAGTTAGCAATTTTTGTACTCAGCAAGTTTATAATCAAGTTGAAAATCAGAAAAGATCTTGTCAGTAACTGATTTAGTTGGGGCAATTAATGAGGCAGGAATTATAAAATATGTAGTTAATTTTATTTCTGGAAAGCCCTGCCTACAACTATATACTAATTAGTTAAATTTGGGTTCTAATTTGGTTGGGAAAAATCTTCACAAGGATGATTATGGGCAATTCATTTATTTAGGAGAATCAGAAAATTGGAAAAGTTTAGTCACAAAATGGCTTTGCCCCACTTAGAAATAGGTAGCCTGGAGCCCTAGGGAAAGTCTGCCACAAAAGACCCAGGGACTATCCTGAAATTTCTACTCCACTATAGTGAGTAGAACAGTGTTGGAACTGCTCAGCTGTTGAGAAGGTTCTAGATCTTCCCAGGGTGCTGGGAAAGAGGCAGACAATCTTTGACCTGATTCTAGTTCCTCTTGGCATGGAGGTTTACAGAGGTGCAGCCGGTATCTCCTGCAGATGTGCGGAGAGCACAATGTCTGTGGCACTTCTTGCCAGGTCATGAGGCATTTAAATGCCTTCTCCCAGGAAACTTGAGTCACTTAAGTTTCCAGATAGTTCAAGCCCAAAATATCAGGGCCAAGCTGGTCTGAAGCATGAGGCAGAGCAGAACACGTTGTCCAAGAGCAGCACAGCACAGGCAGCTGGACTGCTTGTAACTTCGCTCAATTTGTATTATTTGCCTGAGTGTAATGGCTCCTTTGGCCACAGAGATTGACCAATCAAAATGGCATCTGCAAAACTGACCATATTAGGTGAACCCAGAGTTTGCTCACCATTATTTGGGCAAGAACCAACAAGTACCTAAACACCTGTGAGTACCTCCACTCCATAATGGCCCAAGCCTTTGTTTTCCTCCTGCTCTTGCTTCCCCCATCAGCATAAGGGTGGGGCAAGCCAGGACATCTAATAGGCTTCCAGGACAGTAACTTGGTGGATGGTCAGTGGCAGAGATGGTGAGAGGACCCACCTGTGTTCCTCAGGTGAGGGAAGCCCACTCTGGTGAAGCTAGCTATTCAGCACTGCTGAGATGGGTAGTGTGCTTGGATTGGAGACCTGTAGCTTCTGAAATAAAGCTTGCTCTTTATTGACCAAGCCTCTCTGCCTGTGGGACCTGAGGTGTGCTTTTGCTTTCTCTTCTAGGCATATCCTAGGGCTGACAGATGTGGAGAAACTATGTGTTGCAGATGTCAATGAAAAAGCTTCCTTGCAGCAAAAAAAGAATTACCCAAAGTAAATGGAAGAGTGCTTCTTTCTTCCTTAGTTGATGGATGACTTGGAATTAAGTTAATCTGATATTCTGCATTGTGATGTATCTCTCATCTGAAGGTTAATTTACTGCTTTAAGTTTTTTATTAGGTAAAAATATGATTTATTTGATTGTGGGTTTTAGTAAACTGGCCACTTTGCAGAAAAGAGGTGGGCAGTGGATACGTTTGTTGAAATGAGCGGTAAAGTACCAGAAAAAGGCTTATGGAAAGGACTTTTTATACTGGGCAATGTACGGTATTGTTGTTCTTCTCTGCCTTTGAATGCTAGTGAAAGGATATTTTAGTCTGATTCACAGGTCTAGTAGATGCAGTTGGTTTGGGAAAATCGGAAGATTTTTAGAAAAGGAACTCTTATCATGCTGCTTAGCGTGAAATTTCTGTAACAATGTTGAAAATGAGCCTAAGAGAACAGAAGGGGAAGTGGAGGAGTTAAAGAGGATGAGTGTATCAGCAAGGACATGGAACTGCTGGAGCGAGTCCAGAGGAGAGCCATGAAGATGATCAGAGGGCTGNACCATTCTATGATTCTATGATTAAGTAGAGCTAGGGCTTGTGGTCATGCTTCAGCAAAAGCTTTTTGAAAATGATTGGGAATAAGCTGACCTCCCACATCTCATTAAGGTCTACCTTGGGTACCATTCTTTTCACAGGGACGTGTCATCACACAGGGCCTAGTACACAACATAAAAGTGCTGTGAGATGTGGCTGCAGATCTCCTGGCATGCTACAGTGCTGCTTTAGCTGTGGAGAAGGCATTAAATATTTATTACTCTGCAATTCAGATTAATCTGAAGTGCTTCGATGGGGAATCCATATTAGCAAATATAATTACTGGGCTTAGAGGTACACTTTTGATTTATTATGAAAATAATTATTTATTCTTGTCTCTAAAACCAGCAAGTAACCACAGTTACTGGAGCTCTGTCCAAGGTTTCCTGGAAAGAAGCACACACATCTGCTGTGCTCTGGATTTAGTGTGCGTGCTCCTGTGTGTGTTGGACATGACATAAGCATGTGGTTTGTCTTGCATTTTTTGATGTTTTACAATTCTCTTGTAACTGTAATCTTACTTGGGCTACAGATATCCCCAAATCCAGGAGCACTCTGGTGCTAATGCACATCCTGGAGGCCCCGTCTGTGTATTGTGTTTCCGTATGTTTTTTTGACTTATATATTTCTGTCTATAGCTGTATATATTGTAAATATCTGCTTATATGTTGTGCTAAGCTGTAAATATAAAGCTTCATTTAAATTTCCATCTTGGCTGAGTCTAGTCTGGGTGATTTCATAATAGTGTGGGGGGGGCAGGTAGCACTGTGCTAGTTTGAATCTAGCTAGAGTGTTTTGGTGAGAAGAACTAGATTACAGGCTGTGAAAGGAAAACAATGGTGATGTCTACTTCACTCACAGGCTTGCCGAGATGTACAAGAACAAGAAATAAAAACATAAATAACCACTCTGACAGCCTGCTGCTGGTGGGCTTGGAGCTGCATCTCTCTTCTAACCTCACTCTGTTTCTTTAATTAATCCTCTTTGCTTCCCCCTGGCTGACCTTCCATTCTTCCTTGGGACTGGGGTAATGTTGAGAGGGGTAGGGGGAAGGTGAAGGGGCAGTTGGAAGCTCCTCCTGGGGACTAAGGTTTCTGGGAGGGCTGTTGTGCTTCTGTATTACCTTTTGACTTGTATATTTCTGTACATACTGTAAACATCTGCTTGTATATTCTACTAAGCTGTAAATAATAAGCTTCATTCAAATTTCCAGAGCCACCTAAGTCTAGTCTGGGTGATTTCTAAAGTTGTGGGGGGGGGTCAGGGAACACCCAAACCATCACAAACACCCAAACTGTCACACTAGCCTGAGGCATCCTTTCCTAATGAAATGTTTATTGATAAGTCCCTGAACTATTTAGGCTTTCACAGAATTTTTATTTTGGTAAAAACCATTCTGGTAATCTCTAATTGTTTCCATCCACACTTGACTTCATGTACTGCAGAAAAGAAAAGTTAGATCCTTTTTTTCTTCCTTTTGTACATTTTCTGCTTAAGGAAAGGTTTAAAAGTAGGCACTAGATGCAGTTACTTGTACTTTATCAGACTCAGAGAACTTGTATATTTGACTCCAGAATTCACTGTAGTAAGTAGTAATGGTTAAATTCTCAGTATTGTCAATGCCACTTTTTAATTACTTATTATTATATAAATGCTGTTATTTTTCTCATTTATAATGGAGATCAGAGGAACTTATTCACTGCTGAGGTGATTTTTTTGCTGTCATTTCTTTACTCAGAGGATCTAAGAATTTGAGGATTTGCTTCCTACAGTTTTCATTAATAGCCATTTTTTGTTGGCTTTTCTTGTTTCTTTTTTTTTTTTGAGAGAAGTTCTTCAGTTGCACATCCTGAGGCTCAAGAGACAGATTCAGAGCTTACCAGGTGAATTCTGACTTGAGGTATTCTTTTCCCCATTCTCTGCCTTGTAAGGCAGCCAATATTGTAACATAATTGAAATGGACAAGATTGGTCCTACAGCTTTATGAAAAGTGACCATACTCCTTTCTTATGGTTATTGGAAGAACCTTTCCAGCTGACCTTTGTAGCAACTCTAGGAGATGGAGAGAACCCAACCATGCCTATTTTTTTGTAATACCCTCCTGAAATAAAATACTGGTCTAAATTGTTCAAGAGAAGAATTGTGTACTCTGCTGGTTTGAGGCTCATTTTTACTGAGAGAAATTAAACCCTTGGCTGTGAGAAGAAAGAAAATAACAGTAATCTATCCCTCAGTTTTACTGCTGAGAAACACAACTAGTCAAAATATAGATAAGATGGCCACTTCTCACATGCTTCATAGCTCTCACTTGTGGTTGTGCCTTCTTTCTGGCGGTCTGCTCTCTGTGGCTGACTCTGCCTTTAACTCTCTAATCCACCTAACCCCTTTTTCCTCTAACCTCCTTGTCATCTTTTTTTTTCGGTTGGCATCTCACCTCAGATCTCCAGTTTTATCTCATGAGATATACGTGGGTTGATCTGGTTATTTCTGAAGGGAGGGAAATAGGGAGGGAGAAGGGGGATTGGGTCAGGAGCCCTTCTGGGGACTTGGATTGTTTCTGGGAGAGCCTTTGTGTTTCTGTGCTGCTTTTAATTTGTGTATAACTGTATATATTTGTGTATATCTGCTTGTATATTGTGCTAAGCTGTAACTGTAGCTTCATTCTTAATTTACAGCTTGTCTGAGTCTAGTCTGGGTGATTTCATAAGAGTAGGGGGGTGGATAACACCCAAACCATCACATGTACTCTTAAATATATATCTAAAGATCCTTAAAGCAGTCCAGGAGTGTCTTTGTCCAAGTAAAAGGGCATTATGCTGATGGCATAAAATAACTTGGAAATTTGACAACTTGATTAGTATTCTTTTCATTTTTAAAAAGAAAATGTATGGAATAATTTAAACCACCTGAATGCCTGGCTTTGTGTGGCATAGAAAAGCCTATGGAATGCATTGTAAATGCAGAAAAAAAGATGTGTTGCTGGTACATGTCAACTTAAATACTTGCACATATCCTTCTTTAGCCTTTGTGATGCTCAGAACTGCTTGTGGTGTTCTGTGGATATTATGGATTTGTCTGATATATTGTAATAATGTATCATCAGACAGAAAAAGTTACAAGATGAGGGTGTTTTCTTCTAGAATGGAGTTGCATGTGTATATATATATTTTAAACACTTCCATGGTAAGGAACATGTAAGCACAGAAACATATCCTTATATATGATTTTGTGTATGAACATTTAACAAAGACCACAAAATACTTTTGCTGATAAGATGAGGTATCCTTAGTGGCATGAGCTGTTTTGTTGAACTATAACAACTTCAAAATACAATGATATATTGATAAGAGAGAATGTTGTATTCAACCTGACCTTGAATTGAAACAAAGAGAACTTGTTCATATTGGAGAATAGATTGTAGTTAGTCTAGAAGTTTATGAGTTTCTGGGAGACAAACATTGTGGGAGTCTGGATCTTGCTTGAACTCCTGAATTTCTACCTGTCCAGGACCTGTAGTCTCTATGATACAAAGAGATCCCTTTTGGCAGAAGAGCTTCTGATTACAGATTAGGATAATAGTATTATTTTTATGTCTAAAATCTGGGATCATACTTCATTATTTCATAGAATCAACCAGGTTGGAAGAGACCTCCAAAATCATCCAGTCCAACCTATCACCCAGCCCTATCCAGTCAACTAGACCATGGCACTAACTGCCTCATCCAGGCTTTTCATAACACTGTTAGGTCTTCCCATATCCCTTCTTTTAAAAAATGCAACTTTGACTATAAAATTATTTTTTTTTCAACCATTTGCATCTTCCTGTAGCTTAGTTGTTTTTTTTTTTTTTTTTCTTAAAGAGGCTATTTGTGCCTTGTTCTGTATATTGGATGTTGGTAGTATTACCCTTAGAGAATGCAAATACTGTCCATCTTGCATCATTTCATATTGAGGAAAAGAAAAATTAATGCAGCATTTCTGTAATGGAACAAAGATAAAGAAATGTGGTCTATATTTCTGTAGAATCATACAAAGAGGCTGAAATAGGAAGAAAATGCAACAAATGGCAGTTTTGAGGATTCAGTTTAGCTGAGCTGAATTCTTTGTGTAGCCTTGGGATCTAATAGCAGGAGCAAAGTTCACTTTCCTGTGTAGCTTAGAGAAGCTTCAAGGTTGCCATAATGCTCTGCCAGCATTTTTTTGATCCCAGGGGACCTGAGTATATGCATCTTTCCTCTAAATAAGTTACCTTTGCTGTAACATCTTGCCTGGTGCTGAGTAGCTTGTCCTTCAGCTGGTATGTTTGCTTGGGTTTGTGAGCTGCCTAGGCTGTATGAAGCAACACAATCTGTGGCTTGGGGGGGTTCTCTGGAAACTATGCTGCTTGAGTGGTCTCTGTGGCTTCCAAAGAGCTATACCGGGGATAAGAAATTGGTTTGTATTTCTGTATCCCTTTACATATGTCATATGTAAGTACATATGTACTTATTGGGCTTTTTTCATAGAAGATTCAGTGTCTGGTCCCATTTCTTCAGTGATCTACAAAGCTTTTTAATATTTCACACACTAGCTAATCCCATTGATATTACTAGAGCTGACTGTACAATGTAAAGTTAAGTTCTTACTTCATTCTATATTTTCTTTAACATTTGGGCCAGCAAAGAAAGAGTCTGCTGGTGACAAATCTGCAAGCAAATCCAATAAATGTTAGAAAGGTATTGAAAGCTGTTTGTTTTCATTTTCAGAAGAGTTATAATTATTAGGATTATTACTTTTAGTCATTACTCTGATCATATAATAACATTATCAGCATAAGTACTGCACTACTCCAGTTGCCTTTTTGGCAGTTACCATATTTAAGTGCAAACGTCATTGTGTTATGTGGTGACAGCTCCACTTGGGAACAGCCTGTCTCACTCTTGAGTGAGTTTATAGATTCATAGTAAATAAGCCAGAAGGGACTATTAGATCATCTTGATCATCACAGACTAGTGAAACCTCACCCAGATATCCATGTAGCATTTGTTCTTCTGGCTGGATAGTAAAGTTGTATGACCTTTCTGAGCTCCATAGGAGAAAACAGAGTAACTGTAGCACTCAAAATTCATGGTTACTTCAGTTTGCAGAGAACTGTTTGTAGGACCAGTAGAGAAAAATGAAAGACTTTCTTCTGACCTGGGCCTTAAGCTTCGTGTTGGTGACTAAATTCCTTGATGTCTCACCTTTACTTCCATAAACTGATCTGATTTACTTGCTTTCATGAGGAATAAACCTGTTCTCCCTAGCAAGTTTAGCTGGAAGGTAGCAACATACTCAAGAGCAATGCTAGCCCAGCTTCTGTAGAGGGGCCAGCCTTGTGATTAGTATGAGGAGCTGGTCTGCCAGCTGCACAGACACTGGTTGTAAGGTTGTGCCAGCCTGGGCTGAACATTGGAACTGTGAGGAGAGGACTAAAAGAAGGTGAAAGAAAGAAAGAAATAGCTTCTCTGTAGTTTGGAGCAGAAGAGTTAAGGCTTCTGGAGTTCATGGCATTACGGGTGAAGGAGACCTCTGAGCTACTTTGTTATGTTGTCTGTGGAAAAGACAGGACCTATTAGGGTGGCAGCTACTACTGTGGATTATGGTAAGCATCAGTATGAGACATCAGAATCCTGATAATATCACTAGGGCTGGACTGGTGCTGTGTTACCAAACTTCAAGGAGCTGTAGTTATTCCAGGTGTAATGGAAATGGACCTATAGGCAGTTGCAGTCACCTGTGAGTGACTTTCCACTGGATACTAACCATTATAGGCATGACTGTGCACATGACTGGAACACATAACAGAAGTGCAGCAGCTAACAGCTCTACTCCACATGTCTGACATCTGACAGCAGTTTCTGTTGTAGAATACTTTGCAGAGAATGGGAGAGATCTGAACTGTTGATGAGCCATGTAGGGAGCAGTAAAGGCAGAAAAATGTGAAACAGCAACAGCAGACTTTCTCCTGCCAGAGCAGCACACTCACTGCCAAATAGTAAGATGCAGAGATACTTGAAGAATTCTAGGATGAGTACATCAAAATAGTTTTGTTTAACAATTGGAGTGAGTTTTAGGTTTTGAACTATCAGGCATCTTGAGGTGACTTCCTAGAAGGAAGGAAAGACCTGAAGCAAGAGCTATAATCTGCTTGAATCCATTACAACTCAGGAACAGTTAGAAAATTTGGCCAGCATAGGGTAGGTGTCATTTTGCATGAACTAGTCTGTATACTATAGCAGCAGTTTTTCCAAAGCAAGATTTTTTATGGGAAGAAATCCCTCTATCACTTCAGTCATTTGGAGCCATGTATTTAATGCAAAGAAGTATTACCTTTACATGACTGGGTCATGGAAAAGGACATCCTGTTGGGAGAGGAGAAAAATGGGATACCACATGGATAGTACAGACTTGTGTTGCAGTGAGAATTTACTTGAGCTAGTCATTTAGGGCTGGGTGATCGGTTGGACTGGATGATCTTGAAGGTCTCTTCCAACCTGGTTGATTCTATGATCTTTCTCAAATGGTAGCTACTGATGATGGGTAGAAGCTTAGTGCAGAAGCAGCAGTAGAAATCTAAGATGAAGGAGATAGAAAGAAATGAAAAAGTAAGTGTCAAGAACCACACTATATGGCAGTGATGGAAAAGAACAAAGTGACTATCACGACTGAAGATATGGCAAGAGAGAATGAGTAGAAATAGAGCTTCCTCCACTTCCTAAGTCTGCAGTAAGGCATTGATGGGGGTACAGCCTTACTGTGAAGCTTGGATCTGTCACGATTCTGCAAATAGCTTTTGAAGAATTTCTCTGTCAGGTGAATGGAGCACAGACATGAATGCCAAAGCTGATAAGGCTTGTATTGTGAAAAATGAGTCAGGTGGCTTAATCCAGATTTTGTGGTTTGAAACTGCTAAGATGATTAGAGTGAAAAATATTTGATTTTTAAATTTTGAGTTTCAACAATGTCCACAGCTGTATTTTGAGACAAAGTATGTGACAGGAGTGAAGGTCTTAAGGCTATGAAGTAAAAGGAAAGGATTTTCAGAATACTTCAGATATTGTTTTTCAGGCCTCTTAAACAGCACCTCAATGTCAAGACACAGAATGTTGAATGTGATTTGGAGCAGAAGCTTAAGGGTCTTGTGTGGCAGAGGTTTTGCCATCTTACGAGGTGGGCAGCAAGTGAAGCTGAAAATTCAAGTGCTTTAAAAAGCAGTATGATACCAAAAGTGCTGTGTATTTTTCTACCTAACTCTTGAAAAGGCTTGATTCTTATGATGAGTGAAATATTGAAGAAGAAAAAACCCTCTGAAAGCACACACAGACATACAAAGCTCTCCCAGAAACAAAACCCCAATCAAAAGTTTATTGATGCAATTCAGAGTGCTGACTACATTTGCCTAACTGGATTGTTGATAAGGTCTTGCAAACAAGAGTCTGTGAGTCAAAAAACAGGAAAAAAAAAAGAAAAAGCTATATAATCTGCGTGCAGAATATGCTCTGCTATTTGGAAATCACCCAGATTAGACTCAGTGGCTCTGGAAATGGACTGAAGCTTTATATTTACAGCTTAGCACAATATACAAGGAGATATTTACAGTATATACAGAAATACACAAGTTAAAATGTAATACAGAAACACAGCATCCCTCCCAAAAACCTGAGTCCCCAGGAAGGGCTCTCAACCACCCTTCCACCTGCCTTTCACCCCTCTCCCTTACCCCAGATGTTTCCCTTCATTCAAGGAAAGTTTAGAAGGTTGGCCATGGGGGTGAGGAAGCAGATGGATTAGTCACACAGACGGCAGGTTGGGTTAGAGAGAGAAGCTCAGCCCAAAGCCCTAACAGAAAGTGACTCTGTTACCTATGTTTATGTTCTTGTTCTTATACATCTCAGCAAGTCTATGAGCAAAGTACACATCACCATTGTTTCCTTTTCACAGCCTGGAATCTAATTCTTCTCACCTAGTTTCAAACTAGCACAATGACAAGGATAAGAAGAGGCTTAAATGAGCAAAATGCTGTGCCCTGAAAGAAAATCACTTGTGTGATGGCACTAAAATGAAATATTTTGTGTATAAACCTGAGAGGTTATTTAAACAATTAAAAATCCTATTGGTGGCCTTCAGTTACAGAAGTAATCAATTTAGCTACCATAATTCAGTGTCTAACGTGATATGAAGTTGATATGCTAGGGATGCTGCATTATACATAATGCAGCTGAAGTTTACCTGGGAGTATATTAAAGAAGATTAACTCTTACATGATACATTTTGATGCATTTGCAGTTAGATGGAGGTGGTGGAGTCCCCATCCCTGGAGGTGTTCAAGAAAAGCCTGGATGAGGCACTTAGTGCCATGGTCTAGTTGACTGGCTAAGGCTGGGTACTAGGTTGGACTGGATGATCTTGGAGGTCTCTTCCAACCTGGTTAATTCTATGATTCTATGAAAGGTGATCTTATTGAGCATCTTCATAAGTTAATATATACTGGAGAGAGGAAACTTGCATAATTTGGAGCCTGATATCTCTTGGGTAACTTATTGTAATGAATTCCATTGAAAATATACCAAAGACTGGAATAATTTCATGTAGCAATGAGGTCATGGAATTCAGAGGTCTTTTGGGCAAATAATTAATCTAAAGGACAATACTGAATTCCTGCTTAAAGTTACATATCTGTTGTGCAAAGATCTGGGTCTTGGAAAGGTGTGTGCTGAGGGGCAGGGAAGAAAAGCAGACTATACCCCAGTATTCTTTAGGCAGCTGTCTGTGCTTGGAGTCTTGTCCTACATTAAGTCTGAACTTAAAGTTGACAAACCTGTATTAACCTCAGACCTTTGCAACATAGGTCAGAATTTCAAATATCTACTATCAACTTGAAAAATTAGAGTGGTGCCCTTTCTACCCAGCTTCCCAAATCTCTGATAGATTGTGCTTGAACCATGAAGGCATTTCAGGCTGCAGTGTAATATGTGTACAATAGCTGTAGCACAGAACACAAAGTGATAGGCCTAAAGTAATCTTGCTGGGGAGGATTCCCATACTGCCAGGGAAAAATAATCATTGATGGGACTTTTTCTGGAGGGCAAGTAGTGTTGCAGAGTACAGAATTAGCCTTGGGAGAGAGGAGTAATGACAGATGGCTCTATTGTCCGCAGCCCTAGACTTCATATCCTACTTTCTCTGGGTTAGTTCCAAGCCCTTGCCTTTCCTGACTGTCAGTGCTATCTGTGTTTGGGATTGGCTGATCTCTGCAAGGGGCTAACGAGTAACCATTTGAATTTTGAAAAAAAAAAAATCTGGCAATCTGATGAGACTTCTGGCACTGTAAATCACCTCTACACCAGTGCAACCCCAATCACTTTGCTTACAGATATGTGGCTGACAGTGCAAGACTTTTTTTTCTCATTAATTGGTTTGTAGCTCAACGACATTTAATGTTTCAGATAAAGTTTTAGTCTATTTAGTTCCTATATTACTATATAGACCTCAAGATTCTTCTCTCTTTTTTTTTTTGTGATTATTATGGCAATGCCTTGTAGAAAAATCACTCTTGAGCCAGTACAGAGAAAACAAGCACACAAAGCCAGTCCAACCTCCAAAATACTTAATAGTCTGATTTACAGATGCTAGCCCCATATGGAAAATAAGGTCTGGAAAACCATACCCTCATTCTTGTTCTATGTGATGCTATGTAATGGAATAGCAGCTTCAGGGAAATGCTCATTCTGATCCAGCTGTAGACTGCGATGTTGAGGAGCTCATTTTAGCCCTTAGAGGGAGCCATAGACTTGACTATGGAAATGGAGGCAAACCTAGGAGGGTTTTGTTACATCCATCTGTGACAGAAGAGGTGGGAAGGGTATGGTTCTCAAATTGTTTGGTGTTTGGTTTTTTGTTTTCTTTCTCCCTAGTTTTTAGTTGACAGTAGTGTCTAAGTCAGACACAAGACTGGCTTGTTGTGGTGAGTGCCTTAATTTATTTGCTTTTCTCATGATAGATTTGTACAGTTTAGAAAGCCTCAAACGAATGCTCATTTTACCTTTCCCCTTTCACATTTTCAACCTCTCTACTACACCATTTAATTCCAGATTCCACTGTTCTTTTGCTGCTGACACAGCAGGTCTTGAAAAATTCAGGTCTTATACACTGCCTCCCCTTAAAAAAAAGGAAAACTATTTAAAAACCCCACAAATCACAAAAATTTAAGGTGATGGGGTTCATAGGCTGGAAGACATACAATTGCATGTTTTCTATTTGTTTATTTTTAACTGTGTTACTTTCATTAAGGAGAGAGGCAGATTCCACTCTCTTTCCCTACAATATGTAGGTTATAGCAGAATATATTTATGTAAATGATATGGCTGAAGTAGGTTATGTGGCTGTGTAGTAAAATCCAAATGAACATGCTGTTCTGCTGGCTCAGCGTTGCTACTGAGCTATTCAGTTCAGGGAATGGAGGATGCATATGCTTGCAGGAAAATGGATGAGGAGATTTGCAGTCCTTGGCCAATTAAGCACTTCCCCTTTTCTTAAAAATGAAATGAAAAGTTCTTCTCTGCCTTTTCCTCTCCCTCCCCCTTCCCCAGCAGATGAATTCTAGTGGCAGTGCCGAAGACTGTTTAGCCAGAAAGATACTATACCAGAGATGGGATAGTGTCTTGTCCCAGAAGATACTGTTAGAGATCAAAAGAAACTCCAGACTTAAATTTTAAATTGCTCTGAGCTCCTTTCAAAGACAAATACTAACTACAGCATCAAGTTCTGCGGCAGTTATAAGGTAGTGACTGCCAACAAAGAGCTGTGTTAATGGTAATCTTTTATGTATAGGCTGTTGAGATGTGATGTTTTTCTGTAAAAATTTTACCTTAGTTTAGACTGTTGAACTAGGAATAGCCTGGATGAGCAATGGAGAGGTCATTATCCTTCTAAACTATTCAAAATACTTCTAGGAAAACAGTCTGGGAAGATGACAAATGAACACAGTAAGGAAGTTTAGCCTGGAGAAGAGGAGGCTCAAGGGGGGACCTCATTGCTGTCTACAACTACCTGAAGGGAGGTTGTAGCCATGTGGGGGTTGGTCTCTTCTCCCAGACAACCAGCGACAGAACAAGGGGACACAGCCTCAAGTTGTGCTGGGGGAAGTCTAGGCTGAAGTTCTTGCCAGAGAGAGTGATTGGCATTGGAATGGGCTGCCCAGGGAGGTGATGAAGTCACCATCCCTGGAGGTGTTCAAGATAAGCCTGGATGAGCCACTTAGTGCTATGGTCTAGTTGACTGGCTAGGGCTGGGTGCTAGGTTGGACTGGATGATCTTGGAGGTCTCTTCCAACCTGGTTGATTCTAAGTGGGCAGTCTTTCTTCAAAGATCTCTGCCCTTCTCAGTCATTAATTTGTCAATATCTTAATCCTGTGTGGGGAAAGGAAGGGAAGAGAGGGAAATTTTATTTTGCAGTAGGAAGCTTTATTTTGTGTTTTGTCTGACTTACCCTCTGTTCCACTGCCTTCTGACTAGCTTGGCTGGAACTGCAAACCTCATCCATCACAAAATATGAACTAATCGTAGGAGTGGCAAGAGGTTTTAAAATCTATTAGTGTTTCTTCATGGTTGACTTACAGGTTTGTCCAAATTTTCTGAGAAATCAAACTTTTCATTGGGAATATTTATGGAAAGGTGTCTCCTAGGTCAAAAATGTAGTCTTGAATTTGCACAGGATACTGCTGGGAACATTGTACATACAGACAACAGGTTTGCTGAGGTAGCCAAGGGAGAAGCAGCTTTTTTATCTGTCTTCAACGAATTACATGACTGAGGTTCTCTACACCTTAAAATCATATATTAGTAAGGGAAAGGAAGGAACTGATGAAAATGCTTGATTCTCCCCATTGATCCTTTTGGATTTTCTACCCCATTGATCCTCTTGGATTTTCTACCCCATTGTCTCCGTTCTAATTTAAATTCCCAGAGACTCAAATATATTTGATAGAACCAATAACAATTTCATAGAGTGCTCTTCCCTCTTCCCCCTTCTTTCCCAAAAGAANTAAGAAATGTGTAAATACAACCAGATTTTGATGGTAAGGGGATTGTCTGCCTCGTGGGTGATGGCCACCTGGTAAGAACCAGGAACAGGATGGTGATGCTGGTAAGCAGGGAGGCAGGGAGTGCAGAGAGAGAGAGAGAACAGCAAGTCCCCCTGCTTTTATAGATATTTAGACAAGAAGGGAGAGTGGGCTAACCATGAATCACTTGGTGGTGTTCAGACCCACTCCTTTAGAGGGGTCAAGACCAGGTAGGGTCAGGTTCAAGATCACTCCCCCTGGAGGGTTAACCCTGTACACCCATAAAGAAACAAAAGTCTTAAACTTAGCTGCCAGTGAAAGCAAAGAGGGAGTTTGCTCCCTCACCTAGGTGAGAGTCTGAAGACAAAATGTTATGATGCTTTTTTTTTTTTAATCTTAGAGAAGAAACTAATGACAGACTTTGTTAGATCTTCCTCATTTTACTTGATGTTGTCTTTTGTCAGAGTATTTATGTACCTTCCTTATTTCCCTTTACATTTCCACTTTCTTTTCTGGCTTTGCTGCAACCCAAAGAAGGAGAACCTACAATAGAGGACGTTGATAGCATTGATTGCTGTGATTAGATAACAATTCCACATGTGAATTGAAATAATAGAAACTCCCACACATATTAATCCACTTGATCACTTAGTTACCATTTAAAATTTTTTTTTTTGGTGAATAATCTTCAGGAATTGATTGTTTGTGAAGTATTAAACTAATCTTCTTGCTTTTTGCTGTATGTTTGCTCATTGTCTGGAAATTTGTTGATATGCTGTCTTTTATCTTGTGTCTCCATCCTGAGCTACTTCAGCAGCTAAATGCAGTTGAGAAATTATTTTCTTGACATGCTTACATGCACACAAGCCTTGATGAAGAGTTTGTTCTTTGCACTGTGGTAGCTTCTGATCAGGATTTGATTTCTGTTCTGTGAAGTCAAGTAAAATAAAATAAGAAAGATGACAAATGGGTAGAACAGCAAAACTGCTTGCCCTGAAGCCTTTGCAAAGGCGAGTCTTTTTCAATTAGTGCCAGAATGTGCAGCCACAGCTCTGCTATAATTGAATAAAAACAGCGAAACAAAAAACAACCCCCCTAGGCTCAACTTGTACTACACCTGACCAAGTGAAATACAAAAATGAAGCAGTAACAAAGTCTTCCTTACCCAAAGTTGTTTTTCTGAGCTGTGTGTCTTTTTGATATATATATATAGTGTGTGTGTGCGTATAGGGTTTTATTTCAGAAGACAAAATCTATACATAAGAGAGATCCTGAACTGCAGAGTATCCTGCATGGGAACTGAACTCTGTAAAGCCCAAACGTGATGGATTCTGAAATTTTCAGCTGAAGGCATTATTCAAGTATAATATTTGGATTCATGCTTTTAGGTGATGCAGCATCTTCCCTTGAATCTTAGTTTAGATCAGATGTATGTTCTGCCTAAATTAAGGTGTCAGGGTTTTGCATCCCTCAAAAGAATGTTACAGGAATAGATGCATTAGCAGTATAAATTTTTAAATATGAGGACATGGGAAATCATTAAGAGTTTGACAAATATGAATCTATAAAGCAGGTTTCTTGTAAGGAAATGCAGATCTGCTTTTGCTCTTCATTCTTGTGTCACCATCCTGCGGCGGGACATGGCTCAGTCTGCAGATGTGACCCATGTTTTGTTACGACTCCTTGGGTCTCCTTAGAAGATAGGCCCCTTATAACAATGTACTGCTGCTCCCCAGAGAAACTGAGTCCCTGCCCAGAGAAAGCTGGCTCTGGAATCCA
Organism: Tricholaema leucomelas; assembly: GCA_013400475.1. Classification (NCBI taxonomy): domain Eukaryota; kingdom Metazoa; phylum Chordata; class Aves; order Piciformes; family Lybiidae; genus Tricholaema lacrymosa; species Tricholaema leucomelas. The sequence goes on from WAAF01015154.1 coordinate 73,148, forward strand.
GAGGGTTTGTTTCCTTTGTGGTGTAGGTTGTTTTGTCCTTTTTTATACACAAATTAAGTGGCTGTCGGTCCTGGTGCTGAAATAATACTCTTTTACTGATTTTGGTAATGCTATTGCAGGCTAAGAAGCCACAGTTTACTTGGAAGAGCAATACTGTAATTTACTCCATTCACAAAGTGAAAAACTAATTAATGGCAGAACTTGTGTAGTCCATACGAACTGCTGAGAACTTTATATTCTTTAATTAATATTAATTTGCCATTCATAAAGTTAACTAGATTCTTGTGGGGTTTATTGCATCTGCTTTTAGTTTTAGAGGTATTTTAATCAGTTTGTCTGCTTGACAATATTTGTCAACACCAGGTAAATGGAACCCCTAATATGACCTAACCTGTTGAGACCAGCTAACAGGCTAGACTGGGAAATAATATGCGAACTCCTTTCTCCTCTCTTATCAGAAGAGATCAGTTCCCAAAGTGACATAGATATTGTTGGTGTAGGTGATACCTTTAGCCATGACATCACTTTAAACCCCTGGGCAACACTTAAACCCTTGGGAGCGCATTGGCTGCTGAAGGGAACTACTTGAGCTGAAAGCCTGAGACTTTCTCTACGTTGAATTTCTTTCTGCTCAAGAGAGCAAAGCTGATGGGTTTATTCAACAATACCTTATTTTTACCAGCTTGCAGTCAGGAGCACTGAAGTGGCTTTTTCTTCCTCCTGGCCTTTTTTTTTTTTTTTTTTCCCCTCATCTATTCCTCCCCCTTCTTTTCACCTGACACCTGCCTCTACCTTGGGAGGATGAGATAAGCAGAAAACTGTCGGTGTAAGAGACCAGGAGCAGAATATGCCTGCACAAACAGGGCCAAAGATAGAATTAAACCTCTTCTGTTCAGGCAGGTGTGGGAGAGTTCCTGTGCTGCAGGCTGCCTTCTGTAGTGCCATCAGTGGGTCACTGTAGTGAGTATAATTGGACACAGGCTTGTCTGTTTGAGGGTTTTTGTTTTGGAGTCATCATGCTGCAGCAAATTTTGCGTGATATGTATATTGACCCTGAGCTCCTGGCAGAGCTGAATGAAGAGCAAAAGCAGATCTTGTTCTACAAAATGAGGGAAGAGCAGCTGAGGCGCTGGAAGGAGAGGGAAGAAAAAGCACGAATGGAGGAGGCAGTGCTGAGAAAGACAGCAAGGTGCAAACAAAGTAAGATTTTTGACCTTCTAATACTTCAGCATTGGGAATGGTGGGAATGCAACCGATTGTGGTGCAGCACGCAACTGGAAGAGATTACAAGTTGGACCCACAGGCAAAAAGACAGTCTCCGGCAGCAAAAGCACCATTTTCTACCTTGCCTCTCAAGCATGGTTCTTTCTTCAGGGTAACAATTTAGTGTGGGAGTAAGTGGAATAATTTTGAAGTGTCTCTCCCAGTCAGGAGCCAGTCTTATTCTCTCAGTGGTAACAGATGTACTATGGGCAAGTCTCTACTTTCTTCTGCAATCCTAAGGATTCTTTTCTTTCCACCTACCATCCTTACTTCTACCACTCAGCCATGCAAAAGCCAGTCTTGCCTGTGCTGTTGAGATGTCCTGACTTGGCATTAAATGTTACCATACAGCTGGAGTAGAGATAAATTCATTAATTTGATAGTCTGCAGGGTAGATTTCAAAATCTATTAAGCTCCAATATTCAAAATTTCTAATTCTTTAATGTAGCTGATTTTGGCAAAGTGCTTTAATAGCTATGTGACTCTTCAGTCAGTGTTTAAGGTATTGTTCAGTTTAACACATGCAGGGTAGAAAGCTTTACTCTGAGCACCTCAATACCCATCAGTTAGGGGATTTAAGTGGCAGACTTGTTAAAATATTTGAAGCCTCTGAACCTTACAAAGAGCCCATTAGATAGTTAACAATTCGAAGACTATTATTAAAGAACTGTGTTTCAAAGCAAAACTAATTTCCAAGACTTGCTTGAAGCAAAGTGTTTCATGAAATGACTCTAAGTTTTAGCAGTAGCTTTAAAATGGGGGAGGAAAGTTCAGAACATCTCGATCAGCTGCAGTAGGAGTTTAAAATGTCCACTTACAGATGGCAGGTAAGGTGGACATTAGAAAACCTAGTTTTGTTTAATTGCTTTTTTCCTGCATGTTAGCATTTTTGCTGCGAATGGTGCTCTCCTGAGAGGGGTAGTGTCAAAATAGCTTCTCCCATAGAGCACAAAATCCTCATTCATTTTGATTGATTTGTACTTAAGAAAAAATTAAAAATGCAGTTCAGGTCCACTAACCAAAACAACATTATATCATTGAGATAATAATCTGTGTTGTGCTCATTCTTTCAGGAAGACAGATGCATAAAAATCTAACTGCAAAAATATTTATGTGGTGGTTTGTCACAGTGTTGACACCTAAATTTCCATATATAAATTATACATTAAACCTGTTCAGCTTCCTACTACAGGAGCCCTCTTTCTACGTAATTAATTTTCTGATTTATAAAGAGTAAGAGACAGAAGAGCAGCAGAGTAGTCTATAGATTATATTTACTCTGACAAAAATATTCCCAAATACACATGGAGTTAAATTTCACAATAGCCCATTTCTATTTTACCTTCTTAAATTGCCAATTTAAAGTATTGCTAAGGTTTGACTTTTGGCCACTGTCGAAAACTTTGCTTCCTTCATAACTGTACTTAATGAACTGTTTAGGGGTTTATTTGTTTGGTTTGTTTTTTAGAGAATGCACTTGGAACTAGATTTGCAAAGTAGGCATTTGCTTCCACTGAAAGTAGATTTTGAATTCTGTGAGCTGATGTGAGCCAGAACTACAAAAACCAATTTCTGTCTTTCAGGTATGGTGATCATTAGCTATACAAATACTTATGGCTGTTGTCTACTGTATGGTTCCATGATATGATGGTAAATATATTCATAGAGCCTATTTCTTGGTTAAAAAAGCCAAAGCAAACACACCCAAAAAACCTGAAGTAGTCAACCGGAATTGATGCGTGTAAGATAGGAATTGCTGCACAATAATTTTGCTTGACTCAAAGGGTCAGAGTGGGTGATTGTAATAATGATTTCTTAACTTAAAATATATAATTTCAGTTAATTTTTTTTTGTCTTCCTAAACCACATTTGACAAATGTTTTTTTTGTACCTTGAAGTTGCTTAGTTTTTGATTTCCATTGACTAACTGAATTTACAAATAGTATTCCTCTCCTACACAGCATAGAACAGGGAGTAATTTTATTCCTGTTTAAAATTAGTGGCTGCTAGGAAATTTGGAGCCAGTACAATTACAAGTTCTTTGTTCTTTGGAAACTGAGGGATTTGAGCAGTTTCATCTACAAGGTTTTGAGCTTGGCTCCCTAATGCATTACACAGGTCTGTATGTTCATGCTATTTAGTTGAAGCCAAGAATTGCTCTGGCATTATGGAGGTCTTTGCAGCCTGAAATGTAGAAGAAAAGAGAGGTGAGACCTCAATGTATCAAATGCTGTGCCTAGCTTCTGAAATTTAGTCATTGTCAGAAAAATCTGTATGTTGTTGGTAGATACAACATAATATTTGCATAAAATAACTTTTTTCTAGCTTAATCTGAATTCTTGTTGTACCTTTCAAATCCTTCTGTTTACCTCCGTTTGAATATTTGCTTATGTATCTCACCTCTGGATTAGGATAGGGTGAGATAGAACAAAGTTAATTAGTGATAATGGGTAGTTCTTTAGTTAAAAATACTCCAGAAAGTGCTCAGGCTTGATCTGAAATCTTGAAAATATGTGCAAATCTCCATCAGTCTAAGAGCTTACATGTAACAATATATTCGAACCCAATAACATAGCAGGAGGAGTGGAATTTCCAAAACAGGACAGTAATCAGATATTGATTTTTCTACAGTGACTTGAGGATGAAGTATTTTTATGCAAGGTTTAGATGTGTTATCTTACAGAAACCACAAATGCAGAGTTGAGGAGGACAAAGTGGTATATGCAGGTCAGTTTGGCCTTGTGCTAGAGTTAAAATCATCAAGAAGTTTAGGGAATGCTCATAAGCATGATCACCTTTTAGCAACTTAGAAACTAACTAGAAAGGGCCCAAAGTCATTAGTGAACACAGATTTTTTCCATAAGTATCCTATCTTCAGACATCTATCTTCACAAAACAAAACCAAGTTCAAACTGTGAAATAGGACATACGTTGTTGAGAGTGTTTAGCAAGCCAAACAGTGTAACAATCTATGTGTAATTATTTGTGATATCTAAAGAAAATACTACTAACCACCTTTAGTAACTGCTCAGCTGTGTCTGCTTTTCCATCTAGATTGACTTCTTGTGTCTTGAAGAAAGGTTAAAACTGAAATTTGTATCAGAATGGATCAATGTAAAAGAACTTATTTCACTTCAGGGATGAATGAAATGTTTTGAGATGATTCAAAAGTTTTAATTTCCTTCCCTTTCCTAAAAAGCACAAATGGATGTCTAGAGCGAAATATTTCCTTTATAAGGTGTTGAATGGTCTCTTTCTGTGTTTTTGCTGTTTGTACCTAGCCTATATTTGTACCTTGCCAAAAATTTTAGTAGAATTTCACTATTCATTTGGCTTCTCCCAAAACTTTAGCATTTAGTGAACTTATTCAAGATGAAAAAGTGTTTTGTAGCTTTAATTAGATCCTAACTGCTGGTTTGTGCTGAAATAGCTTCATCCATGAGCTGAATTCTTGGAGGTCTGTCTCCAGTTCATTTAGAAATTACTCTTTGATGGATCTTTCCGAAACATTTTCATTGTAATAAAAGGAATTACCTTTTCTTACTGTGCTAAAATCGCTAAGGGAAGTCTCCTGAAAATTTAAACGTCCCTTTGGGATTTGTGGAGAGTTGGCTGACAGGCAGCTTGGCAGTCTGTATAGAACCTTATTTATTTGATTAGGCAGGAGCCCTTTAACCAGTATAGCTGAGTTGGGAACAAGTGAAATACTCTGTCAACTTGTATTTTGGCTCAGATGCAGTATCCATAGCTATCAGTATATGCAAAATAAGATCGCAAAACCTATTGAGCATAAGGCAGCTGAAGGGCAGCCATGTGTGAGAGGAGCCAATGGCATCCTGGCCTGGATCAGAAACAGTGTGGCCAGTAGGACAAGAGAGGTTATTCTTCCCCTGTACTCACCACTGGTCAGGCCACACCTTGAGTACTGTGTCCAGTTCTGGGCTCCTCAATTCAAGAGAGATGTCGAGGTGCTGGAAGGTGTCCAGAGAAGGGTGACAAAGCTGGTGAAAGGCCTGGAACACAAACCCTATGAGGAGAGGCTGAGGGGGCTGGGGTTGTTTAGCCTGGAGAAGAGGAGGCTCAGGAGGGACCTCATTGCTGTCTACAAGTACCTGAAGGGAGGTTGTAGCCAGGTGGGGTTGGTCTCTTCTGCCAGACAACCAGCAACAGGACAAGGGGACACAGCCTCAAGTTGTGCCAGGGCAAGTATAGGCTGGATGTTAGGAGGAAGTTCTTGCCAGAGAGAGTGATTGGCATTGGAATGGGCTGCCCAGGGAGGGGGTGGAGTCGCTGTCCCTGGAGGTGTTCAAGAAAAGACTGGATGAGGCACTTAGTGCCATGGTCTAGTTGATTAGATAGGGCTGGGTGCTAGGTTGGACTGGATGATCTTGGAGGTCTCTTCCACCCTCGTTGATTCTATGATTCTACAGTACAGCACTGGTCTGCTGCTGCTTGTTCTGACATTTGTTCATTATGAACTACAGTTCCTGATGTTCAGATGGGCTATTTGTAAACACTGTTATTTATCCTTAATAAGAGTAGCTGTGAGAGAATTAGGTAAGCTTATCATTGCATTTCTTTATCTAAATGGCATTTGTTAGAAAATCATTGGGGAACTGAAAAAACTGTTTGGAAACAAGAATTTCAAACATCTATATGAATGGATAGCTGAAGTGTCAGATGTGAAGGGCAGTGAATGGGCATGTTTCAGTGTGTATATGAAGGGTGAGGATGTGTATATACAGGGACATTGCTTTCTGTGGTTTTGAACTCAGAAATAACTTCCTGCTTAAACACCCTGGTAAGTCTTAGCTAGGATTTTATCTCCTACAAAGACATTCCTGGTGGTGTTCATTGTCTCTCTATCATTAGATATAGGTCTATCTAGAGACATTAGACTTGAGTATTACTGGTGTTTTTTACTGTACGTGGTCTCAAATTCTATAGAGCGCTGACATTTGCTTCCAGCTCAGATACAACTGAAAACTAACTGGAGAATGTTAGAATAAGTTTTATTAGAGGCCTGAGCCAACTGGTTTGCAATCATGGGAAGGCTTTTAATGTAACATTCACAACATATATAGCAGCTTGTGATACAATGCCCTTTTGTTAAGTTACTGTATACCTTAGGGCAAGAATGCAGCTGCTCAGAGCTCCTACTCAGTGTGGCTGTGTTCTGAGGTGTAGTTAAACAGCAGCTTTTGAACTGTTCACTTCTCCAAACCTGGGGCTAGAAAAAGACTTCCAATTTGTGTATGACCTAAATATGTACCAGATGGAACAAATCCAATGGGACTTCTCTGCCCTCCTAGGATTAGCTCTAAGTCTGTGTTTTTTAGTCTTTTATCTGCCCTGCAGCTGACTCCTCTGTTTTGCAGAAAAGTGACAGCAGAATATTGCAGCCTATCTGGGCCTTACTACAACTGGAGATTTCTCTTGCATGCAATGTGATCCTCACCACTCCTGTTGTCTAGCATCAGCTGCTTTCTGAGAGAGGCTTCTGGGTTAATTGAACCACTGGCATGGAGATCTTTCCTGTGTTTCTCTGCAGCATTGTTCCTCAGCCTATCTGGACACAGTAGTGTTAGATGGACTTTTCTGATGCTCTGGTAATGATATGAGGTTGTGACTGCAAGCTCATGAATACTTGATATGGAAAGAGAGCAGTACTGTGGCCAACGAGAGAACTGGGATTTGTCTGTGCTGATAAAAGTCCTTCCTTATTTTGCCAGTTTTTAGCATAAGTGACTAAAACATTCAAAACCAAGGACACCAGGTTTTGATAGCAGGATTTAGAAGACATGGGAAAACTCAGTGTGACTCAGCAGAGGATTTAGCCAGACACTGAGGATGGTTCATTAACCTTCAAGTCCCCCTTTGTGTTGTGCTGCTAGAAAACCTTGCTGTATCAGTATAGTTCTCCCTGCTTTTGTGGTTCTGTGTGCCTGATAAAAGGAGTCAGTGCAAACCTGCCATTCTCCATTTAGTGTAGAGAAGTCTGGTGCAGAAAGGGTCTGTAATTTTCTGTCTGTTCTGTGATAGAGAACCCTTCGATTTTCTGGCAGACCCTGAAGTAGCCACGCAGACTTGTTGCTTGTTCTCCAGCAATGGGAAAACCTGGATGCTTTGTGATAGCTCTGCCTGAGAAAACAAGCTCTGTATATGGCTTCTATTGTTTACAACACACAGTGGGATCAGAATTAATAGCGTTATGCTCTTAATTCTTTTTATGAGGAAAAGAAAAATGAAATTGATTATACTGATATGAATCATTTTACCTCCTCCTACTTTGATCTGACATGCAAGTACATTTCTACACTGTTTATGGGATCATTGGAATGAACAGATTAAAAAATACCCTGAGATTCTACACTGAGTTAGAGCAATGTCTGCAACTATGAGATCTGTCACCACTCAGTTGCAAGTGGGCAAAATTGCTATGTGTAAGAGTACCTTGACTGGGGAACCAAGAAAATACCTGGGACGTAATAGATAAAGACCACATAAGTCATATTTTATTTCTGTGCTTCTTTTTTTGCTTCTTTCTTCCCTCCCTCTTTTTTTGTCTTCCCTTTTTCCCTTCTCTCTTTTCTTGTCTTTTTTTTTTTTTTTAAACATCCTTTTCTATTTTTCCTGTTTCTCCTTCCCCACCTCTTCATTTTCCCTACTTTTTCTTCTTTTTGTCTTTTTTCCTTTTTGATTTTTCTCTTCCTTCCCTTCCTCTTTCTTTCTTTCTTTCTTTCTTTCTTTCCTTCTTTCCTTCTTTCCTTCTTTCCTTCTTTCCTTCTTTCCTTCTTTCCTTCTTTCCTTCTTTCCTTCTTTCCTTCTTTCCTTCTTTCCTTCTTTCCTTCTTTCCTTCTTTCCTTCTTTCCTTCTTTCTTTCTTTCTTTCTTCCCTTCTTCCTTTCTTCCCTTCTTCCTTTCTTCCCTTCTTCCTTTCTTCCCTTCTTCCTTTCTTCCCTTCTTNCCTTCCCTCCCTTCTTCCTTCCCTCCCTTCTTCCTTCCCTCCCTTCTTCCTTCCCTCCCTTCTTCCTTCCCTCCCTTCTTCCTTCCCTCCCTTCTTCCTTCCCTCCCTTCTTCCTTCCCTCCCTTCTTCCTTCCCTCCCTTCTTCCTTCCCTCCCTTCTTCCTTCCCTCCCTTCTTCCTTCCCTCCCTTCTTCCTTCCCTCCCTTCTTCCTTCCCCTCTCTTGTCTTCTCTTCCTTCCCCCTCCCTCTTGTATTTTTGGTTTACATTGTGCAACCCTGTATACACATAGTATGTATATATGCAAATCCACTTACCTTTGTACAATTCTTTTCGCTACATTTGTTAATTACCATAGTCATATTTGAATAACTGCTTCTTCCCATAATGTTTGCTTTCTTGCAGTCACTCTTCCTTTATTTGATTCTGCAGGGGTATATTGCAGCATAATTATTTCCATGGTAACAGGCTGTAATTCCATAAACAGAAGATTGAGTTGGTTATATGATCAGAAAGCAGCTGGAGTGCCATGAAGGTTGATAGTTTATTTTTTTTCAGCACTGCTGAGATCCTGCAACCCTTATTGATATATTAATGTAAATCATTTGAATTTCTTTGTCCTGCTAATCTTCCTTTAAATAGAAAGGCACACAACACAGTGTTGAAATTGGAGGGTGTTTAAATGTAATGTTGTGAAAATACTTCAATTTCAGAGTTTCCCCCCCCCCCCCTTTTTTTTTTTTGAGAATTGAAGTGCATGGGATTTTTTGGAATGTACACTTGGAAGAGCTGGGTTCATGGTCCTATGACTATTAGCAGGAGCAGACAACAGAATTAATTACAGCAGATCTTCAATTTATTGTCAGATGATTTTCATTACTTCCATAATTTACCACCCCATCATTCTATATATATTTGAAAGGATTTACCACAGTTAATGTTTTGGAAAAGTGCATTCTGTCATTTGAACATTCCCTCAGAAACTTTGACAGTCATTTCATAGGTTTTCTCCTTAGAAGTGAAATGGTGTGTATTTGGGACTGTGAATAAAAAGGAAATACAGTTAAATGAAATACTTGTACTGGGTAAGTTCAAGGGACTGAGAACAGCCTAAAGCTCACATTCCCATTTTCATCCTAATCAATGTGTTTCTAATGTATGTCCTGCAGCTAATGAAACTCTGAACCTCATCTGCCCTGCAGACTATCAGAATTCAAGCTTCTACATTAAAGAAATGATAAAAATATTTGCTTGGCTAAGCCAGAGGTGAAATCTCATGTAAAACAGAATTGTGCTTAGATGAAAGTGTACCAGATATCAGAATGCCAAAAGCAGCACACATGCACAACTCCCCACATAAACAAACCCAAAGAACCCGAAACAAAAACCACCCAACTCTACAACCACACCAAAATGCGTAAGATACAGTTTGTCTCTGACAGATCAGTCTCATCAGCTGGATATAAGCAGCAAATGCTTGTGCAGCCTATTTCAAATGCAGAATGAAGTTCAGAAGCATTTTTCTAGTACAGAGAGAGACAAGAGAAGGGTATTTTTCTGAAGAAAGAGTCATGTTTGCATGACTCAAACTTCCCTATGAGTGAGGAAGGAGGGTAAATAGCCCTTGTAGAGATCTGTTGCTTCCAAGCAGAACAATCTTGGGAAGCTCAAGCAGGGAAACAAGACTTGTCACAGAAGTCATAGAATGGTTTAGCTTGGAAGGGACCTCATCCAGCTTCAACCCCCTGCCATAGGCAGGGACACCTCCCACTAGAGCAGGTTGCTCAAGGCCTCATCCAGCCTGGCCTTAAACGCCTCCAGGGAGGAAGCATTCACAGCCTCCCTGGGCAACCTGTTCCAGTGTCTTACCACCCTCCCTGTAAAGAACTTCTTCCTAACATCCAGTCTAAATCTCCCCTCTTCCAGCTTAAACCCATTCCCCCTCGTCCTAACATTACTAGACCGTGTAAATAGTCCCTCCCCAGCTTTCCTGTAGGCTCCCTTCAAATACTGGAAGGCCACTATAAGGTCTCCTCGAAGCCTTCTCCTCTCCAGGCTGAAGAGCCCCAACTCTCTCAGCCTGTCCTCATAGCAGAGGTGCTCCAGCCCTCTGATCATCTTCGTGGCTCTCCTTTGGACCCGCTCCAGCAGTTCCATGTCCTTCTTGTATTGGGGGCTCCAGAACTGCACACAGTACTCCAGGTGGGGTCTGACGAGAGCAGAGTAAAGGGGGAGAATCACCTCCCTTGCCCTGCTGGCCACACTTCTCTTGATGCAGCCCAGCACTCGGTTGGCTGTCTGGGCTGCATGTGCACACTGCCGGCTCATGTTGAGCTTCTCGTCGACCCAGACCCCCAGGTCCTTCTCCTCAGGGCTGCTCTCCAGCCATTCATCACCCAGCCTGTATCTGTGCCTGGGATTGCACCGACCCAGGTCCAGGACCTCACACTTGGCCATGTTAAATGTCATGAGGTCGGCCTGGGCCCACCTCTCCAGCCTGTCCAGGTCCCTCTGGATGGCATCCCTGCCCTCCAGCAAGTCAGCTGCGCCACACAGCTTGGTGTCATCTGCAAACTTGCTGAGGGTGCACTCAATTCCTCTGTCCATATCACTGACAAAGATGTTAAAGAGCACTGGTCCCAGCACTGACCCCTGAGGAACACCACTTGTCACCGGTCGCCAGGTGGACATTGTGCCATTGATCACCACCCTCTGCATGCGACCATCCAGCCAATTCCTTATCCAGTGAGTGCTCCACCCATCCAGTCTGTGTTTTTCCAGTTTGGTGACCAGGATGTCATGCGGGACAGAGTCAAATGCCTTAGCATATTCTTTTGAGGAAGTCTCAGCAGACTTTGAAAGCTACTCTGTTTTTCTGAATGGTAAATGAGTCATCTTCTAATTTTCTGAGTTAACACTTGACACAGCCTGCAATAGGCCCTGTGACACAGGGGCAGTAGGGTTACCTAGCATTCTGCTAGACTAAGCTGGCAGACTGTGGCCTAGCAACAGCACAGCTGTGAGACTTGGCACCAAATAAGACCTGTAATGGTCCTTAGATTAGTTAACTTGTAAACTCTGAAGATAGATCACAAATGGGAATCACTGGAGATGCTGTAACATGACATGGTACAAAGTGAAGACAAGTAAGCTTGGAGGAAGGAAGATGTCTCCAGCAGTATTGCATTTACTGTTAAAGTGTCTTTAATTAGAAGCATGAATGAAAATTAAGCTAGATATAGCCCAAATCCACGCACACACACAAAGAAACCCCCACCCCTAAAAGGCAAACCCCATAAAACCCCCAAGCTCACCCTGTAGTTTTTGTCCTCTGTCCCAGTTGGCAGAGGCAGTGCAAGGCCCAACTCTCTGTTGTGTAGCTTCATGTATTTAAACCTTTAGTCACAATGTGGAAGTTCGAGTTGACTGGAATTGAAGCCTGATTTAGTCCAAATATTGTCTGCAGCCAGGATTCCCTTTCCTCTACACCTTTGCTCTCCTGAAGCTCTGGCAGTGTTTGTATGTTCTGGTAGCCTTTAGCAAGGTCAGTAATGATAACAGACCTACACCAAGGACTTCCTAAGGGCAGCACAAAGGCCAAGAACAGTCTGTGGTACCATATAGCACAACACAGTTGCACTCTTTTGTATGTGAAATTAGCAGTGCTGCTGGTAGAGACTAATAACCCTTACATGTGAGAGCCCTGAGTTTACTGCTGCTCACTAGGGAACTGTTTTGTACTTCTATTGCTGTTACAGAATTTGCTGCATAAATACTAACAATACAAAATGTGAATTGGCCTTACTTTTGATTGTGTATATTTATATGTGCAAGTATGTTACTGTTGATTCAGGCTGTAGATCTCCAGAAAAGTTTTCATTGTGTTGCATTCATACTGCAAGTTTGAGATACCTGTTTTTGCATTTGTCTAGAGTAAGGAGTAATAGCCAGAAACCAATTTACTGGTCTCAGAGCAGTGTAGATGTAGATTTAGAGGAACTTTGTGGGAGATCCTTATTCATGGAGGAGGGTAGAGGTGAAAGAAACTCCAAAAATTAGTGTTGTCTTCCTGTACATTATTTAGTATATTTTCCTGGTAAAGCAGTGTTTGTTTCTGAAACATTTTGATATCTATTCCCTAGTCCAGACTGCCTTTGATGTCCACTACTTCCTAATGATAATTATTTGCAGCCTGCCACAGTCTCTCCAGGAAAAGTATCTTTGTGGTCAAGGCACAAGACCACAACAGACAAAGCCCCAGGGATTTATTTTTTACTTTCTGATTCTGCATTAGGCTTTCTGACTGGGCTCAGAAGCCTGCTTTGAACAGGAAATGTGAGATTTGCATGACACTTTCACACCTAGATTTCAAATTTGTGTAGTTAGGGCCTGTCTCTTCCTTTTAGATTTAGTTGCCTTTCCCCCCCTCTCTGTTTCCCTTGTAAATAAAGTATGTTAACAAAATATCTTGTTTTGCATGAAAATCTAATGCTTGAGAGCAACATCTTAAAGCAGAAGTCATTTTATTATAATCTGCTTTCTATAGCAGTAAATCTCTGCTCATGTGTCAGACAACAGTAGTTTCACCTGGGGTCTTGCAATTGGTTCCACAGTTTATAAGTGCACCCTAGAAGAGCTGACAGTAACCACTGTGAGCATAGTTCTGCAGGCTGCAAAGACTTTTTTTTTGCATGGCAGGAATTCAATTTTTACACTGCCAGATTTTTTCCTGAGCTGCTTATTTTTTTCCCTGCACCCTCACTTCTGAATGTTATTCTGTGCTAAGACACTATGAAGTTCTATGATAGATTGTACAGTCACTTCAAAATAGAAAGCGTGGTTGGATATGAATAAGATGCTTTTTTCTTCTGAAGAAAAATCAGTATGAAGTGATCATATGTGATCAAGTTGAAAGTACTTTAAAATCATACCTGTGGAAGCCTGTCTAAGGATGAAGCTTAAAATTGCCAGATTGTTTGATACTGCTTTTACCTTTTCACTTGATGTATGGCTCTGTGCACAGTAGCATACTGTACTATAGTACAGTAGTTGGCACTGAACTAGCACTATGTTACATTGATGTTTTCAAGAGAGTTTGCACATCTACAGTCTATAGTAGATTTATATGAATGTTTTAATAGGAAGAAAGTGAACAATTTCTCAAGATGTCTCTAAATCAATTGTTTCTTTTATTGGGCTGGATAGTAATGGATAAATTGTGCTTCTGAGAAATATGTTAATAGTTCTTTAACACAGAAAACCTGGAAATAAGCAAATACAATTTTTGTCTGCTTAACCAAAAAGGATTTTTAAACTCTATTTTTATCTGATAAGTTCATAAATGATCAGTAGTGAAGTTGTTTCAAAACAGTAGAAACATTTGGTATCTGTCAGTTATGATACAAATAAATTAATATGAAGCATGAATAGAATAGAATCAATCAGGTTGGAAGAGACTTCCAAGATCATCCAGTCCAACCTAGCACCCAGCCCATGCTGTTTACAATGTGTCCCTTAAAGTATGTGCTGGTTTGAGGCTAATCAGAATATTTTAATGAGGAACATTAGGTTATAGGCTGTGAAGAGAAAACAATGGGGATGTCTGCTTTACTCATAGGCTTACTAAGATGTATAAAAACAAGAACACAAACATAAATAAGACAGTGTGTGTGTGTGTCTCTGCTTCTCAGAGTCTGTGTTTCTCCCTGGGCTGCTTCTGTGTCCTAATCCTTCTGCTTCTAACCGCCTTTGCTGATCCTCCAAACTTACCTTGCATGCAGCGCATACTCTGGGATAAGGTGGACAGGTAGAAAGAAGGTGAAAGGGTGATTGGGAGCCCTTCCTGGGGGACTCTGATTTCTGGGAGGGGTGTTGTGTTTCTGTATTACTTTTAACTTGCATATTTCTGTATGTAACTGTATATATTTGTAGTACATTGTAAATAACTGCTTGTATATTGTGCTAAGCTGTAAATGTAAAGCTTCATTCCTTAACTTCCAGCTGGCTGATTCTAGTCTGGGTGATTTCATAAGGGAGGGTGGGGGGTAACTCCCAAACCATCACAAAGTACTAAACAATGGGGAACAAATTGGATATCCAAATTCCTTCCAGGAAAGAGGACATTCCCTGATTTTAAAACAAAAGCTGCCATTGGCTATGTGGGATCAGTACTCCTGGGAAGTTGTTCCGCACTTCTCAAGACACTTAACTATGAAATTCAGTAGGTGAAAACCTTGCAGGCAAGTGCTGACATGGCCAGTCAGTTCTTGGCAGATGTTCAAGTGCTGTATTCAGAGAAACCCAAAATAGACGTTGTGCTGACAGGAACACAGAAATATACATAAATAAAATATAGTCATGTTTATAACCTGAGCTATAATCTGATAGACTGTGAAAGAGCAAATGCTTTTCAGAGTTACTGAAGGAAAACATCATTAGCTTAGATTTCCACACCCCCTTTGAAGAAAGTATTACAACTTGGTATTCATATAATCACATTTTCAAATCTGATCTAGAATATTAACTCTCACTGAGAGGTCTGATATGTTTGTTGCCTTCAGTTTGTGCTGTCAACACTTGGGAGTGTGGGTTGACACTGCCACTGCCTGCTGTCAACAGCCCTACTTCATTGTACCTTGCAGTTTTCTCTTTGTCAGTTTGGGATGCCAGAAAAACATTATTGATTATGCATTGGGAAACTTAATCTGGTAAAATGGATACTGTCCTATCGCAGAACAACAGGTAGTTGAAGGTGAGAGTACCTAAATTGGTGCTAGTAGAGAAAGATGTAGAAAGATGAGAGCAACTTGAATGGTCAGATGGGAAAAGGTTTCTTTTAGCTCTTATGGGGACATCAGAGAAAAACTACCCAAGGGAATGGCAGATGAGTGATGCCTTTTATAATTGTGGTGATGCACAATTTACTAACCTTAATATTTGGGTAAAAGGAACCTCTGGTACTGTGTGAGATAAGCTACTGAGCCTTCATGGCTTTTTAGTCCACGTTCTTTAAAATAAATCCATTGTCTGTCTTGGCAGTAATCAAATTGTGGAGTGTCCTTTTGTGAAGAACAATTTCCACAAATTCACAAGACATAAAACATAGAAATGGACACATAAGAGGCATTTCTACTAATTCCATATTGTGAACCTCTGAAATGCATAAAATATCTATGAGTTATACATTAAAAGGCAGAAGAAAAAGGTCAAACTGTGGTAAGGTGGGTAGTTTATGTGACGCTTCAAATATATTCTGATGGACTCTAATTTAGTATCCATTGTAGTCAGCAGTTGGTTCTTGTGGATGAAAGTTCACCAGATGTAGTCTGCTTTGTAAGTAGCACTCAGTCTTGTCTTAGTGGTTTTGAAATCCCTCTGTCATCACAGTAACCATAGATTTTTGCACTGTCGTTCCTGAAAACTGAACCAGTAACTTAATCCCTTTCAATTGCCTACCTGAAGAGAAAAGCAGTGTTGAGTGGTGTACTTCGAGTATGCAGACTTGCTGAAACTTCTCAGCAGGGGGAGCAGAAATTAATGGTTTTTTGCAGGTATTCTGATGGAGTCTTTTTATGCTCAGCACTCAAAGTTATCTGTGTGCTGAAGCATTGCTGGTCACATAATGTCACTAGTTGTTGTTACTCCATTTCTTTTTCCATTCACTTGATTCATCCCTTGCTGAATTAAACAAGAAAATAAATAACACCTAAATTGTGGCAAATGCATGTCAGAACTAATAATTCTTCATTTTTGTGGGACAAGGAGCCTTTAATGATTGTGTGATCTGGAATGTACAAACCCATGTACCCACATGGTGTATCTGTCAAATCTGAAGACTTCATCCATACTAGAACAGAGTCAACCAGGTTGGAAGAGACCTCCAAGATCATCCAGTCCAACCTAGCACCCAGCCCTATCCAGTCAACTAGACCATGGCACTAAGAGCCTCATCCAGGCTTTTCCTGAACACCTCCAGGGACGGTGACTCCACCACCTCCCTGGGCAGCCCATTCCAATGCCAATCACTCTCTCTGGCAAGAACTTCCTCCTAACATCCAGCCTATACTTCCGCCGGCACAACTTGAGGCTGTGTCCTCTTCTGTTGCTGGTTGTCTGGAAGAAGAGACCAAGACCCACCTGGCTACAATCTCCTTTCAGGTAGTTGTAGACAGCAATGAGGTCTGCCCTGGGCCTCCTCTTCTCCAGGCTAACCAGCCCCAGCTCCCTCAGCCTCATAGGGTTTGTGTTCCAGGCCTTTCACCAGCCTTGTTGCCCTTCTCTGGACACGTTCCAGCACCTCAACATCTCTCTTGAATTGAGGAGCCCAGAACTGGACACAGGACTCAAGGTGTGGCCTGACTATTGTTGAGTACAGGGGAAGAATAAGCTTTCTCCTCTTAGTAATGTTTTATCATGAACTGTAAACTACACATGGTTTCCAAATTGCAGATTTCTCATCTTTTGATCTGCATTTAAGTAAGAATTTGAGCCTTATTTATATTTTTGTTTTGTTCTTGGTGGCTGTTGCAGGTAATGGCAAACATGTGCAGTGGCTACGTGGGAAGGATGGTGAGGTCTGGGTCTGGGTTATGGGAGAAGCCCCTGGTGACAAGCCGTATGAACAGATATCAGAGGAGCTAATAGCAGAGCGAGCCAGGCAACAAGCACAGAAGGAAGCAGAAGAACTATGGTGAGGATTTAAGAATCTGAATTCGGGGTCCACTTGGCATAATGGGAGACATGGCCTTGTAAAAAGGCAGCAGGTAGTGGTGGGTAAAACTGGTAAGTATGTTTTGTGAACATTTGCTTTCACTTGTTTTGGCATTTTTTTTTCAGCACATAAAAATGCATCATTTTCATTGAATACTAAAAAGCAAAAGCCATCTTTCATGAAAATAAGTGAAGCAAACATTTTTTTCTTTTGGGGAATTCTGCTAAACTATTGACCAGTTGATAAATCAATACAAATGAAACAATCTGGTTTAAGATGATTAAACTAGAAATATTTGTCATATCACACATCTATACCCTGGATGGAGATTTGGTGCATAAAGTATTTTTTTTTAATTTGCATATTGCTTTATTAATTTTTATCCCAGCAGTTCAGAGACTGCTTACAGAAATTGCCATGCTGGCATTTTCAGCAGGGCCTCTTCCAGATTTGAGAGAGATTAAAAAGTGTTTTGATGCTTGATATTCTTAGGAAGTAGGACACCTGCCTCATGTACTTCCTTTAGTAGTGCATCACCGAAGTGATAGCTTTATTAGCATATTATTTTGTTATTCCTTTTTAAGTGAGGTTCTTCTTGTTTACAGTGATTATCTATCTAAGAAGAAATTAAAAGCTTCAGCTTGTGCTCTGTGTTCCCTTTTTTTATTGTCAGTACTAGCAAACAATCTAAAGTAAGAATTCAACAGATATTTGCATTGATATCTAAGAGATAATAAATTCCCAGTCATGCTTTGTTAGGCTGAGGAAAAAAACAACAAACAAGAAACCCCCAAAAGCCATTTTTTTCAGCCAAGGTAGGAAAAATATAAGGTATGACTCAGAAACAGTCAAGAAGTACTTCTCTAATTTAGAAGGTGTTATTTTAATTAGTTGTTTATCAAAAATGGAAAATGTCTGCTTTCTGATCATTTTCCTCAAATCTGATTTGTGGTGGACCTCTCACTAAATACTTTGGGATTCTTGTATATTTTCATAGAGTCATAGGCTAAATATTTTTTTACAACCAGCAAGAAAGCATTGATCCTCTGTCTTAAAAACTAATCAATGTCTTAAATGATTTTTTTTCCTGAATTCCTTTCTGAAGGAGACAAAAAGAAGCCGAAATTACAAAGAAATTCCGGGATGCTATGGCTCAAGAAAAAGCCAGAATAGTAGCAGAGAAGTGGAAAATAGAAATAGAAGATAGGAAAGCTGCCAAATTGGAGGAGGAAAAAATTCAGGAGGAACTGAAGGTTTGCATACACTAATTTTGCTTTTTCTGATAGTGGTTTTAGATGGAGTCAAAGTTCTTGCCTTAAGTTTGTCTATTAATTAGCTTTAAAAACCAGAGTTGTATTTTTTTTCATTCTAGAGTGTACAAATAGCTGCATGGTGTTCACCAGAACAGCTGGGTGAGTGGTGCAAAAGAATTACATATCTCATTCAGAAGTGTCAGGACAATCAAGCTGGTTATTCATCTCACACATTACCAGAATTGTTCAGTCAGCTGTGTAGAGTGAATCATACTAGGGTGAAAACTGTACAAGTCTGAAATGTCTCATTTTAAGTTCATTTGCTTGAATGTATTTTGTGTATTTTGGATGATCTGTTCACATATTTAACTTGAATATTCTGTCATTGTTTTATTTAAGAAAATGAGAGGTGGATCTTTGTCCTACTCAGTATATGGGAAAAGTCCAATTGACTTTGCTGGGAGAAGTTAATTTGCCTGATTTTTGTTTACTTAATGATGATTTTTTATAAGCTCAGTTGTAGGACTGTAATTAATTTGAAAATAGTCCCTTTCCCCTCCCCTGAACCCCCATTGTTTAAAATAACAATTTAAAAACTAAACAGCAAAAGATGACCTCTGTCTACCCTTTTTATATTACTTTATAAAGATAAAATCTTGTTTAAAACTGAGAAAACAAAATAGAATTGGTTTAGTGTGCAGGGAAATAATCAGTCTTCTGAGTCTGGGATGTGCACTGTGGGACTACACAAGACTGCATTGGCAAAGCTGGGTTTCCATGGAGAAAGCCCATAGCAAAATACCACTCCTAGGAAATCTGCATCTCATAACTTCTGTCTGCATGCTTCTTCCCTGCTGACAGCCTGCTATGTCATTTTTCCCTTCCTGGGAGCTGATTCAAGGTGCAGAAAATGCAGATAGACACCTGTCTTGTCCCTCTCTGATGGGAGGAATGCTGGAAAACTCGATGGTAAATTTCTGTGGTTTGATTGCAAACCAGTCACCATGTTGCTTGTCATTCTATAAACTGTGGGTCTGGGCTTTGAGGGTGATTATTTAGCAAGGGTGGTTCCTGTAGCCTCTTCTGCACAAAGCTGCTGATTTACCTGTGCACAATTAATTTGAGTTCATAGGAGAGAACAGGGCCTTTGAAATTTGCTGTCAATGAGTAATGAAAACTTACTTTTCAAGTGCTGTATTAATGCATGAATAATAAGCAGAGCAATGAATTAAATGCTCTTTCCTCTCCTTTCTGGAAAGCAAGGCCATGTTGAAGAGAGACCAATACACTGTACACTTACACCTCTATCACTACCTTATGGTGTACTTGATGGGGTAAACGTCCACAAGCTCACTGTTACTGCTCTGTTAGAAATAGACTTCTCTAAAAAAGCAGAGTGATCAACTTGTGAGTGGCCAGCAGTCAGACTTTTCTGTGAAGGAAAAGCAGTCTTTCAGTTGTTGATACAATTTAAAAGGAATGTCACTGAATTCTGTTCTGTTCCTGCTATTTCTTGGGATGTGAGCAGGTATTCTCCATCCAGCTGTGTGCCTGGAAGGAACAAGAACTGCTGTAAGTGGGATGAGAATTTGCTTCATTTCTACTTTGAATTTCAAATGCTAACCTTTGGCCAGAAAATCCTTAGCCCTTATAATAAAGCTGCCAACATCTTCATTTTATCAAAGAAACAGAAGCCCTTTTTCCCCTGTGGCTTCCTTTAAATCAGGCATTTTAAGACAGCATTTACAGAAATTTAAGTAAATGGAACAAAATGTTTTAAGAAGAGACCCATTAGAAGTGAACTCTTTGGCTTCAAAGATGAGTTTGGAGACAAGATAGTAGGCAGTGCTTGCTTTCAAAACATTTTATTAAGTGTATTCCCAGAGTTCACTGTGTTACTCTGACAACACAGACTAGTTACACTTCCAGCCCTGAATCTTCAAGCAGGTCTATAATTTGAGGTCTGTAAGGAGGGACTTGGATGAATGGGGCTCTACCAGCAGAGATCCAAGTGCAGGACTGATCTCTGATACTATAACACCACACCTTTGTTACTCAGAAGAGCACTTTATTGCTTGGTCTTGAAATAGCAGGTCATGTACCAATGTGCTGTAGAACTACCTAAAGCCAGTAAAGGCATTTCAAAGGCAAGAAAATCTTTCAGAGTAATATGGGGGAGTTAACTTCTCTGTCCACTGGCTTGTTTAAGCTCACTTGATTTTCCTTCTCCTTCCCATTTTACTCTTTTTACAACTACTCTTGTTCAGTGGAAAGAAGTACATGAAATATTTACAACCTAAATGAGCAGAAAAGTACATAGACAGGAAAATAGAAAGTTGTAGTTCCAGTATCTCCCTTCAAGTACAAATAGTGAATAGAACTTAGGTGTTGGGGGAAAAGATGGATTAATAAGTATATTCATGTATGACTGCAGTCATTGAAATCATGATGATATGGGCCTTTCATGAATGATTCAGAGTGTGAAATGAGATGCAGATCAGTTATCAAGCCCACTTTAATAGGCTTAAAATATTAAATACATTGGTAATCATCCTTCAATGATGATGACCACACTGCGTTTAAAGCAGTCTCCAGACTAGGGTATGAAAAGTTCAGTCTCTGATAATGCTTCATCTTGAAGAATTTTTACTTGGGAGATTGAAACTCTGTCCTTTTTGCTGTTGTGTTTACTTTCTAACTACATGGTATCACAAACACTCCTTTACTCCCCTTGGCCTACCGTAGGACTTTAGGGCTGTCTGCACTAGCAAAACGATATCTCACCTATCGAAGTGTATGATCATCCCAGTGCCCTTTTCCAGCACTATTAGAAAAGTGTTGCTTTCTTTGATATTTCTTAAGCAGAAATGCATTTAATTTATGATGCTAGAATATAAATGTTGACAGCTCTATTTTTGCAGTTTAAGGACAGCTTATTTTTCACACACCTGTTGCCAAGGACAAATAAAAGAGACAATTACTTTCATTAATCTTTTTGCCAATTCACAAAGGCTATGCGATCATGGGCATGATTTGCAGTTGCTGTCATTATGAGTTGTGAGCAATGTGGAGATCTAAGGCAAACTAAAGGTATGTCAGCCAGCCCTGGATAGGGGCTATGCTCCAGCTACATTTAGAAATAAGAGTGATCTCTCAGCTTGTTCTTCATGTGCTCTACTTAAAGCAAAAGGACATTAATTTTCAAGTACTCTCTGTATGACTATATCTGATACTTGCCATATATAATAACATAAGCACAGCTGACAGTAAAAGTATACTGCCTCTTAAAAATTCCTGGGAAGATTAAATGAGTGTTAAGCAAAACCTGCATATAAACTTTTAAGGACATTGTTTTTCTTCATACATACAAAAAAGTATTTACTAGGAGTTTTGATGAGAATAGGACTTAAGGAGGAATAATCTTTATTCTCTTAATAGGCAACAAAAGAGCAACTATGTTTTTTAAGGCAAGTTCACAATCTTTAATTCCAGTTGGGATTGGAGTGAGTGAAGTGAGCTTTTTCAAGGCTCTATGTCTTGGTTATTGCCAATTCTATGAAAGAAGACAGAATAACCAGTGCTACAGTTCAGAAAATCCTTGCTAAGGACAAGTTTTGCTTAATAGAATGAACACACTTCAGTCCTATTAACTTGGATGGGTTTTCAACACATCTGAGTGCTTAATTGTGCACAAAAGTGCTGATTCTTCAGGGAGTTGCTGCCAAGTATAGAGTTTAGGAGTAAAGTAGAATGTTACCATCACAGCTTACAGAGTAGTGGGCTTCTTATGATACAGCACTAAGCATTCTGTCTTGACCTGAAAAAAAACAACCCTCTTGTCTCCGAGTAAACATCAAACTCTTGAATGGGCCTTATTTGCACTTATCTTTTTAAGTGCAAATAAGCGGTAAGTTCATCTCTGTGCTTGCTGTGCCAAGAAAACACTGAAATCTTTCCCAAGGATAGCATACTCAGAATTTAGGAATATGACAACAGTTTCTTGATGGGCTTGGCATCCAGTTCAGACTGAAAATGCCTCAACTGGATTCCTTCAATTCAATTAAAATAATTCACTAATACTTCATTTTCTTTTGTGTGCCCACAGTTCAGAAATATCCCCCCCACACACACACAGCTGTCTACTGAATGATTCTGAAAGTGAGGCAGCTGTTAGCATTTCTGCTGAGAATCAGGTCTTCAGGTTTTCTATCCTACTTGTGAGGAATTGTGATATTAATTTTAAAGAAAAATCTTTTCCCTGGTGACATCAGTAATAACTGTGCTGCTGAAGTCATTGTATTTATTCTGGGTTGCTAGTAAAATTTATCAGAGCTCTTATTTCCCATGGGTAAAAATGGGAAAATCTGAGCCACAGATGAAGATAGTTTACCTATCAGGAATTAAAGCTGGGAGGAATACTTAAGATCCTGAAACAGACTTCTAGCAGACTGTCACAGGATCTACAGCAGTTACCCAGGCAAACTGCTGCAGCACATGCAATGAATCTCAAATCTCTCCCAGCTGAGAATAGTTCTTTGCTTTGTTTTCTATCTCATCTAAAAGAGCATCTTTGTGAAACAGAGTATACCATTACCTCCCTATAGGAGCCATGTGAATAGCACATCCTGGGGCGTATCCATGATTCAGTTGTAACTTGTACGTAAAGCATGGCTGCATTTTGGTCATTTGTCTCTGTGCACACTCATACACAGTGAAGTGTTCCACATCTTCCATTTGAGACACTGGTAGTAGAGAAGAAAGCAGTGTCTTTGCAAACACTTTATTTTCTGAAGCAAGTGAGAATACTTTCTCAGAAAGAAGGCTGGGGACAGGTTGGATGTATTTCTGCTGATACAGCTCTGTTGGATAGTGTCAGGTGAGTTTGCTCTCTGAATGCATCCTGCTGTGTCACCTTTGCTGAGAACAGACTGTCCTGGAGCTCAGAGATTCCTGTCTTCGGATTAGACAGTCCTGAGGGCTTGGATCTAAAAACAAGCTATGCTGTCAGCTCTGTGGCCAGGTAGCTTGAGTATCTGCCCTGATTCAGGAGTAGTTGCTGAGGGGTCTCAGGAGTTCCACAGCAGTTGTAATGCAGGTGACTAGGTGCCTCTCTCAGGTTGACAGCTTGAAGCACTGAGGGAATCCAAGGTACACTTTGCTTCTGAGAGGTCTGCTGTAACAAATCTGCCTTTGTGCTAGTTTGAAGCTAGCTAAAATGTTTCGGTGAGAATTAGATTACAGGCTGTGAAAGGGAAACAATGGTGATGTCTACTTCACTCATAGGCTTGCTGAGATGTATAAGAATAAGAATGTAAATATAGGTAAGACAGTCGCTCTCTGTCTGGGCTTTGGGCTGCATCTCTCTCTAACCTAACCTGCCATCTCTGTGATTAATCCACCTGCTTCCTAGCCGCCCTGGCTGACCCTTCAGTCTTCCTTTGGCACAAGGCAATGTCTGGGGTAAGGTAGAGAGGGGTGGGGAAAGGTGGAAGGGCACTTGAGAGCCCTCCTGGGGACTCAGGTTTCTGGGAGGGCTGTTGTGTTTCTGTATTACCTTTTACCTTGTCTATTTCTGTCTATAACTGTATATACTGTAAATATCTGCTGGTATATTGTGCTAGCTGTAAATACAAAGCTTCATTCAAATTTCCAGAGCTGGCTGAGTCTAGTCTGGGTGATTTCCAAAGTGTGTGTGGGGGTGGGTAACACCCAAACCATTACAGCCTTGTAGATTTTGCCCTGAGCAGGACACCATTCTTTCATCTGCCCTGCATTCTGTAAGGCTCTTCAGAGAGACCCCAAGAGACATGGCAGCCAGAAGCTCTGCTGTCCATTGAAAAAAATCCAATCTGTATTTTGGGTTTTCTTCAGTGCATTTATAAAAACGTTTCTGCAGCAAAACCTGAATGCTGACCTAATCTCTTCTCACTTGCACTGGGCTGAATCATTAGAAGATAGCAATGACTGATATTAAATATTACTTAGAGCTGACTCTAGTAAAGCTATCAAGCGTTGCAAAGCACAGATTTACAGTAACATGTTTGTAGTAAATACTCAAATGCCAGAGGCTAGATAAGATCATTTAGCATGTTCAAATTCTCCAGTGGAGTTAAAACAAGGGGATTACTGCTGCCTACTGAATTGCCAGTGTGTGTTGTTGAGCAGGTTGGTATTGCCCAGTGATTTGCAGCTATGTACTGAATTGCCACTTTCCCAATTATTCTGGAAGGGCTGAGACCATTATGGCATGCAGTAAGATCTCACTCAGCTGTCAGGCAGAAGATGTCTGATGTGCAGGATTAGGTTCACAGGGAGAAGCAGATGAAGTGGTTGCTGTATTCTTTCAGTGCAGTACATTTGAAAAGTTTATTTGTTGCATATTTTAAATACAAGCATATATTTTTTTACTCTTGACAAATAACAACCTTTTTTTTTGTTATTTCCCAAACAAACAGCTGATGATATAAAATTAGGGGGGTGGGGTGTGAGGGGGCTGGGGTGTGTGGTAACAGCCCATCAGGCTGTGCAGCTGAATGAGAACTGGACAGGCTGGAGAGCTGGATGAAGGTAAACCACATGGAGTTCAATAAGGACAAATGCAGGGTCTGGGGAAGAATAACAACAGGCACCAGTACAGGTTAGGGGCTGCCCTGCTAGAAAGCAGCTGCATGGAGAAAGACTTTGGAGTCTAGGTGGACAGCAAGTTCTCCATGGGACAGCAATGTGCCCTTGTGGCCAGAAGAGCCAGTGGCATCCTGGGGTGCATCAGGAGAATTGTGTCCAACAGGTCTAGGGATGTTCTTCTCCCCCTGTGCTCTGCCCTAGTGAGACCACACCTGGAATACTGTGTCCAGTTTCATGCTGTCCAGTTCAAGAGAGACAGGGACCTGCTGGAAAGAGTCCAGCAGAGAGCCACAAGGATGACTGGGGGACTTGAGCATCTCCCCTATGAAGAGAGACTGAGAAACCTTAGGCTGCTTAGTGTGGAGGAGACTGAGAGGAGATCTTACCAATGTCTATAAATATCTGAGGGGTGAGTTTCAAGTGGGTGGGGCCAATCTCTTTTTGGTGGTCAGCAGCAATAAGACAAGGAGCAATGGCTACAAATTGGAACACAGAAGGTTTCATCTCAACATGAGGGGAAGCTTCTTTACAATGAGAGTGACAGAGTACTGGAGCAGGCTGTCCAGAGAGGTTGTGGAGTACATTTCTCTGGAGACTTTGAAAACCTGCCTGGATGCACTCCTGTGCAAACTACCCTACAGGGTCCTGCCTTGGTGAGGGTGTTGCTCCCTTCCAACCTCTAAAGGTCTGTGATTCTTAGACCCAGTTGCAAGTTTCACCATTGTGAAAATATGTATGAGTCCTTCTTATGAGGGTTAACAGCATTGTTTGGACATTTGTATTCAGGTTGTTCTGGTGGAGGTGCACTTGGTGGTCTGGTGAAGGTCCACCCTTGGTAGTCTGGTAGAAGTACACACCTGGTAGTCTGGTAGAAATGCACCTTGGTGGTCTGGTGGGAGTGCCACCCTTTGGCAGGCATTCCTCCTACCTTTTGTACTCTCTTCTGCTCGGTGTCCAGCTGCAGCTCCCCAGGAAATCCTCCTGTGTATTCTCCTGCATTCACAGGGGTCCGGCGCCACCGGGGAGAGGACCTCCACCCCCTCCCTGGCTGTACCTGTCCATACCCTGAACACACATGAGCCTTTTCTCTTCAGGGTAGCTGAGATGTATGCATCCTGGGCATTCCAGCCAGGCTGAGGTCCAGGAGTTTCCAAGGCGTTGTCTGTTGATTTGCATCCCTGAGCTTTAGGCCAAGCACCTAGTTTGAGTCCTGGAAGGTAACAAAGGCAATCTTCATCTTTGTTGATTTGGGAGAGAGATGCAATCTTTATCTTTGGTGATGAACAAGAGAGAGGATTTAGACTCTCACAAGCCTAAAAAAAAAAGGCTGAATTATACCAGTGATACATGATGCACACTTTCATATAAGCAATGTCTTCAAACACCAAACTGAATGAACTGATGTGTTAAAACATCAGGTACACAAATTACTTTCTTCAGGATTATGAGCAACATTGGGGAAGCTCAGTTTTGCATCTCTGAACCCACAGATTAAGTTTAGAGATGAACAGAAGTCAGATTTGGGCCTTATTTTTAAAATCTCTTCTCTCTTCTTTGTAGTACTTATTAAAATAGACCATGTTGGTCATGTTCTGAATACTGCTGTGGTAAGAGTTTGTTTTCAAACTTAGGAAATATACCCTTCCACAAAGCTCACAGTGCACAAATGAGATATAATAGGGAAGCTCAGTATGTCTGATTCTCCTCTGAGAGTGGAGCTATCCCATCTGAACACACTGTTCAGGCTTTACATCATACCATATCTTAAGAAAAAAGAAATACCAATACAAAGTCTGTAACTGAGAAACATTTGCTCAAATATATCATCCAGCTGATGGATAGAATGTGTTGGTGTATTTGAGAAAATTGCTTTCCACTTTTAAGTAATCAGAGTGCTGGTGTGTGTAGTGCTTTGGTAGGTTGGTGGTGGTTGTTGCTTTTTCTCCCCTGTGTTCGACTATTGTTGGTCCCATTGCAATGAAACATCAACATCCTAGCAAAAGGGAGCAATTTTAGTAAAATGCAAAGATCTTGTGAAATCCCATTTCTGAGCTTTAATAAATAAGTGCTGCTCTTAAAACCTACGTATGTAAAAAGCAGAGCTTCACCAGATTTCAGTTGCTTCACCCTAGAAATTTGGTAGGATTAATTTTCCAACAACTCGCAGTCTACTTTGGGCTTCCCTTACACTTTTATGTTAGGTAATCAGGTAATAGTAATTCAGGGTGATTCTACTTAGTGACCCATAAGTTTGCTACCCAAAAAGGGATATAGCATTGGTTCCATTTGAAAATGAAATAAAAACTTGTTCTTATTCATTATTAAGGTTATTTCAATAAAATGAATAATGCTTCATGAAGTTCAGGTCTTTTAGGGGCATTCTATTGAATAATGAATAAACTTATTAGGACACTGATAAGGACTCCTATTTCTGCATTAACCAAGCTCCTGTGTTATTGATGATATGTGGAAAGCCAGCTGCAGAAGAAATTGTTATAACATTTCCATCTCCTTTAAGGTCTTCTTGGAAGGGACCATTTTTATATGTTACTTGTTACTTTATAGCTCTGTTTTGCATAGTGACTGGTGTGTTCTGAAGGATCTAATTTTTCTCCCAGAATGTAATGATCATGATACTTGGAAAACATTATTCTCTGTGTTGGTTATGGTAACACCTATCACAGCTGCTACACTGAGAATATCAGTAAATCCATTTCTGATTTCTACAGGTTCTGCAGATGATGTCTGTACTGTGTGAGTGAAAGTGATCTCTCCAGTAGGACTACATGTTGACTTAAAATCATAGAATCATAGAATAAACGAGGTTGGAAGAGACCTCCAAGATCATCCAGTCCAACCTAGCACCCAGCCCTAGCCAGTCATCTAGACCATGGCACTAAATGCCTCATCCAGTCTTTTCTTGAACACCTCCAGGGACAGTGACTCCACCACCTCCCTGGGCAGCCCATTCCAATGCCAATCACTCTCTCTGGCAACAACTTCCTCCTAACATCCAGCCTATACTTCCCCCGGCACAACTTGAGGCTGTGTCCCCTTGTTCTGTTGCTGGTTGTCTGGCAGAAGAGACCAACCCCACCTGGCTACAACCTCCCTTCAGGTACTTGTAGACAGCAATGAGGTCCCTCCTGAGCCTCCTCTTCTCCAGGCTAAACAACCCCAGCTCCCTCAGCCTCTTCTCATAGGGTTTTGTGTTCCAGGCCTTTCACCAGCTTCATCGCCCTTCTCTGGACATGTTCCATCACCTCGACATCTCCCCAGAACTGGACACAGTACTCAAGGTGTGGCCTGACCAGTGTTGAATCACTTGTGGATTCTAGGATAGCAAAGGCTTTAGGTCTCTAAATGCTAGGTCTTAAATAGATTTCAGGTCTTAAATACTTTTATGTTCTTTATTCCTGGGATATCTGTTCATCTCAAAACACACTTGCCCCAGAAACTTTTGAATAGTAGGAAACTTCTGTTATGCCTGTTGTGGTTAAGTTACAAGA
The DNA here is from genome assembly GCA_013400475.1 of Tricholaema leucomelas. Taxonomy (NCBI): domain Eukaryota; kingdom Metazoa; phylum Chordata; class Aves; order Piciformes; family Lybiidae; genus Tricholaema lacrymosa; species Tricholaema leucomelas. Next base: position 101,470 of record WAAF01015154.1, read on the forward strand.
GACAGTGATTTGTCCCAGGTAATGTAGCTACTCTATGGATAGAAGGAACTGAAGCAGTATCCTAGCTTTTGGCATGCTCTTCTGTTTTGAGTCATCTCTGCTTTACTTATATATATATTTTTTTTTAGAAAAGAGAAGAAGAGGAAAGACAAAAAGGTGAAGAGCTAATAAGGCAGCAGGAGGAAATCCGAGCAAAAGAGTTGTATCTAAGCCTCAAGCAAGCTCAGCAGCATAGTCAACACAGTGATGATGACCAGGAGTGGGAAGAACAGTGTAAGTAAAATTACCTTCTCAGGATTAATCCATTTCTAAAAGCAAATAAGAAGAGACATGTAGAATGGGAAAAGGTGTTGCTGGCAGTCTGCTCTGCCTAGAGCAATGCAGAATTCTATGCTATTTTGCAGGAAATTATCCACTTGACCTTACAAACAGCAGATATTGTGATTTCACATTTCTTTCTCAGTAAGAATTTACATCAATGCCTTATGGAAAATTTATTGTGCACAATGACTGAGATCATTAATTATTATCTAATGTAATTAACAGTTTTGGCTTCATACTATTCTGGATACAGTTATTTCAGCAGCTTGTTCCCAGCTATCTCTGAATAAGTAAAATCTGTCTTCAGCTGTATTTTAATTACTTCCAAATAGTGATGGGCTCAAACTATGACATCCATACTGAAACCCACTTAATTTCAAAAGATTATGGCAAATAATAATAGCCAGCCTGAAGCTGTCAGTATCATAACTTCAGTTAATTTAAAAGTACATTGGTGAGTTCTTAAAGTCTGTAAGGAGCAGAACAAATAGATCACTACTTATGTGTATATACATGTGCTAGTTTGAGCCTAGTTAGAATGTTTTGGTGAGAAGGACTAGATCATAGGCTGTGAAATGAAAACAATGGTGATGTCTCCTTCCCTCACAGTCCTGCTGAGATGTATTAGAATTAAAAGCAAAACAGAGATAAAATCACTTCACTAGGCACTTGGCTGTTGGGCTTTGCTCTCTGCTCTTCACCTTCTGGGGAGCTGGGGCTGCTGGCTGAACTCCATCTTGCTTTCTAACCTCACCCTCCATTTGCTTTTTGGCTGATACACCTTTGCTTCTTAATCCCCCTGGCCAAACCTCCGTTCTTCCTTGGGACTGGGGTAAGGTTAAGAGGGGTAGGGGGAAGGTGAGGGGGTGGTAGAGAGCCCCTCCTGGGGACTCAGGTTTCTGGGAGGGGAGTTGTGTGTCTGTATTACCTTTTTACCTTGTATATTTCTGTCTAACTGTATATACTGTAAATATCTACTTGTAGATTGTGCTAGCTGTAAATAATAAGCTTCATTCATATTTCCAGAGCTGGCTGAGTCTAGTCTGGGTGATTTCTGAAGTGTGGGGGGCGGGGGACACCCAAGCCACCACAATACATACTGTAGATAAAAGCCCATGTTATGAGTAAATAAGACTTAATAGGTTATTGTGATTGAAACAGAGTCTATAGCTGGCTTTAGAAGTAGGAAATTTGTTTATGATAAGAATTGTGCCACTTTTGGTGGGAAGAGTATTCTTTTATTTCCTGCATTTGTACTGATTTGATTACTCTCTAGAAAAAGGAAATGTAATGATTGGGAAAATTTAGCTTGTGGGGTTATTGTATTCATTATATGTAACACAAAGGCTAGGCAACTAATCCTAAAAATGGAGTTACAGGGAACTGATAGTCAGTACATTTTGCATGAAATACCTCATGAGGCAAGAAAAAAAAACACTGCTGTACTGTTACTTATTTTCTGAAAGAAGTAAAAAAAATGTTTCAAAACAGGCAGTGAGTTTCTTTTATGGGTTTAGGCATAAAAGATTCAGGATTTGCTGAAGACTAATTACTGAAGTCCTAGCACCTGGATTTGATGCTAGAGTGGCTTATTCTGTACAACTTCAATTCAATCTATATGTGGTACACCGGTGTAATTTTTCAGCTCATGGTAGGCTGTGCTCATTTTTGCCAATGTTATACTGTCAACAAAGAGAAGATAATTGTTTCCTGGATGATTATCTAAATCCAGGTGTGCATGTTTATTTGGAAAGGAGAAAGCTTTCTCTGTATTAGGGGTTTAAGAGCGGAACGAGTTGGGGGGAAAAATATCCCTTTAGTTTATCTTTAGAAAATGAGGCATCACCAATTAGCATCATCTGGCAAACTAGTGTAGAGGATGGTGTTATGTACTTCAATATTTCTGTGATGATAAAATACACTTGCAGCCACATTAAAAACAAACAAATGAATAAATAAATCCAACTTTTCCTTACACTGACCTTGGAAATAAGCCAAAATACTATAAACATGAATAAAATTATCTCTGTTTTCCTACTATTACTATCAGGAGATAACTGAGGTTTTAAAGTTTCATCTCAGTTTTCTCAAGGAGTAGTGGTTGTACACGGACAGATAGAAGAAGTGTAAAAGTGGAGTTGTAGGAGAAGGCAGAGAGGAAAGGAATAAGCTGGATAAGTTCTGGAGCCCCCAATACAAGAAGGACATGGAACTGCTGGAGCGGGTCCAGAGGAGAGCCACGAAGATGATCAGAGGGCTGCAGCACCTCTGCTGTGAGGACAGGCTGAGAGAGTTGGGGCTCTTCAGCCTGGAGAAGAGAAGGCTTCGAGGAGACCTTAGAGTGGCTTTCCAGTATCTGAAGGGAGCCTACAGGAAAGCTGGGGAGGGACTATTTACATGGTCTAGTAATGTTAGGACGAGGGGGAATGGGTTCAAACTGGAAGAGGGGAGATTCCGACTGGATGTTAGGAGGAAGTTCTTTACAGTGAGGGTGGTAAGACACTGGAACGGGTTGCCCAGGGAGGTTGTGGATGCTTCCTCCCTGGAGGTGTTTAAAGCCAGGCTGGATGAGGCCTTGAGCAGCCTGCTCTAGTGGGAGGTGTCCCTGCCTATGGCAGGGGGGTGGAGCTGGATGATCCTTGAGGGCCCTTCCAACCTAAACCATTCTATGATTCTATGATTCTAAGCTGTGAAAGGCACTTGACTGTGAATTCTGTAATGTGATCCTTATCTGTTAGAACACTTTTACTGCATCATATGCTGATAACTATAATCTATAGCCAGCATTTTTCTCCTCTAACCTTCGGAGCATTCTGTATGCTCTGAAGGAGTTCTATCACCTTCATTCTGTGTGCTTCAATACCTATGGACTTGTCTGGTTGTGGTCAAAACGGTGACCAACAGCAGCTCACATAATCACAAGTTATCTAGCCTGGTCACCGCTGTTAGCACTGCCATGGCCGAACAAAAGCACACCACCTTTAGCGAGCGGCACTGCAGTTTGGGTTTGCAGCCTACTATAAATTCTGTGCTGCTGTTTATGCTGTTATCAGTAATTGATTTAGCATTAAACTAACTGCAGACTAATGACTAAAGTGTATCACATCCGTGTTTATCCTCTTATACTTATCTCAGTGTCTCAATTTATCCCAATTGGTTTGAGGGCTTAGAATTGTGCTCCATTAGCAAATGGGTGTTACAACTCAAGATAAGCAGATGCAGTGTTTAGTGCCATATCTGAAACTAGTTCCTGGCTGGTTTGAACTGTCCCATCAGGCTTTCACTGAGCTTCCTGAGGAATGCTAACACCTTACATTTCCTTTATTTTTGGTGCAGAAGCAAGAACCTCCAGCAGACAGGCAATAGTAAATAACTGGGAGTGGGAACATTTGAAATTGCTATGGAATGAACTAGTACCTCATGTTCACCAGGTTTATTCACTTTTGATACCAGTTCCAGATTTTTCTTTCCTTTTTATGGTGTGTCTTCAAATTTCCTCTCAATGTCCATCCGAAAGGAATATTTAGTCAAGTCAGGCAAAGCTATCCACTTGTCACCTTTTCAAAGCATAAGAGGATTACATGCAGATGTAATAACATCATTTGTTTCCACACACCTGCAATGGAAACCACACTGTCCTTTAGGAACAAGGCCAGGCTCCTTTGTTTCTTACTTCCTTGCAGTCAGCACTTCATATGCAGCAGCGTTGGGGGTCAGTACTGGAGAGGAACAGCAGTTCTATAGCAGCTATTGTGAATAGTAAATGTGGCAATGATATTGATGACACTACTAATTTATTTAGTAGACAGAATTCAGACCATGATGAGGATTCATCTCTCCTCATCACATTATCTCTCAGCTGTTTACTGCCAAGGCAATAAGCAAAGTGTTGCTAATATTAGTTTCTGTTGTTCAGTTCAGTTCACTTCTGCTGTTTGGCTGATTGTGCTGAATAACAATAAAAGCCCATAAAACCACTGTGGTAATTGAGATGCATAATTTTAGTGCTTTTTAATATGCTAAATGACCAAAGAAGGTAGAGGCACTTGAGGAATCAATACTAAAAGGAAAAAAAAATAAGAATAATTATGTTATTTTATTCTATATCACAGATATATACTGAGGTGTTTTAGAGGGCAGTTGTGAGTTAGGATGTGGAGCAAGTATAATGACTGGCAAATGAGAAGAGGAGTAGTAGAAAAAGATGATTCCAAGAGTCCTCTGTTCAAGGCTCTTACTCTTTGAAACTATGAAGAGAGAATTAAAGCTAAGCTTTGATAGAGGAATGTATATATTCTAATTAGTTTTGTTCCTTTCTGCAGGCTGTTCCACCTTATATGTTTCTAGAGTATTCCATAAGTAATACCTTGTACTGTTTCTAAGTGTGGCCTCTCTCTGAGAGACCAGAAAAGGAATCTGCAAGCATAAGAAAAAACTGTAGCATAAATATTCATATGCTTGAATATGACAAAATGCATTCTGTTAGTACACTTATTAAACCCTGCAATCTGCATCAAGCAGTGAAGTACTGAGATACCATTTGACCACCTGTACTCATCTCCAGACAAAAACGATTCCAGCAAAAATGTGAAAAAAGTTGATCTCTTCTTATGTCTTTCCCTGAGCACCCACTTTTGGTCTCTGTTGGAAGTAAGATACCAGACTGACTCATAATAGCTTTTTTATTGCTGTATTTTTATGTTCTTTTACAAACTATGTCTAGAAACTTATTTTTGTCTGAATTTTAAAGGAATTTATGTTAATTTGGCACTTATCTTCTGGAGAAATTCAAATGAGTGAGATTACTGGCAAGCACATTTGATAAAATGCTGAATTTTAAAAGAAAGTGCCTAGTTCAGCTATACATTCACTAAGTAGTCAGTACTAAATATGGGCTCTCTGAACTTCAGTACATCTCAGGTTATGCTGTTGAGTGGAGAAGGGATTACTCAAATGCATTCAGATGATTGCTGAACTGGACCCATATTGCAGGGTATTTGTGGAAAGTTATTTTCCAGTTATGAAAGGGAAAAACACTGTGTGCTCAGAAGATGTGAAGATTGGATTTTATCTGTTAAGTAGTCATTTTGAATTGCTCATAAACAAGCTTCCAAGAATTATTAACAAGGGTAAAGAGGAAACAAAACAATTTTTTAACAAGGCTGTATATTCATAGCATAACAAGTGTTTGTTTCTTTTTTTCCTGCTTTCACATAGCTCTGACTACAGCTCACAGCTCCTCAAAGAAACACAAAATAGTTAACACAGAATGGAGAATTCCTAGTCTTTCACAATTTATGTGATCAAGTTCAGCTGCAGCACAGTATGAATTACTCCTCATCTATATCAGAAGCTCTTATATTAGATCTTTGCCAGGAGTGCTAATAGAGAGCATTAAATTAACCTGCATTCCTGTCTCACAGTAAGTTGGGCATTTATCCCACAGTCATCAAGGCCAGTTACTGATGCCAGTGACTTTATGTACCTGATGCAAAGTCCCTAAACCATTCACTGAGTTTCAAAAGAAATTTGAAATAACACTGCAACACAGATATGCAGCAGAGCTGTACTGCACAACTCCTAAATATACAGGGAAGAGGTTTCTGAGAATAACTAAAAGAAAAATGTGATGGTTTGGGTGTTCCCAGCCCCCCCCCACTTTGGAAGTCACCTAGACTAGACTCAGCCAGCTCTGGAAATTGAATGAAGCTTATTATTTACAGCTTAGCAGAATATACAAGCAGATATTTACAGTATATACAGTTATAGACAGAAGTATACAAGGTAAAAGGTAATACAGACACACAACAGCCCTCCCAGAAATCTGAGTCCCCAGGAGGGGCTCCCAACCACCTCTTCACCTTCTCCCTACCCGTCTCAACCTTACCCCAGTCCCAAAGAAGAATGGAGGTTCAGGCAGGGGGTTAGGAAGCAAAGTGGATTAATTAAAGAAACAGCAGAGAGGCTAGAGAGAGAGGGAATGCAGCTCAGCCAGTTCCCCAGCAGAAGTGGTGTTATGTATGTTTTGATTTTAGTTTTTATACATCTCAGCAAGCCTATGAGTGGGGTAGACATCAACCTTGTTTTCCTTCCACAGCCTATCATCTAGTTCTTCTCACCAAAACGTTCTAGCTAGGCTCAAACTTGCACAAAAAGGGATAGGGTAAAAATGCAGGACTCCAGTAATGAGAAAAATAGATGGATTAAGAAACCCTATGCATCCCTATGATCGGTGATGCAATCTTTCAGATACTTCAGTTGGGAGGTTTCAATAAAAATTCTTCATAATGTGTCTATATATATGCGTGTGTATAGATCTATATGTAATGTATATGCACCCATTAGTATATGACATGCAGCCTTCCCTTTTCCTGACATATGTACAGATACTCATGAACATGTGTGGGGGGGTGTGTAAACACAGACATACACACATGGGGGAGACTGCATGTTATACACATTTTTTTTATGAATGCTGATCATAGAATCAACCAGGTTGGAAGAGACCTCCAAGATCATCCAGTCCAACCTAGCACCCAGCCCTACCCAGTCATCTAGTCCATGGCCAAAGTAAGAGTTGGATGTAATTGCCTGTAGAGGCTCTGTTATTGCCAGTAGTGATGAAATCATTGATAGCTGGGTATTAGCATGCTGCTTCTACTGGTAGGCCTAGATTTCAGGCATTAAGGAAGGCATTTAGTTAGTCATCACTTTGATAGCACATTGTAGTTTAAACGTGCTTAAAATTGGGTCATACGAAGAATGAAGTCAGTAAGTTGTTCTGTAAGAAAAGAGGTAGATGGCTGTTGGTATTTCTGAAGTCTCTTCTCCCCACCCCTTCCACTTCATTCCACACAGTGCGTCGATCCAAAGCTGCAGACGAGGAAAGGAGCCACAAAGCACGCAGGGCCCGGGATGAATACCGTCGGCAATCCTTGCGCGCCATCCAGAAGGGAAAAGTGGCTGGCTTGAGCAATTTGTTCCAGGGGACAAGCCTGAATAATGATCAGGAGATAAGACTGAACAACAGTAGTGCAAGTCCTTTGACTTTCTCTGCAGCATCCAGGTTGGTTTGTACAGGAATGACTGAAATAGCTCTTTGTTGAACTGCTGTCTCTGCAATCCCCACTCTTTCAAGAAACTCTCATGTGCTGGAAATTCCCAAAATCTTATTCTTCCGCTATGATCAGAAAAACAGTAATTAAATAAGAACAAAAAGAGATTGAGTACTTGATGTAAATGAAATTTCCTTTATTTTTAAGACAGTTTTCTTAGAGTTCACACAGAGAGAGTCTTTCAAAAGTCACTATTAGATTAGTATGCAAGGCTGTGAAATGGAGAAGTCAAATGGACAAATTCATAGGCACGTCTTAAGCCTCAAGCCAAAAACTGCCTGCTGCTTCTTAGCTCTTTGAAAGATTTTACAGACAGCTGCCATCCTTCTAATTCTCAGGGGTTTGAAGGTTGCCTTTTTAAATATTTTTTTTTGGGCAAAGCCAAATGGTTTTAGTGTTCGTTAATCTTTCATGTGACTATTTAGGGAGTGCCACGAATTGCAGAAGAGTTCAAACTGACAGATGGATGCTAGAAATTTGACTAGCCACTCTACTATTTTCGTGGTTATGTCTTGTCATGTTAATTTGGCTTCATGTGGTGATGAAGGCAATATGAGCACTGACAGGATGGTGACATTAAATGCTCAAGAAAAAAAAAAAATTAAGATCATCTCAGGCCCAGAAAGGAAAGAGTCCCATTACATCATTACATTATTTTTCTTTACCAGTGTAGCACCAGAGAGTCACAGAGTCATAGAACCAAGCAGGTTGGAAGAGACCTCCAAGATCATCCAGTCCAACCTATCACCCAGCCCTGTCCAATCAATTAGATGTTCATGTCCCCCCTTACAGCCATCCTTACAGCCTCCCTCGGACTCTCCAACAGATCCCTCTCTTGAACTGGACAGCCCAAAACAAGTCACAGTATTGCAGGTGTGGTCTCCTCAGAGCAGAGCAGAGTGGGAAGACAACCTCCCTAGACCTGCTGGACTCACTTTTCATGATAAACTTCACAAGGATAACCTGTTTGGAAAGGTGTTCCATTTTCACAAGTTCTTTGCTCTACTGTGCAAAATGAGAATTTCTGTGAGACACAGAAGCTCTCCAGTAAGAGCAGCCAAAACTCCTAGTTTGAGGAGTCAGATTATTACTCTCAGAGAGAGCAGGATCTTGAACATTGCCATCAAAACAATTTATTTTTCCAGACTACTTAGTCTTCTTCAAATTAAAGTGATAAAAACAGTGGCAGAAGTTGAGAAAGGTTGGCCATAACTTGAAAGTGAAATTCTGAGCTTCTGAGGTGGTGATATTTACTATAGAATTTGGTAGTGCTAGAGGGGATCCTTTGCAAAAAGAGCCTTTAAAAAAGAGCTGAAAAGAATATTCCCATCATTATCCAGCTCATGTTCAACACTATTTGTTTCTATGTTATGCCTATTCTATAAAAACAAGGTACTGCTTGTTTCTCTTATCTCTTAGGATTCCTATTTGATTGCCTATGATGACTGTGAAGGTACTGAGAAAAATAAAAGATGCTCTAAACATGTGCTTTAACAGGGAACCTATGTTAATGTATAAAATCAAACTTTTCAGACTTAACACTGGTATGGCAAAGCAAGAGCAGATGTTGTGATGGTTTGGGTGTTCCTTGTCCCCCACTCCTGACTTTGGAAATCACCCAAATTTCCAGTTTAAATGCTGTACTTAAGAAAATGTTGTCAGTTCAAATGCAAATGTAAAATCAAAGTATCATAGTATCATCAGGGTTGGAAGANCAGCCTCTCCTCGTAGGGCTGTGCTCGAGGCCTCTCACCAGCCTCGTCGCCCTTCTCTGGACACGCTCAAGGATTTCAATGTCCCTTCTAAACTGGGGGGCCCAGAACTGAACACAGTACTCGAGGTGTGGTCTAACCAGTGCAGAGTACAGGGGCAGAATGACCTCCCTGCTCCTGATGCAGGCCAGGATACCATTGGCTCTCTTGGCCACCTGGGCACACTGCTGGCTCATGTTCAGGCGGGTATCAATCAGCACCCCCAGATCCCTCTCTGTCTGGCTGCTTTCCAGCCACTCCGACCCCAGCCTGTATCTCTGCATGGGGTTGTTGTATTCCAGGTTCCATAAAAACTCTGAATGATTTTAACAAAATTGAAAAAGTTACAACTGTTCATTGATCTACACTGCACAGCAGCCACCCTGATCTTTTTGTACCTCTATGTTTTAGAAATATGTTAAAAAGAGATTAAGATTGATATTGTCCCTTGCTTTCATACACTGCTAATTCTCTGTATGATTCTCTCCTGTGATTTCTTGCTTTTCAATGCAGTAGTAACATCTGGGAGCGTCCTCCTAGACCCTTTTCCCGAGACGTCATCATTCGGTGGTTCAAAGAAGAGCAAATCCCTCGACGTGCTGGGTTTGAGAGGAACACCAACAGGATTGCCCAGTGGTTTCATGGTAATACACTGATTCTTTAGTCCTTCTATAACAGAGCTGCAGGCGTACCCTCAGGAAATCTTGCTAGCTTTCATCACAAGAAGGAGCTTCTCCCCTACACTGTGAAACTTAGTTCCTGTAAAATCAAGATTTTTACATCATTTCTACTATTATAATTTGATTTTTTTTCTGATTAAGTCATTTATGTTAAGAGTTTTTTGACCAAAGTTTTTTTTTTCAGGAAAGTTTTTGCCAGTGTATATTTGCTATAAAACAGCAAGCCAAGAAGAATGAATGAGAGAAAAGGTAGGATGAGGAGGCCTCTAAAACAAACCTGCACATACCATAGTGACATGGCACATGGATGACTAATGTTCAAGTTTTCACTTTACTTGATTTGCAACAAAGGCTTGAACTTGTCTCTGTTTAATCCCTGTTGTACATTTTAAGCTGAGGTAGCATTTGTTTTTCACCTTATTTTGCAAAAAAAATATTATTGAAAGATCTTGATTTTTTTTTTTTTTCTCAGAAAGACTTGTAGGTGTTTGATTTTGGGTAGAAGTATAGGCTGGATGTTAGGAGGAAGTTCTTCACAGAGAGAGTGATTTGCCATTGGAATGGGCTGCCCAGGGAGGTGGTGGAGTCACCATCCCTGGGAATGTTCAGGAAAAGCCTGGATGATGCTCTTAGTGCCGTGGTCTGGTTGACTGGATAGGGCTGGGTGATAGGCTGGACTGGATGATCTTGGAGGCCTCTTCCAACCTGGTTGGTTCTATTCTATTCTATATACATAGGAAGAGCCATGCCTGTTCAGATCCATAATGTACTGTCATATCTGCTGGAGTTCCTAAAATCTCTGAAGCTTTTTCCCTGTATAACATGTGCTGTGCAAATGGATCTTTGATATCAAATTCACAGGTCAGATGTCTTATTTTCATAGGTATTAGCAATGATTTTTATTTTCTGGGGAAAAAAAAAAAAGATCTGCACATCTGTGTAAATTGATGTAAGTAGTTATGAACATAATTCACACCTTATGAAGGCATATGATCTTGAGCTAATACCTGTGCAGTCTGTCTACTAACTTCAGTGGCTTTGGGATTAGTCTGTTACTAGAATCATAGAATCAACCAGGTTGGAAGAGACCTCCAAGATCATCCAGTCCAACCTAGCACCCAGCCCTAGCCAGTCAACCAGACCATGGCACTAAGTGCCTCAGCCAGGCTTTTCTTGAACACCTCCAGGGACGGTGACTCTACCACTTCTCTGGGCAGCCCATTCCAATGGCAAATCACTCTCTCTGTGAAGAACTTCCTCCTAACATCCTTAGGTTTGAGTGAAAAGAGTTTTGCTTTCAATTTTTTTTGACTGTGAAATCTAAGAAATTGGTCTACATGTAGGTAAAGGTAAAATCTGATTATTTTGATAACCATGAAGTTAATAACCTGTCTGAGCAGGTGAATCTGATTTACAAGGACATCCTAATGGCTCTATCGAGGCTTGTAAACCTTTTTTTTTGGTAAATCTGAACCCAAAATATGCTTTGCCAAGATGTCAGTTGCTGGTATGCTTTGAAAGTTGGAAAGTGATTTGGTGTTTAGGATGGGAGGTTTGTCACCCAAAAGGGCCAGAAGGGGAGACATGCACATTATTTTAGCTAAGTTTCTCTCTGAACTGGAATTTTCTTTTCAAAACTCTGTACAACTCATGGCAAGTAAAGGGAAAGTTGCCAGCCTTCACTATACATTGAAGAGTTTTGCCAAACCCTTTCACAGCATTAATCAATGGTAGTTTTCAGTTTATTGTAGGGATAAGACACTGGGAATAAAATCCTGTATGGCAACCAGAAGTCTTTTCCTTCCAGAAGTATTTAACAAAAGGATGCTGGTGCCCCAAATGTAATATTTTCATTTGCTCTGTCTTTATCTCTGCTCTGTCCTTTAACCTTTCTCTTTTTTTGCTTGAAATCTGTTTCAACTTTTTTTTTCTTCTTTTTTTTTTTTCTATTCCCAATGATTTGTGAGATAACTATTTTTTAACTTCAGGTGTTTGACTTTTCAGCCTCACATTTTCTCTTCCGCATTTGGTTATATTCAGTTCAGAAGAACATGGAAATGTGTCACTGTTTGTTGCAGGGCTGATCTCTAAATGCTTTTTCTGCTTCAGTTGAGACTGTCATTTGATGCTTGTTGATGTTATTTATCCATGATTTAAAATGGATCTCTCAGGTGTATAGTGACTATAATAGGCTATGACAAAATGAAGAATTTCTTCTGATCTGTGAAGTGGCTGTGTGCATATTTGCTAAGCATCTACAGAGGCACTATCAGATCTCTACTTGCCTTGAGGTTGAAAGGCAAATTCAGAGGTTTGTATCACAGATTTGGAAACATGAGATAGTTGCCCTAAAGGTTATAATATGTAGTTGTGGTATCTGGATTTCTGTTGTGGAGAATTGTTTTATCAAGGGAAGTCAGAATAGCAGTGCAGTCGCTAGCTAAGGGAGTGGCAAGCTGTAAATAAACTGATCAGAGCAAGCTGAAGGATGGATTGAAAAATGCTGAAAGAAGCAGATGCTGAATAATCTCTGAGGTCAGAGGAGTCAGGGATGGCTAATACAGTTTTCAGCAGACAGAAAGCAAGTGTTGTAAATCTAGTGGAAGTACAGCCTTCTTGATACTAATGAGCTGTTTTCTAATTCACTGCTTTGGTGTTATCTAGCTTTTACTTCCATTTAGAATAGAATAGAATAGAATCAACGAGGGTGGAAGAGACCTCCAAGATCATCCAGTCCAACCTCACACCCAGCCCTAGCCAGTCAACTAGACCATGGCACTAAGTGCCCCATCCAGTCTTTTCTTGAGCACCCCCAGGGACAGTGACTCCACCACCTCCCTGGGCAGCCCATTCCAATGCCAATCACTCTCTCTGTGAAGAACTTCCTCCTAACATCCAGCCTAGACTTCCCTCAGCACAACTTGAGACTGTGTCCCCTTGTTCTGTTGCTGGTTGCCTGGGAGAAGAGACCAACCCCCACCTGGCTACAGCCTCCCTTCAGGTAGTTGTAGACAGCAATGAGGTCTGCCCTCAGCCTCCTCTTCTCCAGGCTAAATAACCCCAGCTCCCTCAGCCTCTCCTCATAGGGTTTGTGTTCCAGGCCCCTCACCAGCCTTGTTGCCCTTCTCTGGACACGTTCCAGCACCTCAACTTCTCTCTTGAATTGAGGGGCCCAGAACTGTTCACAGTACTCAAGGTGTGGCCTGACCAGTGTTGAGTACAGGGGAAGAATAACCTCCCTTGTCCTACTGGCCACACTGTTCCTGACACAGGCCAGGATGCCATTGGCATCTGAGAAAGTGTGCAGATGGATTCTCTAGTTTTAAGTAAACTGAACCCTAGGCATCTGGAATTAGTTTTTCCTTCTAGATTGGTTGCTGATGGAGTATTGTGTTGGGGGGGAAGATACCAGATCTTGCTACAAATCTCCTGAATTGATTAAGAGGTTTTCCACTGTCTTCCACAGTTCTTGAGAGACATATAAAAAATAGCTATGTGCAAAGTTTGGTATCTAAAACATCCTGTAATTGGGAAATGTGGAATGGAATCAAAGAATTCTTAACTCAGCTGATTAAAACAGCTAAAATAAAAGTTGTCAGTTACAATGTTCCTGTTACCTTGCACACATTTGCAGGATGGGTCTCTGATTTATGCAAGTAAATAAAAAAGAGGAAGTGTGATATGAAAAAAAAGGGTAACAGAATGTCAAAATGGATTTTGAACAATTGTCTGGGAAGGATTAAAACCAGAAGGCTTTCATGTCATACACTTTTTATCCAAAAAAGTTTTCATTCCTGTGTGATGTACTCTAGGTGACCCTGCTGTGGCAGGGAGGCTGGACTAGAAGATCTTTGTTTCTGTGATTAAACAGCACTGGTCCCAATGCAGACCTCTGAGGGACACCACTTGTCACCAATCTCCCTCTAGACACTGAGCCATTGACCACTACCTTCTGAATGTGATCATTCAATCAATTCCTTTCCCATTGAACAGTCTATCCATCAACTACACATCACAGTATCACAGTATCACCAAGGTTGGAAGAAACCTCATAGATCATCAAGTCCAACCTGTTACCTCAGAGCTCAAGGCCAGACCATGGCACCAAGTGCCACGTCCAATCCTGCCTTGAACAGCTCCAGGGACGGC
>WAAF01015154.1:115564-183562 GCA_013400475.1 Tricholaema leucomelas
GCCTGTATCTCTGCATGGGGTTGTTGTGACCAAAGTGCAGCACTTGGAGCCATTGAACGCCATCCCCTTGGACTCTGCCTATCTGTCCAGGCGGTCAAGGTCCCACTGCAGAGCTCTTCTGCCCTGCAGCCCAGCCACATCTGCCCCCAGCTTGGTGTCATCTGCAAACTTGCTGATGACTGACTCGATGCCCTCATCCAGATCATCTATGAAGATGATATAGAGGTTTAGAGAGGAGGATGTTGTGGACAATCAACATTAAACATATTAGGCTTTAAACTGACATACTAGAGCTGACTTCATCAGCTCTAGTTTAGATCTCAGCTTCTTCCTTAACCTTAAAAAGTGAGAAATGTTGTGCTGTTTTCTGAGAAACATTTTGTTCATAATCATTCCAGTTAGGTCATAATGATTGTTTTAGTTTGTCAGTTCTTTTGAGGGCTTTGGAATTGTTTTTCTAGTGCCATTACAGTTCCAAAATGTCTATGCAGGCACATTATTAGCCAACAAAATAAATGTTTTAGACTCATGACTCCCCTTGGAAGTGAGGAAAGTATTGAAGTGAGGTAATGTGAGCTGCAACATGCTGTAAGGAGAAAGGAAGCACAGAGGAACAGCAGGGAAATTGTAGAGAGAGGCAATTGAATAATTCATGCAAATAGGCTAATTGCTAATGTTAAATGAGCTTTCTTAAGTCTTTTACAATACACTGTCCTTCTTGACTGCTTTTTAATGAGAAGCTAGGTTCCAAAGATTAGGCATGTGACCACAAAGGGGAAACAAGTTTGCTCAAGTGTCAACAGTTTCCTACATACAAATAGGTCAGGTGCAGTGGCGATGCAGTGCATGGATTTTTTTGGAGTTAAGGTTGTGCCAGGTAATTCTTTGCATGGGTGAAGAATGTGCACCGACTTCTTCATGGTGTCTATTTCAGTCACTTAGTGGAAAAAAAAATTTTACTGTTGAAAACCAAGCTACCTTACATTCTGACTTCTTGCCCCTTTCATTTAAAACACTTTAAGGCTTTCTTCTCCATGTGCTGCTACTAGAGTGTGGCATAGTAAGCAATTATGATTTCATTTAGTGAAAGCCATCACGGTAGCTTAATGCATTTACCTTGTAGTTTTATGATACAGTTATATGTTCTGTTTCCTTATTGACCTGGGTTCTGTCTGAGATCATTTCTCTGTTACTGCAGCTTCTTCAAGCCAGAGTTTCGTTATCACATTGCATAAAACAAAAAGGAGAGCTATTTCTGAACAGAAAGCCTTGCTGCTAGGGTTTGGAATTGAAGAAAAAAACAAGTGATAGAAAAGCATGTGTTATTGTGAGGAAACCATATATAAGGACTTAAAACTGACCCATTTTCAAAGAAATTAAGTTCAATAAGACATTAAGTTCAAGTGAAAAGTTCTGACGTCTGCAAAGGTTAATTATGCTAAGACTAGAAGAAATTATGATGAGTGTTTATGGTGACCCAAGCGAATGCAGAAGGCCTTGTTCGTCTGTCCAGCAGCCTGAATCTGAACTGTGGTACCCTTTCACAGACACTACAGTCTGTTCCTTACAGGTTGGGTCATCTTTTCTGCTGTCAGTGTCAGCTGTATATGTGTTAATTGGTTAGTTTATCCATGCACAAGGTGCGCTTAGGGTCAGTAGCTGCCAGCACAAGACATTCAGCTCATACTGTGTATCTTTAAACACTGTATGTGGATGTTTCCTGATAATCCCCTCTAGCGTACCACAGGTGGCCTGTGTAGGCCCTTAGTCTTGGATGAATTGCTGGTATCCTGCTTATTGTTAGTCCATATCTAGCTGTTTATCAGCCATGCCTCTAGCTCTTGTTCTTTTGCCTGCACACTAACAACATCGGCCTTGAGCAGCCTGCTCTAGTGGGAGGTGTCCCTGCCTATGGCAGGGGGTTGGAGCTGGATGATCCTTGAGGTCCCTTCCAACCTTAACCATTCTATGATTCTAACATGCTTTGTGTTTTAGAGGCTTCCATGCATTTTCTTTGTTTTATGCTGTTCTTGTCTGCAGTATTTTCTGTTTATAGCATAGCAAATACTTGCAGACCCAAGGTCAGAAAATTTTACTGTTTTCCCAGCAGTTGGTTGCCTTACTGGTCCTTCTGTCTTGCTATGTAATGTGTAGAAACCACAGTCCTATTGATCCCACCTTGAGGCAAAAGACTACAAGTTATTAGTTCGACAACTCCTTTTAAGTAACACTTATTTTCCTGCTAAGCAAACAAAACCTTCTCAAACACGGTATCAGCCTGTGTGGTGTGGAGTCATGCAGAGGACAAAAGCCTGCAACTGCCCAAAATTATCTTGCTGATTTAGCTTAATTGCAGTTCACTCAGGAGTAAATTGTGATACTTTTACTGCTTTCGGCCACAGAAGATAAACAGTAGAATATGATAGGGCAAAAAAAGGGAAGAGATTTTGGTGACTCTCTAGGCAAATAACCTGTGTGTAAAGCTTTACCATGTGATGCTGGTATGGAGGCAGAATGAGGTATCATAGAATGGTTTGGGTTGGAAGGGACCTTAAGGGTCGTCTAGTTCCAGCTCCCCTACCACGGCCAGGGACACCTTCCACTAGACCAGACTCTGAAAGCCTCATCCAGCCTGGTCTTGAACACTTCCAGGCAGGGACATCCACAATCTCTTTTATCAACTTGTTTCACTGAAGAATTTATTCCTAATATTTAACCTAAATCTACTTTCTTTCAGTAGGGATTTCATCCTTACCCCTTGTGATGGTTTGGAAGTTACATGCCCCCCCCCCCCCCCCTTAGGAAATTATCCAGACTAGATTCAGCCAGCTGGAAGTTTAGGAATGAAGCTTTATATTTNCATGCAGAGGACAAAAGCCTGCAACTGCCCAAAATTATCTTGCTGATTTAGCTTAATTGCAGTTCACTCAGGAGTAAATTGTGATACTTTTACTGCTTTCGGCCACAGAAGATAAACAGTAGAATATGATAGGGCAAAAAAAGGGAAGAGATTTTGGTGACTCTCTAGGCAAATAACCTGTGTGTAAAGCTTTACCATGTGATGCTGGTATGGAGGCAGAATGAGGTATCATAGAATGGTTTGGGTTGGAAGGGACCTTAAGGGTCGTCTAGTTCCAGCTCCCCTACCACGGCCAGGGACACCTTCCACTAGACAAGACTCTGAAAGCCTCATCCAGCCTGGTCTTGAACACTTCCAGGCAGGGACATCCACAATCTCTTTTATCAACTTGTTTCACTGAAGAATTTATTCCTAATATTTAACCTAAATCTACTTTCTTTCAGTAGGGATTTCATCCTTACCCCTTGTGATGGTTTGGAAGTTACATGCCCCCCCCCCCCCTCTTAGGAAATTATCCAGGCTAGATTCAGCCAGCTGGAAGTTTAGGAATGAAGCTTTATATTTACAACTGAACACAATATACAAGCAGCTATTTACAATATATACAGCTACATACAGAAATATGCAAGCTAAAAGTAATACAGAAACACAACACCCCTCCCCAGGAGAGGCTCCCAACCATCCTTCCACCTTCTTTCCAACCCTCTACCTTATCCCAAAGTATAACTTACATGCAAAGTGAGTTTGGAGTTCTTGTTTTTATACATCTCAGCAAGCCTATGAGTGAAGTAGACATCAGGATTGTTTCCTTTTCACAGCCTATAATCTAATTTTTCTCACTGAAATATTACAATTTGCCTCCACCTAGCAGACCCCTCATCCTACCGCTATGTTCCATGATAAAGAGTCCCTCCCTATCTTAAGTACTACAAAGCCATTATAAGTTCTCCCCAGAGCCTTCTCTTCTCCAGGCTGAGCAACACTAACTGTCTGTCTGTCCAGAGGAAGACTCTCTAGCCACTTTGATCATCTTTGTGGTCCTGTTCTGGACCTGTTTTAACAGATCCCTGTCTGTCTTATGCTGGAAGTTTAAGAACTGAATGCAGTAGTCTAGGTGAGGTGTTACAAGAGGAGGAGTGGAGGGAGTTGAGTTAGAAGTAACAATCTTTATCCTGTTTGCACCTTTTTGGTGCACTCCTCTGAAGCCATTTCTGCTTACTAAATAGTGGCTTCTAATTCCCTCTCTGAGTTTGAGCCTAGGTGCTATCTCACCCTGATGCCAGTGTTGGAAGGAAATGAGGCTATTTAGTGACTAGCTTTCAAGTGGCTTAACTGAGCACTGGATTAAGTCTCAGAGGATGTCCAGAACTGGATCACTGCAAGAGCTACACAGGGTATTATATTGCTACTCATTGGATGGGAGGTTTTTGCTATCCCAACATTATTCTTATTTGACTTTCAACAGTGCTTTGGTATCTGGTTCCCTTTATTGAGTGATTAAAAGCAACCTTTTCCTCTGAGGGACAATACACTAAATCAATATGCAAGAATATTTCAAGCAGCTAGAGAGCACTGTAATTAATAAAGTTTGCTTCAAGTTCCTGAATCTAGCCAAGTGTGAGAAGAAAAATTAATAATCAACATAATGGCTAGATTTTTTTTTTCCCAGCTAGGTAAAGAAGTATCCTTTCTTAAGTTGCTTACTGAAAGTACCACAATCAAACTCATTTGTGGAAATCTGTCTGGAACAGCTATTTTTATTTGAATATAGGAAAATCCTCCAGCTAGAACATAATTTAGGTTTACATCCCTTTTGGCAATAAAAACTTTAATGATTACTTGAATAAAAACAGGTTGAAAGATTTCTCCAAAGCTCAGTGATTTTTCATATGTAAATAGATTTTGGATTTAACTGCTAATTTACCTTAAAATGTATGTATTCTTAAACTTTACACAAATGGAATATATTTGAGGCAGAAATATTTTTCTTCACCTATGAAAATGCATGACAAGCAAAGAATGCAGTATATTTTCTGCTTAGTTGTATCATAGACTGTAAAATCTGAATTCCAGGGCCCCATGTTAACTGTGACTTTTATTTTTCTCCTTCTCTTGAGTAAGCTCTGCAGACACTGAGATTTACTATTATAGCTATCTTTTAGGTTTATGGAAAATATATCTTGACAGCTTATTCAAGACCCATAATAATGTAGTGTTCCAGAGGTCCAGCAGGCCTAAGGAGGCTCTCCTTCCCCTCTACTTTATCCTGGTGACACCACACCAGTTTTGGGCTCCCCAGTTCAAAAGAGACAGGGATCTGCTGGATAAAATCTCAAGGAGAGTGTCAAGGTCCAGAGAACAGAGATTAACAATATCTCTGTCCAGAGGAGCAAGATCAAGAGAGAGGATTTAGACTCTCACAGAGAACTACAAGGATTATTGGGGAAGAAAGACTGAGAGACTTGGGGCTGTTTAGTTCTGAGAAGAGAAGGTTGAGAGGGGGTCTTATTAACATCTATAAATATTTGAGGGGTGGGTGTCAGGATGAAGGTGCCAATCTCTTTCAGAGTAGAATAGAATAGAATCAACCAGGTTGGAAGCGACCTCCAAGGTCATCCAGTCCAACCTAGCACCCAGCCCTAGCCAGTCAGCTAGACCATGGCACTAAATGCCTCATCCAGTCTTTTCTTGACTTTTTTTGGTGGTGCCCAGTAAAAGGACAAGGAAAAACAGGTGCAAGCTAGAATACAGTAGATTCCACCTCAACATCAGGAGACACTTCTTTATGGTGAGGGTGATGAAGAACTGGCACAGGCTGCCCAGAGAGGTTACGAAGTCACCTTCTCTGAAGAGTTTCAAAACCTGCTTGGATGCATTCCTGTGTGGCCTACCATAGGTGATGCTGCTTTGGCAAGGGGGTTGGACTTGATCTCTGAAGGTCCCTTTCAACCCCTAATATTCTGTGATTCCATAAGCTGTAAACATATGTACTTTTAGAAACCATCCTGGGCGTATGTATGTATTTGTTTACATGGAAAGTTTTCCTATTTTTAAAAAATCTATTAATTTCCTGCTAAAAGGGAGAAAGACTGATTGGTTATTTTGAGTGTGGGATGTATTTTTCTTAATAACAAAGAGGATTTTCATTATTTAAACACACTGAGAGTACATTCAGCTGCTTTTCTTCTGCCCAATTCATTATCGGGAATGTTTTCATTAAAGCCTCTTGAAAAGTTTTTGTACCTTATACTCACAAATTGTTTTGGTGATTACAGAACTAATTGCACCACATAATTGCCACTATCCACTGGTATCTACTCAGTGTGTTCATGATAGTGTGTCAGATTCACTGTAAACTGTGGGCCAAATTTATAGCAATATTTGAGGTTCTTCCTGCAAGTAATAATTGTGTTAGTTTAGGCCTAGCTAGCATGTTTTGGTGAGAAGAACTAGATGATAGGCTGTAAAATGAAAACAATGGTGAGGTCTACTTCCCTCACAGTCTTGCTGGGATGTGTAAAGAAGAAAGGCAAAACAAAGATTAGGTCATTTGCTTCTTCTCCTCGCTGGGGAACTTTGCCTGCTGGGGAGCTCGTGGCTGCTGGCTGGACTCCATCTTGCTTTCTAACCTCACCCTCCTTTGCTTGGCTGCTTCACCTTGCTTTTAACCCTTTTGGCCGAACCTCCATTCTTCCTTAGGACTGGGGTAAGGTTGAGAGGGGTAGGGGGAAGGTGAGGGGTGGTTGAGAGCCCCTCCTGGGGACTCAGGTTTCTGGGAGGGGAGTTGTGTTTGTATTACCTTTTTTACCTTGTCTATTTCTGTCTATAACTGTATATACTGTGAATATCTGCTTGTAAATTGTGCCAGCTGTAAATATAAGCTTCATTCAAATTTCCAGAGCCGACTGAGTCTAGTCTGGCTAATTTCTAAAAGTGTGGGGGGGCGGGGGACACCCAAACCATCACAATAGTTTCAAGCAGGGAGTATACAGCAACTATGTCACAAAGTGCAAGGAAATGTGCCACGGGAGATGAGAAACTGGAGCTTGCTGCACCCTAGTGACGATGCCATTCCAATCCCTACCCACCCCCATGAGCCTTGGGCTGCCTTTCTAGGGCTGATTTAGAATGGGTCTCAGAATCACAAAGTCAGTTCTTATTGACTAAGGAGCTAAAGGTCAAACTAGAGGTTTAGTGAGTCTTGTTGGGTGCAGTGAAGAATCAAAACCTAACTTCTATATACTCAGATAAAAGGCAAATTGAGATGAAAGTGGCATAGATACATCAATACATATCAGTATCAATATGAAAAGGCCACTAGAAAACATTAGCAACTCTAGCAAATTAGCAGCTTGTCAGAAGCCGCAATGTGATACTTTGTTTGCTACCATGTAATTCAATTAACTTCTAGACATTTCAGTGTCCATTCCTTGGGCAAATGCTCTTCCAGTGAGACCACTAAATTAATGAAGTTGTATTTATCATGTATTCCCAGCATACTGAATGAGAAATCAATACTAGCATAAAATAAAGACATTTAAGCTAATACTATACCAGGAAGACTTGCAGAGAAGGCTCTGAACATTCCCAATGCTCAAAACCTAGTCAACCTAGATATTGCCTCTCTGTTATTAACCAGGAGAAATACAAACCCTTTGCCACACAGTTTTGTGTTTTCTGACACTCTTCAAGATTTTCACAGAAATCTGTATAGACCTTACTAAGTATGCATGTGTATGGAGAGAATAGAATAGAATCAATCAGGTTGGAAGAGACCTCCAAGAGCATCCAGTCCAACCTATCACCCAGCCCTAGCCAGTCAACTAGACCATGGCACTAAGTGCCTCATCCACGCTTTTCTTGAACACCTCCAGGGACTGTGGCAAATTAGACTGGAGAAGTGGAGGCTCAGGGGGGACCTCATTGCTGGTTGTAGCCAGGTGGGGGTTGGTCTCTTCTGCCAGACAGCCAGCAACAGAACAAGGGGACACAGTCTCAAGTTGTGCTGGGGGAAGTATAGGCTGGATGTTAGGAGGAAGTTCTTCACAGAGAGAGTGATTGGCATTGGAATGGGCTGCCCAGGGAGGTGGTGGAGTCACCATCCCTGGAGGTGTTCAAGAAAAGCCTGGATGAGGCACTTAGTGCCATGGTCTGGTTGACTGGCTAGGGCTGGGTGCTAGGTTGGACTGGATGATCTTGGAGGTCTCTTCCAACTTGGTTGATTTTATTCTAGTCTATTTTAAAAGCAGGAACCATGTGCTTTTCCCCTCGCTCTATTTATATAAGCTTCCTAGACATTATGTCCATTGCCATATATATACTGGGCACGAAGAATCCAGCCCATCAGCGTGGGCTTTCCCATGAGTCAGTGTGGAAAAGGTGCCTTTTGCTGCTCCCCACTGCAAGCCTGTAAGGCAGGGGGAAAAACAGTATCACACCACCACCTTCCCCCATTCAAACTTCCAGAGATGGAGAGGCAGGGAAGAAGGGATTTGGAGTGCCCCACAACATCCATGTCTTCTGTTCAGAAGCATCAAAAAAAGATTGACATATTCATACTGTAAGGCTGTTAAGCAAACCCATATAAATATATATTTTACATCAAAATTATTTGAGTACAGAAATAAGCATCTTACTCCTTAAGAAACATGAATATGTTAAGATGTGTGATAGAGAAGCAGAGCATGGTGCTGAGATATAGTATGTATTTTTTTTAGCATTTATTTTGAAAAAAAAAAGAAATAGCTGCTCACAGAATGACACATTTGGTAAAATACTCCACACTCTAGTCAGGAATGCTTATTTTGGACCCAGTAAAAGGCAGAGGCTATTTTAAAGGATTGTGTAGTTTATTCTTCTAGATAGGAGTTTTGAGCTTGACTTGTCTTTTATGTTGTGATGCTTTGGGTGTTCCCCACCCCCCTCCCCACTTTGGAAATCAGACTAGACTCAGCTGGCTCTGGAAATTGGAATGAAGCTTCTATTTTCAGCTTAGCTCAATATACAAGCAGATATNAGCCTGTGAGTGAAGTAGACATCACCATTGTTTGTTTGGTTTTTTTTTTCCCCACAGCTTGTGATCTAATTCTTCTCACCAAAACATTCTAACTAGCTTCAAACTAGCACACATGTTAAGATTAAACACTTGCTGATTTGCAAGTACGAATATCTCTTCTGGCACTGGTCTTGTCTTCAAAGAAAATCTTGGTGGTTAAATGTAGATAACATACTTGAAGAAAGGGAGCAGCAGGAAGCTGATAAGTCTGAAGGACATGTTTTTTTCCAAAAGCACTCTCTGAGACTGACAGTAGCTCTAATGCTTATGATTTTTTATACTTGTCTTCCTCATACAGAAAGTGAAAAGTGGTAACATTTACATCGACTAAGTGAGCAGGTGTGCAGAGTTTTAAGTTTCAAACACACTCTGCATGTGTGTGAGAGAACTTGCACCCAATTCTGATTATGCCTTCAGCATTTCAAGTGTCCAACAACTGGTGATTTTGAATTGCAAATATTTTCTACTTTTTATGTGAAAATTTATTCAAATTCCTTTTTTAACAGGAGCCTTTGATTTTAAAGAATAATTCCCCTTAACATTAGAAACTTTTCTCAGTTTCTGTATGTTCAGAGCTGTATCTCCCAACTCTCCTTCAGCAGCTATCCTGAAACCATGTTTCTGCAGGAATGTCATCCCAGCCAAGGCTAATACTTCGTAGTAGCACTATTCCATGCACTGCTCTTGTCTTTGGTCCATGTGTTCCTCCTGGAATGTCATCTAGCAGTATTGTTTCAGAGTGGGTTGTACAAAAAGACTGCCTTTAATTCTTCTACTTTGTCTTTTTGTGGAAATCTAAAGCAAACAAAAATCTCACTGTGGAATTTATTTTGTGCAGTTGGTTTGGTAAAAGCTCAGTCTTTCCTGTTTTTTTAATGTCTGTGTTGCTCTTGGAAGTATTTAGGATGAACAAGGACTGAACAGTCACTGGAGTTATGAGAACATAACTAGCTCCCAGGATGGCCTTTGCATTCACGTCCCCTTTTCTCCCAGATCAGCTTTCTCATCTTTTTCCTTGATTTAGATCTCATTTGCATACCAGAAGACTTTCTCTCCCTATTTTCCAATTCAGCAGAATTTGAGGATTAAAGTGAGAAGTAACAAGGTAAGTATCATAAGCAAGTGCAAGTCGATAAGAAGTGCTTGCAAGTGATGCCCACAAGCTACAATGCCTTCTTCTTTCCCTCTGTTGCTTGCAAGATCAAGACTTGAGTGAGCACAAATATTTTGTCTGTGTGGTGAATGTGTAGTCAATACTAGCCACTAACCTTCTAAAAAACTACCACACTTTTCAGTTTTAACCAAAATCACAGTATCAGTGACTACTGGACCAAAACAGATGCATTTCTCATTGCTGGTCTAGGAGCAGAGCTTAAATCAGCTTCTTGGCTCAACAATGTTTTGTATTACACCACTGTACTGCTTTTAGCTCTTCCAGGTTGTTCTAGTGAGGTATTTCTGTGTTCTTTACTGATGAAGTAAATTTTAATGCTTCAAAAGACACAGTAAGATGTTGATATCTACTCTGCCTGTGTCACATCATGCACCCATCACAAAAAATTATTGCAGAGTCTGTATAGTTTGCTTTCTTTTTTGCACATAACAGAAATAAAAATCCAGTCCCATCTGTATTGTAAGGAAGTGCATGCATCCTACAGGAATAATATTTGTAACCAAGTTCCTTATTTGGATGAGCATGTTTGTTTCTTGCTTGGAGTTTCCAGATGTCCTCATGAATACACTGATTTTCCATGCTATTTGCAGGAAACGTCACCTCTAGCAGCATCTAGGATGTGCTTATGTATGCCTGGATGCATTTACTGATTTGTTTAAAAATCCCCTGCTTTCTCATTTTCCAGTCATCTTACCAGCATCTTAGAACCGCCCTGTTGTTCATCTGCTGTTGATTCTACCAGAACATAGAGGCTTCCAACTTCAGTCAGTGAAAACAAGAGGAAATTAAGTAGTCATGACCTTAATTTTCTGTCCATTTACTGATCAGAGATGGTAAACTACATGCAGAGAATGTAGTTCGAGGAGCCACTGAAAATTAATAACAGTTCAATTTCCCAAAAATTAACTTATTTTCCAAAGCTGTTCAGATGAGAAAACTCCCAACATTAAAAGAGTAATAGCAAGGTTTAATGCAGGGATATAGGAAATATATCTACATATAGATAGATATACATATGAAATAAAAGTTTAAAGACCTTTTGTGCTACCTTTTCTCATCTGAATGGGTAACAATCAATAATATGCAAAGAGAAGAAAGTCTGAAACCTTTGTTTTCCTCCTGGCTAATGCATTCTGGAGACTGATCTGAAAGGAAGGGAAGAAAGCAAGCAACTCTATGCTTTGAGGAGACAGTAACAAAGAAATGTATAGCTCTGTTATACCAGTGGCTTATTCAGATAAGTAATGCAAACACCTGATTTTTATGTGCTGCACTGCTTGTTAGTGAGTATGGTGTAAATATTTTGACAGTGAGGATAAAGGGTTTTTACAGTATTTGATAGTTTGGATGTAAACTGAACTTTAAAGGAGACAGTTAAGTGGTGTGTTTTCTACAGAGTGCATAGGGAATTAATTGTGAGCCACGCTAGAAACAATGGATGTAGCACATCTGATCTTTTGTGAAACCTGAAGAAAAATACCCATTATAAAAGCATTACTCCTTTAGGTAGGATTTTCAAAGATTCCCAGGGGAGTAAGGCACCCATTTCCTTCACTATTTCAGTGGGGTTTTAATTGCTTTAATAAACCTCAGCCTTAGGGAATTAAGGAAGCTTCTCAGATCTGAGTTTTCTTTATTCTAAGAGCTGCTTTATCCTGACAGAACAGAGAAATGAGTCATATTACTTATTAACAAAACCCAAGCAACAAAACCAACTAAATGAAAAATAAATGCCAGGCCTGTATATTTTTAGGTCTGGTACTTTTCCTTGGTGAATTTCCCCTGTATATAGAGGTGCAAGGTAGTCCTATGAATCACATAAATCTTCAAAAGAGCTTGTTTAGGGCATGGTGCATTACCAGTATGCCTCATCCCTGCCTGAAGGGATATCTTGCCACCAGAAAAACAATATTTCTTTGGACCTTGGTTTTCTATACATGGCTGTACATAGCTGTACAGAGCATACTTTCTATACTGATTGAGGCCCACTGAGGAGGTAGCTGAGTGTCACTGAAATGTTGTTTCCTAGTTCTGCATATATCTTAAATGCACCAGAATGGTTACAAAGAAGAAGAAGAATGGTGAAGAATGGACTGAATGGATTCCTACTCACCTTTCAATAGCACAGATTTATCCCTGTCTTAGGTATGCTACTGCACACATTGCTTCTGAGCTTGCACAGAGGGTGGAACAGAGAAAAGTTGCTGCAGAGACTCCCTAACCAACGTCACTTTGCCTTTCTGTAGTTTGGGGAGGAGGCCAGCCCCATACTGACCACTCAGTTAAGCTATCACTGACATGGCCAGTGTATTTCAAATGCACATTTTACCAGCTGATTTCTAAACACTTCCCAGCAGTTCTCCCACTGCAGTTCTATGCACAAAAGTTATTTTGTTTACTCACACTTCAGGTTTTGCTTTTTTGTGACCTATTGCACATCTTTACTATCAGCACAGAGGCCTGTAGCCCCTTATGTAGTAACATTTATGGATACTGTGGTATTTACTAGGGCTTAAATCACCAACATACAGCATGACAGGAACTGTGTGTCACCAGCTTAAGCAGAAAAAGCATTTCTCAGAAACTTAGCACTCTTTGAGTCTTGGGCTCTTACCATAACACTTGTGGCCAGTTCTTGCAGAAAAAAAACAAACCAAAACAACCAAACAAACCCAAGCAAATTAAAAAAATCCCAAGCCCACAAAACTCACTGTCATTGTGTCAGTTTGTTGTTTGGATGTGTTTGGTTTAGGGTGTTTTTGAGGAGGCATGTGGTTTTGAGGAGGGGATGTTTTTGTTTTTAAACCTGGCAATTTATTTTCATGCCTGAATGGGAACAGAATTCTTCTGAAGATCTGGTCCCATGTGAGTTTATCCAGCATTAACAGCAGATGGTGAATAGCTTCAACAGCTTTGTTTTTGTTACCAGCCATCTTTGATTTACTTCCTTGCTTTGCTTTTCAGCCTTTATTGCTACTACTCTGAAATAGCAGAGGCAGAGCTATTGTTACCTTGCAGCAAGAGCTTTTCTCACACAATACTATTGATTTCTCCTTTCACTATTTGTTTTGTTGCACTATCCAAAAAGATATTGTGACTAAAGGGAAGGAGAGGATGAGACCTTTTTAATAGTGTGGCACACTGTAAGATCCTATTGTGCATGTATTTAATGGCACATGCTACTCCTGCTGTAAACACTGGAGAAATTACAAGATACGATCTAGATGTGTAGAATAGAATAGAATCAACTAGGTTGGAAGAGACCTCCAAGATCATCCAGTTTGGCTATTTCATTGCAGATCAGTCCATAAACCAGCATAACTGAAAACAGTGTTCTTTATACTAGACATTGGTAATCTCAGGGATAAACATCAGTAAAACATATTCAGTCTAGATATCATAGTTTCGTAGATTCTGTCATTCCCACTGAAACACCATAAGTAGGTTTAGTCAGCTTAAGAATTCACATCTAGACATGCACTTGTGGGAGAGAATTGAAAAAGTCAGTCTCAGGAAACTATTGGTTTGAGTGATGTTGACTGCTTTTTCTTGAGAGCGTAAACTACAGCTGCTCTAGTTTGTGCACTGCAGGGAAGCAATCACTTCACCTTCCCTGCCTTTATGCTTTTGATATTTCAGAATGGTTGGAGGAGCTGGATTTTACAGCTGCTTCTAGACCAGAGCTAGTTGCTAGTGTCATGCATTTGAACATTTGTTTCAAGCCTTTACTGTCCCACCTTGTTATGGCATCTGAAAGAGCTCAGATTTATTATAAACCTTAGTTCTCCAGCTTCAGTTTTCATCTTAGCTTGTGTTTGTTGCTTGTGTATATCTGTCTTTGCTCTGAGCCCTGAAATCTATGACCCCGTTCATTAGATTCATAGCCTAGCATTCTTACAAGGTGTTCTTGCTCTTCCTGACAGTGGTTTATGTTAACATTGGCATGGCTCTTCCTGAACCATAGTGGCTGCAATTAGATTAACCCTTTCTGAATTTCCTCTTACTTTTCTGATGAATTCTTTCCAAACTAATTGCCCTGATTCATATTTGTGTCCCAGGCAGATTGAGTCTTTGCTTCCAACTACATTAATTTCATTATTCTAATGATATAAACAGAAAACTCTACAACATATTTTCTTCTTCTTAAATTGGAACTTCCCTGTTTTGATTTAAAAAATGCAAGATAAAGTGTAATCCAACTTCTGACTCTCAGGTCTCAGAGAGAGGAAATTTATTTTGGAAGGTTTGGGGAAATTAATTTGTTTTTTTTTCTCTTTGGGAAGCATTTTATACCTAATGATATATTTATAGTAGTCTAGCTCACTTTTTCAGTTTTGAGAAACAGAAGAGACTGGCTGGTGCATAGCAAACTGATTGTTCCAATCCTTGTGCCATCTTATTGCTGTATTTCAAATTGCTGTTTAAACTTTCCTGTATAATTGGACAAATAGAGGCCTTTTCATCACAGGAGTTATTTGCTGTTTCTTCATAGTTTATTGTGTTTAGTCATTTATTTACTTTTTATACTTGGGGGTATAATGTGTCTGTGTGACCTTTAGCATGTGAATTATTCACATCATGATTGTCAGGCATCTTAGTATTCATATGGACTAATCCCATCAAAACCAAGATATACTAGTACTGGTTTCTGGTTTTGGATTGTGCTTTTAGTTTTGATTGGTGACTTAAATCACAGACTTTCCTGATTAGATATCTGAAGTCCTATAAACAGGGTAAGTGTCTTACATCTTCATTGATTTCCTGTGAATATTCATAATTGTTCAAGAAATATTCACAATTGTTCAAGAAATTAATCTTGCATGAAATAGAAAGCTTTTCATCACGGTCATGAAATCACCTTTGCCACGAGTGCTATGGTTAGGATTTATTTGTGATGGTATTTGTGCTTGGTGATTAAAACCTCATATAGTAGTGTTTGAGATCAAGCTAGTGGGAAAAAAATATGAAAAGAGAAAACATGAACTAAGAAAATAGCTTCTATTGCAGAAGGGTAAATGCATGCTTCTGGCCTGTGTTTGTGCTTACTGTTCCTCTAAGTCAGCTTCTTGGCATATATATGTGCATATACATGTATTAAAATATCTGTTGATTGTTAAAGGCTAAACTGCCTTTATGTAGTGACATTATGATTTGCCGTTGGAATGGGCTGCCCAGGGAGGTGGTGGAGTCACCATCCCTGGAGGTGTTCAAGAAAAGCCTGGATGAGGCACTTAGTGCCATGGTCTAGTTGACTGGCTTGGGCTGGGTGCTAGGTTGGACTGGATGATCTTGGAGGTCTCTTCCAACCTGGTTTATTCTATGATTCTATGATTACAAGTGGTACACTTGACCACCAGCAGACTGCAACAGATCATTAAAGACTAAATTCTCCTTATATAGTGACATTATTATTACAAGTGGTACATTTGACCACCAGTAGACTACAACAATGAGCGTGATATAACTTTATAATAAAAAAAAATTAGTTTTAGGCATTTAGTATGGAGTCTTGCCAAGCAGTCTAGTAGGTAAGTATTTGCCAACAAGGACAAATGTGTCAGCTTTTCTAGTTTGGATTCATGCTGTTTATGGCATTTCCGTAGCAAATATTTGTGTTTCACTCAAGGATGTATGGAGGCTAGAGAAGAGTAGGAAGCTGAGTGTCATCGCATCCTATTTCAGAATAGCATTTTCTGCTGTTGAGGCTTGGAAGGCAGCATGAAGATTTATTAGCTCTGCCTACTAAATTCATAATGGATTCACCAGTTCCCATGCAAGCTTAATACACTCTAAATTTTAGGATGTTCTTTTTCCTTTTTTGAAGATTGGTGACAGGAAAAATGTATGCCATTACAACAGATCTGTTAAGATTTGCCTACCAGCTACACATTCTCATTGCAGGCACTCTATTTAGAAATGAAGCTGTTTATTAGGCACCACTGATGATGGATGTCCTATGATTTGAAATAACTGCCTTTCGAAATGTTATTCTATTGCTAAGAATCAAGAACGTTGCTAGTATGACTACTGGAAAGCTACAGTGTTTAAAGTGGACAGTTTGTAGTCTCTGAGAGAAATTATTTGGCATGACAGGTAAAAGATGTGAGTTAGCAGTGGGGTAGCTAACTGCTGTCCAAATATATTTGGCTACATGATGAGTGAAAGTGATCATACTGATGATAGATTGATTAATTGTCTGATATTTATTTAAATGACTGGTTTGCAAGGTTGTGCTTATGTGAAAAGGTTACTGCTTTTGACACAGTGATGCTTTACACCAAGTGAAGATTTTTCTCCACTTGTTTGTTTGTGTAAAGACAGCAGCAAGACTTACAGAGAGGGGGAAATAGTTTTCAAAGCATCACTGGTTTCCAGAGAAGGGCAACGAAGCTGGTGAAAGGCCTGGAACACAAACCCTGTGAGGAGAGGCTGAGGGAGCTGGGGTTGTTTAGCCTGCAGAAGAGGAGGCTCAGGGGGGACCTCATTGCTGTCTACAACTACCTGAAGGGAGGTTGTAGCCAGGTGGGGGTTGGTCTCTTCTCCCAGGCAACCAGCAACAGAACAAGGGGACACAGCCTCAAGTTGTGTCAGGGGAAGTATAGGCTGGATGTTAGGAGGAAGTTCTTCACAGAGAGAGTGATTGGCATTGGAATGGGCTGCCCAGGAGGTGGTGGAGTTGGCGTCCCTGGAGGTGTTCAAGAAAAGTCTGGATGAGGCACCTAGTGGCATGGTCTAGTTGACTGGATAGGGCTGGGTGATAGGTTGGACTGGATGATCTTGGAGTTCTTTTCCAACCTAGTTGATTCTATTCTAGTCTAGTTCTTTTCCAGATAATATTTCCAGTTTCACAGATGTCTATTTCTATACAGATGTCTCAGCAGTGAGCAGTTCCACTCTTTCTCTAGCTGTCTTGAGAACAGTTAACATTTCTTTTAAAGGCTGGAAGGAGATTTTCATTGCTGCAGTCACCACCCAATGAAGAACTGAACCAGAGAAAAACAAAATAACTGGGAGGCAGAGAGAGGGAAAAGGTGGTGGGAAAAGATGGTCTTTCATGAGATGTTAACAGAATTGGGAGAGAAAGAGGAAGGAAAGCAGTTGGCTGATAATTTATTACGCCATTTTTAGCAAGAAAGAGAATTAAAACAAAAAAGAACTTGGCCATGAGCAATGTATCATTTCTCACCTACTGGGTGATAAAAGCACCCAGAACAAAAATAAGTCTTGCAAAGAAAATAACATCAAGTGAGAGCCTGCAGTGTTTTAGCTATAACAGTGGGAGCTGAGAGCAGGTGAACAGGTTATTTAGCATTAAACTAATCAATGCTAAACGAATTTCATATTATATGCCTGATAACAATGGTCATTTAACCCCCATAAATATCCAAAGAATAATGTTCACATATAATAGAATTGTAGAATGGTTTAGATTGGAAGTGACCTCAAAGATCATCTAGTTCCAACCCCTTGCCATAGGCAGGGATACCTCCCACTAGAACAGGTTGCCCAAGGCCTTGTCCAACCTGGCCTTGAACACCTCCAGGGAGGGAGCATCCACCACCTCCCTGGGCAACCTGTTGCAGTATCTCACCACCCTCACTCACCCTCAAAGAATCCTTTCCTAACATCTAGTCTAAATCTCCCCTCTTCCAGTTTAAACCCATTACTCCTCATCTTGTCATTACAAGACCTTGTAAATAGTCTCTCCCCAGCCTTCCTGCAGGCCCCCTTCAAATACTGCAAGGCTACTACAAGGTATCCTTGAATCCTTCTCTTCTCCAGACTGAAGAGCCCCAACTCTCGTAGCCTGACCTCGTAACAGAGGTTCTCCAGCCCTCTGATCATCCTCATGGCCTTCCTGTTGACTCACTCCAGTAGTTCAATGTCTTTCTTGTGCTGGGGGCTCCAGAACTGTACACAGTACTGCAGGTGGAGTACAAATCCTCTTTTTCTACCGTCTTTTAAAAATAAACACTCTCTTTTTTATAGATGCTAAATTGTCTAGGCCACCTCATTACTTAGAAAGGCTGCTTAGTAGTTGACAGAGAGAGTGATTTGCCATTGGAATGGGCTGCCCAGGGAGGTGGTGGAGTCACCGTCCCTGGAGGTGTTCAAGAAAAGCCTGGATGAGGCACTTAGTGCCATGGTCTAGTTGACTGGCTAGGGCTGGGTGCTAGGTTGGACTGGATGATCTTGGAGGTCTCTTCCAGCCTGGTTGATTCTATGATTCTATGACACTGCTTGAAGTTACAAGCATTTTTGCAATCTAGAATTACAGTAGAAATATTGATTATTGGAATTAATGTAGTATTTGCTGGTACCAGAACTGTTTATCCTTGCCTGTATTGTTGAATTCTCTGAGCCTGTGGCTTACCTATGTGTATTTCTAGCAGAGATTTGTCAAGGAGACAGGCATTGTAATCACTAATAAAACCTTTCATTGTATATTTAAATAAGGGAACCTTGAGAGGAGATTTGATTAATAAATAGTGCGAGTCCACAGTGTTGTGTGTAGTACTTGGCACATGGCACCTGGTATTGGCATTTAGTGATATAGCTCCACTTGATATGCCATATCATATGGATTTATATTAGTGCTGTATTTCATCTGAACAGACTTCAAGAATTTGTGACAATTAATTTTGGAGTTCTTCCAATAAAAGTGGTTGTAGTTTTGTGAAGTGCAGCAACTGACACTCTTGGCTGAGCAGTTGCATGCTGTTTCTAAACAAATGCATATGTTTGCATATTTAATGCCTCTTTTGCATGTCTGGTGCAATGATGTAATACACTGTAGAGGAGAGAACTGTACATCTTTCAGTAGAGTGTATATGTGGATGTTTCTTAGTGTTCTTGTGCTGAGGGTGTTTCAGTGGGAATTCTGTGGGCTCTGAGGCCCACTGAGATTGAGTCCTTGTTGTCTAAAGTAAATCTGTAAAAGAAATTCATTGTCTCAAAGTGCACACATCTGAAAGGAAGTGCTTTCCTGTCTCTCCTAACATCACACAGTGCTTGCTTTTATGAACCAGATCTTCTCAGTACCTTCCTGTGTCTCTCAGGGGCATAATTTTCCTTGTGGGCTTAATTAGAACATCTCAAACTTTGGTCCTTTTGATATGTCCTTTTTTTATGTGAATTGTTAATCCCAGGGCTGTAGTTGTTAGTGCAGTAAAACAACTGGCTTTTCAGTCAGTATTTGAACCCTGTAGAACTCTCACTAGAATGTGTGTGTGATTCTATGATGACAAGCAGTTCCATCAAATAGTACATGTACTGGTTTGAGAAAGTTTAGCTTCACGGGGGATAACTCTTTGGAACAGGCACATATATTATTTATTGACATTTTTCCCATGTTCACATTCAGGATAGCCTAATTCAACATCTGTTCCTGATTAAAGTGAACATCTGGCATTTCACAGATAATTATGAGACATAAGTATACTGTCCTCTGGGCATACCAGACAAACTGGAACCAAATTCTCTGGGTGGATGTTCTGGTTCAAGTGCTGGTGCAATCACACTTTTCATGTGGGCTGTCATCAGAACAGAGTTTATCTGTTACAACCTGTTTGCAAGCAGAAGTACCAGCAACTTCAGTGTTGTGTCCTAGGAATAGAAAGAAGAAGAGAGACAAAGAGTTTTCTAACGTAGAAGGTTAAAATGGGAAAGATCTTGGAAGTTCTACCCCATTAAACATTTTCCCTTGTTCACTCTGAATATCTGAACTTGTGATCCTCCTCTTGTCCTGACAATTAAGTTTGACATACAGCAAAAGAATTAATTCACCTATAAAACAGCAGCTTGGTGACCTGGATGTGGTCACCCTGGACTTGGGCAAGAGTTTGTTTCCTGACTGAATCTGTCCAGAGAAGTTGTCTCATAGAGACAATGGACCAGAGGATGACAGTTATGTACCGCAAGAAGCCCCAACTAATTTTGTCTTCTCTTGTCCCAGAGCAAGGTGCATAACTCATTGTTGTTCATTATGAACTATAAAGACAAACTCACTTCTGGTCAACAAATACAGTATTCAATCTTTTCTTTGTGTTGGTACTTCTCTTAGCTCATGTCTACAGTTTTTAATTGGAGGAGTCTGATATTAAGCCTAAAAGGCCCCAGAACGAAAGAACTATGATCACTGTTTCTTGTTTTCCTCTGTGATAGTGTGCCCTAGAAATGCAAGCCTGTAAATAAGTCATCTAACATACCCATTTCTAATGGCCAACTCTGCTAGTCTGCTGAATGATCACTTGTACAGAATTTGCTGGTCTCACAGGCCAGTTGCATTTATGCACTTCCTTTATAAAAGCAGTCAGAGTGAGACAAAGCAATTTTTAATCAGGTAATTAAAAATGACCTGCATACATTTAAAGAAATACCTGCATATCCCACCAGACTCCATCAAAGCTCCTCTAGAATAGGATAGAATAGAATAGGATAGAATAGAATAGAATAGGATAGAATAGGATAGGATAGAATAGAATAGAATAGAATAGAATAGAATAGAATCAATCAGGTTGGAAGAGACCTCCAAGATCATCCAGTCCAACCTAGCACCCAGCCCTATCCAGTCAACTAGACCATGGCACTAAGTGCCTCATCCAGTCTTTTCCTGAACACCTCCAGGGATGGTGACTCCACCACCTCCCTGGGCAGCCCATTCCAATGCCAATCACTCTCTCTGTGAAGAACTTCCTCCTAACATCCAGCCTATACTTCCCTCGGCATAACTTGAGGCTCTGTCCCCTTGTCCTGTTGCTGGTTGCCTGGGAGAAGAGACCAACCCTCACCTGGCTACAACCACCCTTCAGGTAGTTGTAGACAGCAATGAGGTCTGCCTATCCTTCAGGAGCAAACAGCAAGTACATTGTCTCCATAGCGCTATCTCCTCCCACAAACACTGAAATCCTAAGAAGTTCTATCATGTTGATTTCACTTCTGCTCTGCAGTGGCTGCATCTGCTTTACTCTGACGGATGGGCTAACAACAGGCTTTTTCCTTGCCAGGTATTATCAGCCGCCAGGAGGCAGAAGAGTTGCTGATGAATAAGTCTGAAGGAACATTCCTTGTGCGAGTCAGTGAGAAAATCTGGGGCTATGCATTGTCTTATCGCCAGCAAAGTGGGTTCAAACACTTCCTGGTTGATGCTTCGGGGGATTGCTACAGCTTCTTGGGGGTAGATCCAAACCGACATGCAACACTGACAGATCTTATTGATTTTCACAAGGTAACACTTGCTAGGTAGAGATCAATAGCTTTAGTGGAATGGATGAATAATTGAAAGAGGAACCATGTAATTTGAAACCACACCAGAAAGCAGTAGTAACCATAGTGGGGAGAAGAATATTCATATGTATTCTACGCTAAGCCTAGCTGTAACTTTCATAGTTTGTGTTTTCTTAATGAAGGCTTTCCCCCCTTCTTCCAGCACATTTTTGTGTCCCCTTCTAAGCGAATTCTTATGCAATGCATATTCTCCTGGGCTAAAAATGGACTAATCAGGGCAGACAGAGTTCACACTTGCTGAGCTCTTCACTGTGAGAAGTTGTATTTGAAATACCATATAAAGGCTTTTCAATGAAATGCCATAAATTTTCAACCTTTGATCTGAGGGCTGTGATGTGCAAAAGCAAAGGACTGTGGCCTTGCAGTGAAGAAGGGAACTTGGAGAGGTTCTCTTTTAGGGAGGTACTAAGGATCATTCCTTATTATCCAAAACAATTTTAGAAGACATTTTTACTACTCATCGTTGACTTCAGTTTGTTTGAGTTACTTTGCCCCTAACTTGTGATTCTTGTTGCCAAGACTGTGGCTATAATAGTAGCACTCTTTGTGATAACACAGGTTGTTTCCATCACCCTGCTTCTCCGTCAGTTTTAATTCTCCCTTTTTTTCCACAGCGACATTTACTATTTCTCCTTATCCTATTTTCTAGTTCCCTTTCTTTCTTTATCCTTCTCCTGCTCTTGTATCAAACTAATGCCTTTTTTTTTTGCCCCTCCTTTTCTCCCTCACTTTTTAATCTTTTCAGCATTCAGTCTCACAGATGCTAAGCAGAGATTATTTTTCTAATTCCCCTTCTCTTTTGAATCTTCCATTTCAGCTAGTTTGCAACATCTCCTCAGTGTTGCCATAGTGTCCCCTCACAGATCACTATGGCATTTCCATAAATTGTAGTTCTACATGGGAGGATAGTGGGTGTTTGAGGATAGTAGGTGTCAGAGGATAGGAGGAAGAAAGGGTTTTTTTGCTTCCAAGGTGAGAGAATTTCAACTTAGGGCAGTTTCCCCTAATGTGATGAAATTCTCTCACCTTGGGAGCCAAACCTGTTTTCCCTCTATCCTAGTTCTAATTGCTGAGCATGACATTATAAAGTTTAGAATATGGCTTTGCCCATCTTGGGACAGCAAACTGGACTGTGTTCCCTCCTAGCTTCTTAGTTATTCTCAGCCTACTCACTGCCAGCAGGGTCAGAGTAGGGAAAAATAGAAAGCCCTGATGCTGTGCACAGCAATAGCCCAAACAGTAGTGTCTTCTCAACACTGTTATAGCCACACATTCAAAACACACAGCTATACAGAAATGCTGTGAAGTGCTATCCCAGACAGATCCAGTACAACTGGAAAGAGCCTAACTAGAGTCTTTTCAAGGAATAAAAAGCACACATGCAATCTGTCAAATGCAGATCATCAGGCATTAGATGTAGGAGCTGTGGCTAAAGTAGCATTCCCTGTGCTTCTAAAGAGGGGCGATGGTGACAACCAATTCCAACTATATCTGCTCCAGCTATGGCTCTGTATTTTCTTTATAGCTCTCATCATTGTCAATCACTGTGCTAGAAACACATCTATTTACAGACAGCAGTAGGGCACTTGACAGAACCAGAATTGCTTTTAGTTCCTTACATTAAAAAAAAGAGAAAAAAAGTTTTCTTAGGTGTCTCCTAATAATGGTTAATAGCTCCCCCTGTAGTAAGCCTAGCAGAAACTAGTTCACCTTTAATGTCACCTCACAAAACTCTTAACTGTCTAGCTTAATAGCTGTACTAAAACCGGTCTCTTTGGCCATCACTTCAGGAGGCATCTTATTCTGTCTGTCACATTTTAAGCTTTTCTGCCTCCCCTTTTTGATCAAGTCCCAGAGCCTTCTGGTAACCAACTTTCTGTAAAAACTGCTATGCTGCAAGAACACTTTTTCTTCTAGCTATTGCTATATTGTTTGGAAAAGTTGCTGCTTCCTCAGGACCACATTCAGCAAAAGCATATTTTCTCACCCCTGAAGTTGTATGGACTTCTATTTGAGGGTCCTTTTAATTGGTTATGCTTATTAATCTAAAACTGCTTTATTGTGATCTAAAAAATAATAAAGAAGAGGTCATTCAAGCAACTCAGCTGACAGATACAAGAGTGTGGTAACCATTAGCTGAAAGAAAATGCTTACGTAAAAGGCTGTTAATATGCACCTTCTCATTGTTACTTGTATTTAAATCCTGTGTGGCAAGCAGCAAAACCCAAGATCTCTGGTAAAGGTTTGTATTTACTTCTTTATAACCTTCTCAAACACATTTAATTGGAGTAGTAACTTTCTGAACTTCATCTTAGTCTGATGTAAAGATTGGGAAGGATCCACAACTAGGAAACTGCCTGTGTTTGGTGCCCCAGGAAATCAGGCACCAAATTTCTCTGTTGAAATTTGATTGAAACTAGGTAAGTTTTTCAACTGTTAGGCCCATATGTAGATCCATAACTTAGTTCTAAATTGTCAGTTGAAGGATTGAGGTTTTTTTCAGTTAATATAATTCTGGATTCTGGCTCATTTTGGTGCATCTATAATCCTTAAACTGTTGCAAGAATAAAAATGAACTATCATTAGTCTAGCAATAACTCAAAGACCATGTTCTCTACTTTTCCAGTATTATGATTATATTAATCTCAGTAATCAATTACTGGAACATCAGACTTGGTATGTGACTATTTACTTAATTGAAGTAGATGCTGTTTTTAAGGGCTGTCTTAGGACAGGTTAATATCTGTCTAGGCTGTCTAGGAAGGTTAATATCTTTCACCCTTCTAATCAGAAAACACTCAGTGTTGTGTGTGAGCACTCAACATCGAGGTTTTGCTCAGTCTGCCTGTGGAAGCTTCCTTCTTGCCAATGACTATGGTGGCAAAATAGTAGGATTGACATGTCTGTCAAATTAATGCATGAGAACATCCTTTATGGGCCTCTATAGCTGTTTCTTTCAAGTAGCTTAGCGACTTAGAGGTAGCACAAAATCACAGCCTTTTCTGTACACCAACTGATTTAATTATTTGATACTAATACAAGTTACTACTGGCAGAAGTACAAGATAAAGCATGAAGAAAATGAATAGTTAATAGGATCACTTGGCTGGTCTCTACTTGATAAAGTGGAGTGATCACCTTTATTACTATCAGATACTCTTCTTAGGAGAAGGGGAAAGGCTTAGACCTTGGATCATGTCATTGTTTGTTTGTTTGTTTCTGTTTTGTTTTATTTTGTTTTTAGGAAGAAATCATCACATCTTCAGGTGGGGAGCTACTACTGGAACCATGTGGACAGCAGAAGAATCCACCAGACTACAGCCCTCTATTTGAATAACAGAGCCAAGACAAACAGGAATGAATTCTGATAGCTGTAGTAATAGATAGCTACAAAAGCAAACTTCCAAAGCCACTGTTCTTCTGGCCGAAATGTATCCTCATTAAAAGGTCCAAAATAGTTGTTTTGCATCTGAGTTGTCATAATTTTCTCCTAATGCTAACATTTTGAAGGTGAGAAATTGCTGGTAAATTACAGATGATGGCTATTTCCAGAAATATTTCAAGGGATTGTGGCCAGCTGCACTGAACACTAAGTTCCTGTCCTAATTTTCTTAATGTTTGAAATTGTAAAATACAGCAAGAAGTATGGGCAGGAACTACTTAGAATATTGTATGGGCAGGAACTTCTTGGAGTATTGTATGAAGTACCAATATTTGTGAGCATCTTCTTTTTCCAAAGCAAGGTCTGTCAGTTTCTGTTGACAATCTCATTACTCAGTGTTGCCCTTTTGGTAACAAGAGAAGCAGTCTTAAAACATCCTTCTGCAGTTTGTGATTGCTTAAGTGGTTAGGTGTAGCTGGAAATTTGCCTTTGTGCTTTGGAATACAGGCTCACAAAGTTCACTATAGCAGAGATCATTCACATTATATTTACAATATCCTGCAGTCAAATGGCCTTGGAAAGAGTTTTACTCCTGTGCAGAAAAGTACTCAGTTTAATCTAAACTAGTTATTCTAAAGAAAGTAGTTTAATTTGCAGCAACAACTCCTCTTATGGCCTTGTCACATTTTCTGCTCTCTGATGTGCAAAATATGTGCTGGAAATTCTTAGCTTTGCTTGTAGTACCAGATATTTTCCCTAGCTGAGTGAAAGCAGTGATGGTGTATTCATCCACAGAAAGGATACTAATTACATTATCATTGTGCTATTCCATGTTTAAAGAAATTTGCACTCAATATGTTCTTTGCCCATTGCTAAACCCCATAAAAATAGACCTGTAGCCTAGATCTGTGGATCTTAATGTCTGGACTATAAATCTGCAATTAGTGTTTTAGCAATTCTAGCACTCAGGGTTTTCACACGATACAGATGTAGCCCTGCACTGTTTCACTGGCAAAGTGAACACTGCTGAGGCAGCCAGTTCAGGAAATTGAGTGAAAGAGTAGCAGAACTGCTACTGTTCTGTCTTGTGCTCCTTGCTCTGTTCCCCTGAAAGACCAGATACAAAGTGTTGAGTATAGAACTATTCTTCTCAAATCACATAATTTGTTTTCCAGGGTGATATTTCAAATAGGGCTGTTACAGTTTTGTATGCAACTCATTTGTTTCACGAATGACATGGGGCATGAGGGAAATAGTTGTGTACTATGGGTACACATTAATGTCATAATCATGCTTTAATAGGCAGATTCTCATTACTTTTTCATGTGATGTGTATTTTGAGATGTGCAGTGGACCAATCCATATTATTTGTACCTCTGTGGTTAATCTTTTCCTAAGAGTCTCTGAATACAAGAGGAGCATACTGAATGTATGAGCTCCATATGCTCGTTGGGGTTATGAATTCCTAAGTGGTTGTCTTCCAAATCAAAGTATAGGCTTTCCTCTCAAACCCCATCTAAAGCCATTTTTCCCCAGACAGTCATTTCTCTTGACTCACTGCTGTCTTCTATTCCTTGTCTGACCTAGCTGTTATCTAAGATCATGTAGGAAAAGAAACTTCTCATGTCCAAGCCTGCAAAGCACACTATACATTTAGGGTACTACAGTAATAATGCTTATGGTAATAACAGCAGCATTTTTTTCCCATAATTAATTCTAGTTAGCTCAAAGAGTACAGACTTTTGCACACAAAAAAAACCCTCTAGTTAACGTTTCTTTTTGTGTGATTTCATCCATCAATGTTTGTGATCCAGGAAAAAAAATACAATGAACTTTCCACACACTGAGCTGGATAGTTTCTGGATTATTCACTAGTATCACTGGCTCAGGAAGCTTTACAAAGTTACTATTAGCACCTGCAACAAAGCATATCAGGACACACCACATAAGCAATGCTCACTAGCTGGAGCAGCTATTCTTAGGTAAGAAAACATCTGGGCTTTTCACAGCAAGCAGGCTGACAGAGGTAGGACATTTTTTAACTATGTGTCAGACAGCCTTGGAAATATCTATCACTATTTTAGCTTATATATAGCTTTAGAGCTTAGCTGTCTTCTTGTGAGGTAATTAACATCACGCCGGCATCATTGACTTCAGTTCAGAGCACATTTCTTACTTTCAATTCTCTACATTTTCCTGTATGAATTCCACCCATTTCCCACTCTAGGTTTTACCTGGCTTTAAACTAAATCCCATGTAAGTTCTCCCGAAAATGAAATTACTTGGGAAACTCCACTTTCATCTGAGGGTTTCGTTATACTAATAACTGTCAGAATTCTCAAGCAAGGGAACTGCCTTTTCTTTTAATTATAGCCCCATAGAAATGCTGAAAAATACCCACCCAATTCATAGTT
Organism: Tricholaema leucomelas; assembly: GCA_013400475.1. Taxonomy (NCBI): domain Eukaryota; kingdom Metazoa; phylum Chordata; class Aves; order Piciformes; family Lybiidae; genus Tricholaema lacrymosa; species Tricholaema leucomelas. The sequence continues at coordinate 142,735 of WAAF01015154.1, forward strand.
TCCAAGAAAGGAAACCTCAGCAATACATAACCAGAAGCAGCAGTAAATAAAATAAAGGGCATCTTAACTGAAGATAAATTTTGAAGGAAACAAAAAGAGAATATAGCAAGAAGAAATTTAAGAACAGAAGCTTTTCTTGGTAGAGATTTGCAACTGCTGCCAATACACTTGAGGACTGGGGGCGAAGAACAAGCATGCAGATGTTTTCTAAGCTTAAAAATACTTCTTGTTGCCTTCCAGAAAATAAATGAACTCTGAAAAGGTAGCTGGTTAGTAGGAAGAATAGAAGGAAAGAAGTGAATGAGTAAATATGGAAAAACAAGGAAAGAAGAAAGAGGGAAATGTGCTTATCCCATTGTTTTGAATGCATGTTTAGTTTTGCTGCACTGTGAGGAAGGCTAGGCACTGCTGCATCCCCTTCACTCTGTAAGTCTCTTAGGATCAGATTCATTTCTTGTGAAGTTCATTAGGCAAGTGTCACATGTTGTGGACATCTGGATTGGAATAAAAGGCATGAACATGCCTCACAGACCTGTAGATCTTAACCATTTCCACACAAGGAGAGTCACAAGGAGGCTCCTCAGAGATGTTGTGGGGTCTCCTTCTCTGGAGACTTTCAGGGCCTGTCTGGATGTGTTCCTCTGTGATCTGTGCTAGGTTGTGTGGTCCTGCTCTGGCAGGGGGGTTAGACTTGATGATCTCCTTGGGTACCTTCCAACCCCTAACATCCTGTGATCCTGAGAACTATGGCAAAGATTTCTGTGTTAAGTCTACCTTGGAGCTGGATTTTACAGCCAGCCTGTAAGAGTTGGGCTAGTCTGTGCTGCAGCCTTGAATGTGGCATCTGCTCCATGCTGTCTGCCTCTGGTGCTGTCTGAAGCTGTTCATCACAGTATACAAAAGCTTTTTAGTGCTGCAGTTTCATTGCCTAGAATGGCTAGCTGTATTATACAGCTTCAAGTGTTGCTTTCTGATCTGTTTTTCTAGTGGTAGCTATTGTTGAATCGTAAGAGGTACATGTTATGGCTTTTCATTATGAGACTTCCTGTCAGTATTTCTTGTCAATCAGACCACTGGGAATACACTGAGACACCTGTTATGGTAATTCTGTTTCATAAGGGAAAAATGCTACAGGAGTATTTTTAAACTTTTCAATGAATTAAACTACTTTTCATGTCCATTTCACAGCAATAAAATATGGCACACAAGGCCCCAAGCTGGTTTGCATGTGTTCTTGAAGAAGCAACTCTTGAGGGTTCATTCTTGTTTCCTCCTGGATCCACAAATACATCCATTCTTTTTGTTTTAATCTGTTACTATGCATAGATATCTGCAATTTAATACTGCTCTCTTTTCTGCATGAGAGCAAAATGGAAGGGAAAAAAACCACAGCAATAAAAGATGAGATTTTCAAGGCTGCTCAAAGAACACAGATGCAGTCTATTACCTCTTAGCATCACAGGAATGAAATTATTATGTAGCATGAGCATTTACATATTAATTTTAGAAAAGATTAGGCTAGGGAAACTATTAAGTACTAAATCCCTATTGTTCTGAACAAATACTAAGCAAAAGAAAATAGCCCCTGCCTCAGAAAAGAGATGCCTAGGCATTTCAGTTATTACAATTTTCAGGCTTACTGTTTCCAAAGACTAGGTGCAGAGTGGAAATTTCTACCCGAATTCAATGTCTGTGAATCAAATTAAAAAAACCTATTTCTTTTCTGAGGTGAGTCAAGATTAGTACGCTGATGCATGTAAAACAATTCAGTTCTATATGAAGTGGGGATCCACTTCTGCTCATTCTTCCCCTGAGTCCCCACAAACCCAAATATGGAGCACTAATGAACTTACAGCATATTTTATTGGGGTCAATTCTTTTTATGTAATGCCACAGGACAGAGCAGGTCTCAGGTGAAATGTGGTAGTTCACAGTGTTCAGAGAAATGTTTCTGTTTATGAATAAATCAGTTCATGTAATATACAGGATGGAGTTTATTTTTCAATTATTTTCAAGGATTGACTTTCTTTACTGTTTTAGCCTTTGCTTTAAGATACCTTTTTTTGTTTTTTTTTGCTTTCCAGGAGGATAAGTTTAGTGAGCTCTCTGAAGTCGTAACATGTCCCTAGCTGGGCTGTCTACTGCAGAATGAGATGTTGCACTTGACCAGGTGTTTGATTTGTGTTTCCTGAGGTGAATCTTCTGGATACATAATGTCCAATGATAATTATGCATAATAGGGTTTTTTAATGGCTAATTTCTTGCTATGCAAGTCCTGTGTAAAACCTTCTTGTCCAATATTTGTTTACTGCTAGTGATTAGTCCTGTAGCTTGTATATCTACATTATGACCCATAGCCAATGCAAATTTCATACTAGGCTGGAGCCTTCAATGAGTTTGGTTTCTCTTCATAATTTCTTCCAATAGTTTTAAATGAAGGTACCTTTATTAAACATCAATAAGTGATTTATCTTATGGAAGAGAATTAACATCAAAAGAGATTGAACACTTAGTTTGGTCCTAATTGTGTTCATTTGATCTCTGTGCAAAGAGAATACTTAGCATGTTAATGTCTTCTTTAAAGTTTAGCTTCTATTTCTCCCCTGTTCTCAGTTTTAATGAGAATTCTATGTGGGAGAGGGTCATATGCTCATGAGCAAAGGAAAGGAAAGAGAGGAGGTGGAGATGGCTTGTTCCATACAATTTTGCATATAACAGCAGGCAAAGTCTTGATTGAAGTACTTCCTGATGTGGGAGAACACTCTCCCTAGGCAGGGCATGAGCTGTAAACATCAGAGCTCATGCTGCGAACTGTCCTTGGGCTGCCTGGGGCCCAGGACAGGAAGCTGTAAACAGTGAGCATCCCACGCACACCTGCAGGGGGCTGAGCTTGCCATCCCATGGGGGTGGACACCAGGGGATTGAGTGACCTATGGATACCTTGCTTATCACTCTGAACCAATCTGTACTTTCCACTTGTGTAAACCTCAGCTAGTTGTGCACACCTCTTCTAAAGGGGTACATAAGCTGTTGCACTTCCAGAGTAAAGCTGGACTGCACTGAGCATAGCAGCTGCTGGCAGCTAAATGAGTCGACTCGTCAGTACCCCGATCGATTCTCGGCCTCTCCCGGCGGCCTGACTCCCGCATCCTGAGATGCAGTGTTTTTCCTGATTAGTGCTCAGAGGATCTAGGCTGAGACCTATTGTCACTACTTTTCCCTTACACAACAAGAGGAACTCCATACTGAGTGTGAAAAGTGCCCAAGTGGAGTTGAATGAACAACACTATGGTGCCCTGGGAATGGTATAGAGGTAGCACAGCCCAAGAATATGGTGAAGACGTATTTTGTGTCTAGGTGTGTAGAGTTAATTGCAAGTTTGTGTTTGGTAGAAGTTAATTCTTTAGTTATACTACTGTCAACATTCAATGCATGTGAAGACATGGCCAATCTTTATGCACTTCCTATTCCATAGATTCAGAGAACATAGGAAATAAGAAATATTTGTCTCAGGTGAGCTAATATGCATTATTGTATGATGTCTGGGACAGAAAATTTTGTAACATACTATGCATCACTGGCAAGATATGAAACTGTGGAAGTTAAACACTGCTTACCACATAAAGAGTAATGGATTTCTTAGTGTAATTTTTAAAGCTCTTAAAAAGTCAATGAAGAATAAAGCTATCCCTGGTTATAGTTTTCACAGTATCACCAAGGTTGGAAGAGACCTCCTAGATCATCAAGTCCAAGCCGTTACCACAGAGCTCAAGGCTAGACCATGGCACCAAGTGCCACATCCAATCCTGCCCTGAACAGCTTCAGGGACAGCGACTCCACCACCTCCCTGGGCAGCCCATTCCAGTGGCCAATGACTCTCTCAGTGAAGAACTTTCTCCTCACCTCAAGCCTAAATTTCCCCTAGCGTAGCTTGAGGCTGTGTCCTCTTGTTCTGGTGCTGGCCGCCTGAGTTTTCTCCTGTAGAAAAATGTTGTCAATATTGCAAACAAAAGAATGTTTTCTCACGTAGGAAATTTAAGCTTTGTTATAGCAAATCATTTCAGAGCTGCATACTGAACACTGTGTTCCAGTTAGGAAGATAGTCTGTTGCACTTATATTTCCTCTTGGTTCTCAAAATTGTCTTGCTTGTGAGAGCCTGATGCTAATGAGAAATGTGGGTTTAGTAAGTCATTTAAATCTTGCTTTATGGAAGATGTAATCAGGTATATGTTTCATTATCATTTTTACCATAAACATTTTCTCCCGGGAAATCCCAGAAAAAATAGTTCTAAAGATGATGACTAAATGCATACAGTTCTGGTCTGACTGTTTGTATTTTGTTACCTTTTATGGGCTGTATTCACAGCATGCTGGTTCATTAATTTTGAATTTCAGTATGCTATATGCTACATTGGAACATTTTCTTTAATAACAAACCAGTGAAGAGCTGTGCATATGAGCAGAGAAGGGCGACGAGGCTGGTGAGAGGCCTCGAGCACAAGCCCTACGAGGAAAGGCTGAGGGAGCTGGGATTGTTTAGCCTGGAGAAGAGGAGGCTCAGGGGAGACCTTATTGCTGTCTACAACTACCTGAGGGGTGGTTGTGGCCAGGGAGAGGTTGCTCTCTTCTCTCAGGTGGCCAGTGCCAGAACGAGAGGACACAGCCTCAGGCTGCGCCGGGGGAAGTTTAGGCTCGAGGTGAGGAGAAAGTTCTTCCCTGAGAGAGTCATTGGACACTGGAATGGGCTGCCCAGGGAGGTGGTGGAGTCACCGTCCCTGGAGCTGTTCAAGGCAAGGTTGGACGTGGCACTTGGTGCCATGGTCTAGCCTTGAGCTCTGTGGTAAAGGGTTGGACTTGATGATCTGTGAGGTCTCTTCCAACCCTGATGATACTGTGATACTGTGAAAATGTTCTGTGAGTGACCCCTGGCATCCACAGGAGTTCATATGGCAATCCTCAGTTGATAAATATGAGAGGTTTTGGTAAGGACTGCCTGTTAAAAACACTTTTCTCTTGATCCAGAAAGAAACTGAGCTACACTAAAATCTTCCATTGACACTCTTCAATGAAATAATTTCCATTTTATAGGGTAAAATAGATTAAATTTATTTAAAGGTATTTTAACTGCCAGAAAATTTTAGATGAATGTACAATTTAACACCAAAGAAAACAGTTTTTTTAATTCAGCCTTTAGAGCCTAATGCAGCACATTCTTTACAGTCAATACAGATACTCAGTGTTTTGACATTTCATTAGGTATCCATTCTCTCTCTTAATGGTGGTTTCTTTTAAGGGAGAATGGAAATACCTAAGGAACAATTATTCAAAATGTCAAGCCCATTAAATACCTGATTTGATAACTGAAATAAATTTGTGAAGGTTGAATAATACTCCAGATAATATTTTCTCCAGGAAAAAAAAAACTAACAAGATGGGCAAGTTTGGGGAAAAAAAAACCAAACAAAACCCAACCAACCAAACAAAAAAGCCCCCAACCACAACTCTGATGTGTATTTTGAATATCGTGTGTTACATGCTTTGATCCTCACATTTGATTTCTATTTGTACACTACTAAAAGTGTAAGCATAGAAAATACAATTTATTTATATGTATAACAAATAATGGAATTTGTCTGCTATTCCAGTAGCTCTGAAAAACACTAGTTCCATCAACCTTATGGTTATGTAAAAGACTAAGCCTATTCATGAACTTCTGCAGGAAAAAGAAGGTAATTTTCCAAGTTGTCATTGTGACTGATCACAGCAGAAATCTCTTGGGTGAAGTCTCTGACTAAAAAAAAAAAACAAAGTTCTGACTACACCTTCAAATGTTAAATGGAAACATTCGCAGTGAACTAGTTGCATGCAATTGCAAAACCTCCCTCATGTTAAGGTTGTGAGTACCCCTTCAAATTTTAAATGGAAACATTCGCAGTGAACTAGTTGCATGTAATTGCAAAACCTCCCTCATGATAACCACTGTCATGTAGCAAAAATAAATAGCTTAGACCTCATGTGTTTACCTGGACTAGAAATGCTGCCTTGATCTAGAAATGCTGACTTGATCCAGAGTTCCAGGTCACAGTGGTATCAGCTCTTCTGTTAAAGATTGATGATTATTTGAGGAGATATGGGATCAGGAGAGATTATGAACACTTTTTAAACCTTGAAATGTTTCCTGGATGAGGAAGAGTACTTCCCTTTCCCCACTGTACATGAGTCTGTTTGCAAAGGAAAATAAGGAGGCTTTGTGAAACTGTTGCAGACATCTTTTTCTTATTGGTGAACAGACATTTAGACAATTTGTTGAAGTAAATGAAAAATAAGCAGGTAATAAAGATTTCATAGTGTTGTGGAGGCAGGGGTTTAATGTGGCCAAGTCAGGATTTATAAAAATAGAAATATTTTATTTTCCTGGAATCCCTCTCCCTAACTATATACAAACATTAGTTTAGGTTTATTTACATCGCGGAACGATGCTGCCTTCGCAGTGGCAGGGGAGAGCCAAAACTGCTAGCATCTTCCCAATTCGGGAGCCAGTCAGGAAGTTGGAGGCTGCTGCTGCCGCCGGCATCTCTCTCAAAGGACCTCAGGGCTTGCCAAGCCTGCAAGTTTGCACCGAAGCGTGCAAAAGTGGAGAGAAGCGTCCAAAGCAGGGACAGGGTAAAACCAAGAGCCGTCCAAAAGGCAGGAGCCGTCCAAAAGCAGGGGTGGTCCAGCCACGGCAGGAACCTGTCCTGTCGGGCACTCTGTCAGGAGCTCTTTCAAGGCGGGAAACTCTCGAGATGGGAACCTTTTCCCATTCTCCCTTGCTCTATTTAAGCTTTACTAGACAAAGTCTCCGTTTACCGTTTTACAGTGGGCGCGAAACCCCAGCCAACCACCAGCCCGACTCCAGCATGGGTCAGCCCGTGTACAGAAAGGCGCCTTTTGCTGTTCCCCCTTCAAGCCTGCAGAGTTAGGGGGGGAGCAGGTTTTGAGCCTTCTTCTCCCATTCAAACCCGCAGGGAGGGTGGGGGGCGTCGGCACCTACAGTTGTGAATTGCAAGCCCGTCTGTTCTCAGCAGTTGTTCACATCCAATAGGCTACAAATATTCTGTCTGCCAAAGAGACAGTCAAGGTGATTTGAAAAGGCTTGGATGCTTTTACTTTGGGCCACAGCCTGCAGATTAATTAAAGAGGCATCTGGGTTGTGGGCTGCTTTTTTCTTCTTCTTCTCCCCTTGACCTATGAATAATGGATCAAATTCACTGCAACCAAGGAGAAACCTGCCTTCTGGCTAATACTCAGTTTGCAATATTGTGTCTGCATCTGCCCATGGCACTGAAATCCGTTCCAAGTTATACTTCAGTAATTGATGATCACTTGCCACGTTCCTTTATAAAGCTTTTCTATCAATGTCTTTGGTGGTTCATTTTGTATCAGTAGCAGATCAATGAGAACGGAGTGCTCTACTTGAGACTGAATTAATGTTGTTTCACCTGTTTCAGTATCAAGTAGAGTTTTCAAAGACCAGAAGCATACTAATTTTTCAGATTTTTTTCTTTGATAACTTTGTTTCCACGCAGAGGTGGTATCCTTCTGATAGCTGTAATAAAGATTAAATGCATTAATGAACTTAGTGTAACGTTAGCCATGTGCTGTGAGAGACAATGGAAAATGTGGGGTTTGAAGGTGATAGCTGAATCCTCGTAAATACAAATGCCATAGAGATGTAGCAAGGAGCCCATTAACTCCTATAATACTAGCTGGGGAGTTGGAAAGGATCTGAAAGGGTTTTAGAACCTCTAAGGTAATGCAGTAATTAACTGTACAGGGAAGTACAAGGTCAGGAACTGAGTTTCCCTCTTTAAAACTGTAGGAGAAATTTCTGTTATTCTCTGAATAGCGCTGCAGGAATAATACCAACCACAGCACCCAGCTCAGAATAGCCTGTGAAGTGCAGATGTCTTGCCTGTGAACTCAGCACAGAGGGAGTACTGAGGCTTTCAAGTGCGTAAGTCCTGCCACTCTCTCTTTCACAAAGCAAATCAAGGAGTTTATGGATCTTGAGCAACTCCAACAATGTATTCATTGTTTTGGAGCCTTTGTACAGCAAAATGACTGAACTGCTTTATTCGCTTGAAGAAATTATTTCTTTGTGGTCCTCTAATCCTTATGAACTAATTATGTGGTATTTCACATTTTTTCACTACTGTGGATGTAACAAAAGAAGGTGAATTGTACTTAATCTGAACTAGATTAGGAGAAATGCCAACCTTTTCCTGACATTTTAGTGAGTCTTGTCTGCCAGGTTGTGTGCCATTTCCTGCGTAGCTGAGGCTGTGCATTGAGTGTCATTGGGTGGACCTGGTAAAGCCAAGTGGCACTGGTGACAAGCAACAGATCACAGGAGCACAGCACTAGACAGGGGCTTGTAGACTGACGGAACAGGCTGCCCAGAGGGGTTGTGGCGTCTCCTTCTCTGGAGGTTCTCAAACCCCCCTTGATATTGTGTTCCTGTGCAACTCGTTCTCGGCAAACCTCCTTTGGCAATGGGGTTGGACTAGATTTCTGGAGGTCCCCTCCACCAGTCTGTGATTTTGTAACAGTGCATGAAGCACATGAGCAGAGCCTGCCTGAAGCCTTCACACGGCACAGGAAAGGCAATCCATTGTTTGGCAGATTTCCTTACACTTAAACCTTCCCACAAACCGACACTTTCGGTAGCTTTTAGACCCACGCCTCCAGTTTGTAGCACAATTAGGTTCCAATTGCTAAGGCCGGTGCCAGTGCGCTGAGCAGCCCAGGCCTCACGGAAATGCACGGCAGGGCTCCCAGGTGTGGCCTCTTCCCGCCCTCAGGCCCTGCCCTAGGCTGTAATCGCCAGCACCGGCGGCTGGCGGCACATAGCAGGCGGCCAGAAGGTGCGTTCTGGGTGCGTTCCTGTGATAAATTGCGGCACGATTCGTGCTCAGGTAACACGGTAGGGGGCGCCATGTCCCTCCCTGGGAGGAGCATCTCTTCGGTTTTAGGCATTCAGACAGCAAACAGCAACAAAACAGCCTTGCTCTGTCAGTTTTGACAGACTGCTCTCTTTTTCCTTCTCCTGCTCCCCTGGTCTGTCAGTGTGGTACCTGCGTGAGGGAAGGCCTAGCGCAGCCTTGTAACTGTGGCTTTGAAGATGAGAGGTACTGCGGCTCTGCTGAGGTGCCTGGAGGAGCTGGCAGCTCCAGCCCCTGTGGAGGAGAACGTAGGATAGGGGCATAGTTTGCTCATCAGTGCTCTGAAGTCTTGGAAGTTGAGGGCTCAATCTTGCAGCTTTACTAGAGGAAATTTCCAATAGCAGTTTTCATCTGCTGAAAGCCTCCTCTTTGCTGAGCCCTGCCTGAAGGAGAGTCCAAAATGCAGGTCTGATAAAACCTTTTTCCAGTGGTTGATTCCACTCAGACTGAACACAGATAATTTACAGACTGGCAAGATAAAACTGGCAGTAGGAATTCCACGGAGGAACGTTGAGCTGTCCTGATTTAAGGAGGCTATCTGCTGAAGAGGACTTAGCTGTGCTGCTTGTGACTGGGTCATAGAAACGCAAAGACCTGGAGGCAGGAAGCTGCCATATTGCCTGCAAAAACAATGGGAAAGAGCCCTTGTCTCCAGTAATCTTGGCCGGATGGAGGTTGACAGGTAAGTAAAATGCTTTTTTGTTGTTGTTGTACTTGGCTTAGTGGCCCAGAGTTGCCAGGTTAACGGTGCTGGAATGCAGGAAAAATAATGGCTGATATTTGAATTAGGGAAACTTAAAATGATTGCTAAGGAGGTTGGCATTCACTGGCCCAATTTGTTAACCCAAGCCCAAAGTTCCAAGAGGCAAAATGCTGTGCTCTGGTAAATTTGATGTGCTGTGGTACAGTCTATAAACTTTCAAAATCTGGGATTATTTAGTATTTAATGAAATGATGTTCAGTAATGTAATTTAATAGTGTTTTTTTTGCATGACAAGGAGCGTTAGAAACACCTACTGAACATATAACGGTGCTTGTTTTTGTCAATGAAACCATTGTTTTGATTTTCCATGTTAAAGTAGTCTCAATGTGTATCTTTTCACTACAGAAGAACAAGCCAGAGTGCATCTGCAATGAAGTTAATGTTTTCCTAAATAGTTCAGATGGAAAATTTATGCTTGTTTAATATTTTGTGGGTATTTTCCATGGTAATTTAATTTTCAACAAACCAAGCAGTCCAACAGAGGAAATAGAATGTAGACATATGCTGCTGTAGTTTCAGTTGATTAAAAGCAGTGAGTAAAAGATGAAGCATGTTCTGCCCAACATTATACTGAGTTAAAGGGCCACTTCATGACATGAAAGAATGGAATCTGCTTCTAACTCAGAACGGAAGAACTGGAGAATCACAGAGGAATTTGAGGCTCTAGGCAGTTTTTGGAAGTTGTGCTTCTAATAAAATGTGAGGATGGTTCCCCCTGGACTTACATGGAGTTTTCCCCCTCAATTTTCTTTAATCATTCAGAATCTTTTTGTTTTCTTCCTTATTTTTGCACCTTCTGGAGGACCGTAACTGGTCCAACCAATGCATTTTCAAGTCTGTCCTTGTATTGCTACGAATTTCTTTCAGATTTTCATTCATGGAGCTTATCAAGTTCATATTTCAGTGAAGTTTTTGTCATATGCCTTTTTTTTTTTTTTTTTTAAATTACATCTTCGGTTACAGCAGAGCTTTATTCTTAGTTTACAGTTGGTATTCATTATGTGTGGATGTGGTCTGAAGTTCTGCTGAAAGAACTCTTGCCCATTTTTCATTTTTGCAGTATCAGAGTTCTTATTATGTACGCAATAGAGATAGAGAGATGGTTCTCTTGTCATTTTTTTGTGTGTGTTTCTTTGTTTAAAAAGCTATTTGATGGAATGCCAGAGGATTTGTTGAAGGCTTCATTTTAGACAAGACAGCTGGTTTGTACATTAAGCTTCGTGTTTTTTAGTGGCTGCTGTTGTTGCATGTGTGATGAAACGTTGCTGTGAGCTCTGTAACAGCTACAGATATGACTGGGAAAGTGTCTGGCGTCTTGAGAGATTTATCAGGAAAACAAAACAACAAAAGCAGCCCATTTCTAACCAAAGAACTTCAGGAAACAATTAATCACTGTTGACAGCAGGAAAATGAATAAATACTGCCATAGATGTTTGTCTACCTAATGAATTTATATTAGCATCTGAGTGATGTCCTGTCTCAGGAAGGCTAGTAGACCAGTATTATTGACTTCTGTGATGGTTTGGGTGTTACCTCCCCCCACACACTTTGAAAATCACTCAGACTAGACTCAGCTGGCTCTTGAAATTGAATGAAGCTTATATTTACAGCTAGCACAATATACAAGCAGATATTTACAGTATATACAGTTATAGACAGAAATATACAAGGTAAAAGGTAACACAGAAACACAGCAGCCCTCCCAGAAACCTGAGTCCCCAGAAGGGGCTCCCAACTGCCCCTTCACCTTTCCTCTACCCCTCTCAACCTTACCCCAGTCCCAAGGAAGAATGGAGGTTTGGCCAGGGGGGTTAGGAAGCAAAGTGGATTAATCAGAGAAACAGAGGGTGAGGTTAGAGAGATGCAGCTCAGAGCTCCCCAGCAGGAGAAGTAGTGCCTTATCTGTGTTTGGATTCTTGTTTTTGTACAACTCAGCAAGCCTATGAGGGAAGTAGGCATCACCATTGTTTTCCTTTCACAGCCTGTAATCTAGTCCTTCTCACCAAAACATTCTAGCTAGCTTCAAACTAGCACAACTTCCTTGATGGAGATTTTCCTTTCAGGGAGTGATTTTGTGGCGTGAAATAACATATTGTTTATTTATTATTCTTGAATTCTTTTACTTCCTAAGGGGGCATGAAAATTGCTGTATTGTTTAAAATTAAGTTGTTTGTGGTTTTTGTTTGTTTGTTTGTTTGTAGTTTCAGATGGATGTCCAGAAATAGGCTCAAAAATTCACATCTTAGCACCAGAATAGAAGTGGCCAAACTGAAAAGTCTCAGATATTCTCCGTAGTTTTATATGTACAATGTGTATTCATCATACTGGAAAAATCTATGATTCAATTTAGATGCAAAATAATAAATTTAGAGCCTTTTTTAAAGCACAGAAGTTCTGACAGCTCTTGTCAATCTATTTAGATAAACATTATGAGAGTCCTTAATAGTAAACATAAGGCTATAAAAGGAGCCAATGGATCATGTTTTCTGGGACAATAAACAGCTAATTGTAGCACAACTCAGGCTATAATCTGGTTCGGTGCTTCTACCTGGTTCTTGTTGCTCAGTTTCCCAGGTCCAGAATCTTCCGCTGCTTTTCAGAAATATAGAGATCTTCTAACTCACCTTTCCTGTCCCCTCTGCCCTGCTTTGTTTGGTTTTTTTGGTTTTCTTTTCAATCTAGTGTTTGCTAGTATCCTGAGTAAGTTGTAGTGAGTGCACCATTAAAGTAAGCTTGAAGCATTCCTTTGGTAGCTGTGCCAGAATAGTTGGTGCAGAAAAGTTACTGCAAAAAAAGCAGAGGGAAAAAAAGTCAGATAAATATAATTCAGTTAAACAAAGGAAAACTATTTTGGGCAAGTCAAATTCAATCTGCTTTTATGTGTACCATACCAGAACCTTTTTGAAGTTTTAGAAAAGCTTAGTGCCTTCACTTCCACTCTCCCACTTACGCTCTCCTAACTTCCTGATTCATACTGGTTTTGAACTGAGTGTTGAAAGAATGCTCTGTTAATGCCTGCCTGATCTAAACCTCCTGGAAATCCACACAAGTCTGCTTATATCTTCATTTTATAACTTGTTAAATGTCTGATACAAGAAGGTACATAAAGAATGGGAAGTCTTAAAAGAAGACATTTATAGGAATAAATCCAATGGACCCCAAAGACCTGAATTCAATGAAACACTTTCAGATGACTGTCTGAACTCTTATGATTCATGTAAAAATATCTGAACTATTTGAGAACAGCCAGACTCTAATGAAAATGTCCTTATGTATTTTTTAATCTATCCTGCTACTTTGGATAACAAGTCCTTTAATAACTCTTCAGAATACATCAAAATGTCATGCTGTGTTGAGCACCTACTTTTTCCTCTGGATGCAAGCTTAAAAATGAATATTGTACAGTAGGAGACCATTTTGGATTACCAAACTTCTCAAAATGTCAGTGGTAAATAGTCAGCAAATCCCTCATTATCAATAAAATGGCACTGGTAGTCAATAAAAAGCCATTAGTAATACTTTCAAATCCACATTCTCACAAATCATTTCTTTCGAAGCAATCCCATCAGGACCCAGCAAAATACAGCGTAATGCCAAGAGGGATCTTTGGATTTTCTTCATGTGTAATGAACTTGAGTAAAGGTTTTAGAAACTCTTGCTAGACAAGGTACTTTGATTACAACAATATTTTAAATGAAACTATATATAATCCTTTTTAATTCATCACTGCAGTAGATCCTTCAGTATATGTTCAGATACCATTCATTTTCTGGATGAGAGTCTGTTAATTGTTTAGGAAACTGCTTTGCTCTGGATATTGACTTGAATGTCTCTAAATAAATCTTGTTGAGGGTTTTGGTCAAGTCAGAGGACTTGCGTTTAGTTACCTTATTCATTTACACATTCTCTTTAAAAGCTCTCAGACTTCTGTGAAATGAAAACAACCTACCTCTCTAGTGTTACTTGTGTGGGTATTGTAACTCAAAAGGCCTGGTTTTTTTTATTTGAGTCAATTGTGAAATTCCCATTGACTTCATTGGCAGGGAAGTTATACCCATATGAGAAACAGAGAAAGAGGACAAATCAGTAGAAAAAATACAGTGAAAGTTTTACACTATCAGAACAAAGTGTTGATATTCAAGACAAAAAGTGTGGGCACTGTAGCAGGCATTGTTGTTGGATTGAAGAGTACAACACAAGCTTGTCTAACTCTAGTGCTGTTAAATATTACTGTACAGTTCATCTTGGTTTCACAGATTTTAAGATTTGGAGGATGAATTTGACTTGATGCTTTTGACTTATCTGCTGAGGTTTTTGACTAGTGAGTAGGTAGCCATTTGCTTGGAATCCCATTAATGTAAGAGCTCATTTTGTGTTGATGTCTACAACTCATGAGCCTGAACTGAACTGTCCTGGAGGATATGACTATTAAGGGCAAGTCTGGGTATCTGGTTGATCCGTTTGCAAGATGCTAGCCAGTCAATCACATGTGAAGTATTAGGAGAGCTCATAATACATAAGTCATAAAAGAAAACTTTAATAGGATATAAGTTGATTTGTATTTTTTTCTCTGAAAAGAATAACTGCTACACCTTAGATCCAGTCTGAGTAAAACAGTAGCACAAATGTCTGTCATTCTCAACTACCAAAATCAGTTTAATAATCAAATTCATGGATGGTAGGTGTTTCAAACATACACATTCCATTTTGCAACATGTTTTTCACATACTCATCCCAAACGTTTCTAAATGTTGACTTTACTAAACCCTGTGTAGTTTTTAGGTGTCCAAATTGTGGTTCCTGAAAATATTTTATTCTTCTTTCTCTTTTTCCTTCTAATGGTCCTTTCTTCATGGTCCATAATTGAGCAATCAGCAGTGTTGACAGTGGATTGCATAGCTAAATCTCAAAGCACTTTCTACTAGAAGAACAGATTAGATTACTGCACTGGTATGCCTCATTTAACACTTGAACAGAGTTGGAAACAGCTTGGGGTGAACTTACTTCAGTAATTCCATCCAAAAGGGAGAGAGAACATGAAAGCTCCAGAGGATAATCTGGACACACTTCAAGATGCAGAAAGCAAAGCTTTAAGCTGTAAAAATAGACCTCTTAAGGTTTGTTATCATTACTACAGCCCCTCTAAGGTAAATGCAGCTAAATGCATGTCAAACCATTTCTATATTCTATGCCTTGGCTATTATGATTCTAAAGAACATAATCCTCAGATTAAATTCATTCCCTACATAAGGATTTAGATGATCTTCCCTTGGCATTGCCTGGTTTTCTTGTCCTACTAGAGTAAAATTCACCCCTGTTCAGAAGATGGGTACACTACCAAAGCAGATCTTAAGTACTGTTTTGAAGCTCCTGACCACCTGTGAAGGGGTTGTTGGTATAGTGGGAAAACTGTAATGATGCCTTTCTGTGAACACTGTGTTTACACAACCTGTTAAACAAGGCAGTTGGTGTGGGCTGGAGACAGAATTGGAGAGGGTGTATGCTAAGTGATGGGCTACATTGCATTTGTTTATTTGTTTTTCCCCAGGAAGACTATGATGAACTGAAAATATGAATTTTCTCTTTGATATTTCAAATTAGTTTCAGTAGTTAAAATTTCATTAAAAATGGAAAAGATAACCCAGAATTTCACAATTGTGATTACTACTGAAAATAGTCAACTCCATGAAGACCATTGAGAGCTGACTTAATAGAAGAACTTGAATTTCTACATTAGGTTGCTGCTGTCATAATTAGCAGGTTTTGGTCAGTATTGGATGAAAGATTTTTCTTTGCCCCTCCCTTCATTTTCATTGCTTCTGTATTCAGATAAATTGAATATGTGTAATCAACTAATCCTCCTAATGTACCTTGTAGCCTTCTGGCTGTGCTACCAACACTGGATGTCTTGGAAGTGATGTTTGGTTTTGATGTATGTTCTTCTGACTTTCTCCTACAACTTGAGCAAGAGCTTCCTAACTAAGAAAAACTGAGTTCATCAAGTTAGTTAAGGGAGTAACTGGAGGATAATTGGTAGTGGTAGGTGATGAAAGTGATTCATCATGCGATCAGGAAAAGACAGATATAGATGTCTGTATGATTATTTGTATATCTGATGTGAATACTGGCAGAGACAGTAAGGTTGCTGAGAAGCCCTAAATTTTTGGGAATGTCTTTGTCATACACTGCATCACTGCCAAGGCTAAATTACAGACATAATGGCTTGAATAATATTATTAATCACATTTACTAATTAAGAAAATTGCAAAATTGCACTATTCTACCCAAATATCATTAGATAGAAGTTACACATTACTGACATTTTAATAAGAAATAAACATTAAAAGCAGTTACTTTTTTTTTCCCCTCATAATACAAGTAATTACTTGTATTACGAGGAAAAACAAAGGGAAACCCATCATCAGTACTAGAATCCCTGAATTTCAGGCATATCATAGCACTGGACATTGTGAAACAGGGTTTAAGAAAGAGCATTCCCACTGTGAATACTTGGTATCTTTTTCAGGAGATGTACCAACAAAACAGCAGGCAGATTTGAACTATTTATTTTTAATAGTAGAAAAGGGCTTAGCTGTTACTCAGACTCTTTCGGTGACTTAAAAATAAGCTTTAAAAAGCAATCAAATAAGCTGCTTACAGTAAAAATTCAGCAGTGGTACATAGAATCATTCAGGTTGGAAAAGACCCTTGAGATCAAGTCCAGCCATCAACCCTACTGTACCAAGTTCACCACTGAATCATATAGCTAAGGACCACATCTAAATGACCTTTAAACACATCCATGGATGGTGACTCCACCTTGTTCAGCTTGTTCAAATGCTTGACCGCTCTTTCAGTGAATATATCTTTTCCTAATATCTGACCTAAACCTATCCTGGTGTAGCTTGAGGCTGTTACCTCTTGTTCTATCCCTAACTACCTGTGAGTAGAGAAGAGCACCTACCCTTTCTTTCAGGTAGAGAATGATCAAGTCTCCCACCTCCTCTTCCTCAAACTAAACAGTTCCAGTCCCCTCAGCTACTCTTCGTAAGCCTTATTCTCTATGCCCTTCACCTGTTTAGTTGCTTATCTTTGCACCTGCTCCAGCACCTCAATGTCTTTTATGTGCTGAGGTGTCCAAAAACTCAAGGAGTGTCTCCACCACTGAAGGACTTGGACCATGCCTGTGAAAATGTCACTGGATCCAAGGAGTGATGATATCATTCTTTTTCTCTGACTTCTTAACTTACTCTCTTTTTCACTCCCCTTTTCCCTCTTCTCCGGTCCATTACCAAGAGTTTTCACTGACTCTGATAAACCCTGCTCATCAGGTGGTTGGTGTTGGGTCACTTTACTCCAATTTTTGAATCTTAACACAACTGCCCCCTGCTGCCTGGAGTTGTCTTGGGAAGCTGGGCTGTGACAGGTGCATTCCAACCTTAAACATTCTATAATATGAGAAATGTAACATTGGAAAGAGGCCTTTTCACCTAGCTCATCTCTTGGTAAAACAGGATTTATGACAGATACTTTGTCTTCCATTGTATAAGCAGTGACAGGCATATCCTGGCCACTGTAATGATAAAGACAAAAATCTCTGAATTACAGTTTTTAACCAGTATTTATTGAGCTATCTACCTGCTGCAACCAAAGTTTGTTTCTCTTTTTCTTTCTCCCAGTGAGGCTGGAGAACAATTTATCAGAAGAGCATTTTTACCAACACTCATATTAGAGAACAGTTGTCATGTTACAAGTAAAATTTCTCTCCTTTAACCCTACTAAATTTCTGCAGCTGTTTCTCTTAGTTCACAATTTAAAAACCTATTATTACTCTTAATCTTCCTTCAAGACTCAGTAATTTGCTTTTGTCTGCATTAATCATATTGGCCAAAATGCAGTCAGTGTTCCAACTAAGCTCTCACCAGCACAACAAAAAACAAAGTGCTTTGCTTTGTTTCAGATTTACAGTATTCTTCTTAGTACAGTTCAGAATAAGTGCCTTATATGGTTGATGCTTATTCAGGTTTAATCTTAATAACCAGATTCTTTCCTGACATAATCTGATTGTTTCCCTCCTTTTCATTTCTGCTCTTTATTTCCCCTTCATGTGAGCAGTGCTTTGCCACTGGTCTTAATAGAATTTGTCTTACTCACATTTTTCTGACTTACCAGGATCACTTAAAATTCTAATCATCACCTTCAAAATGCTTGTAAATTCTCCTACTATGATGCCATGCGTGAGTTTTGTGTGTCAACTTTGTTACCCAATTTACAGATATTATGGCTTGAAAGGTTAAAAAATAAAATCTCTGAAAGACCATGTTTAAAGTCTTTTAATGTGATACAGTCATAAGATATTATATTTTCAGATTATTGTGCTTGCCATTCTGTAAATGCTTCCAGTTTATTACAGTGTCAGATACCTCACTACACCTGAGGTGTGGCACATCTATTGCTTAACCTTGTTCATTAAGATAGCTAGAAGGAAATTCATTTGCTCCAGTGAGATTTTTGACAAGACTATACATGATGGAGAGGGTTATTTTATTAATTTAGCACTATTCCTATCATGCTTAGTAACACTTCCAGGATCTTCCTGGGTATCAGATAAGGCTGTGTGATCTGTGAATCTCAGGTACTCCTCTACTCTTTTGAAAATGGGTATTATTTTCTTCTTCAGTCGTGCTTTTCAATAAAGATCACAATCTGTTTCTGATCTTCAAGGGCAAGTGTACACACCTGTGTTCCTAGGTGAGCTCCTTTCAGCTGTAATTTTATTCACCTTGCCAGCTCAGTGCATTTCTCTCCTAGCTGTCACTAGCAAGATATGCATGCATGTATTTGGTCACTCCTAGAAACTTTCATATGAAAGAACTGACTGCAGAACAATGAAGATAGAGCCTACAGAACGGTACAGCATTTCCAAAAACTATCTCACCATATTGGTATTTTAAAAATACAAATAATGGAATGTTTTAGAAATGGAAGTTTACTTGTATGTTGTAAAATGGATCAGTGTGATGGTTTGGCTGTTACCTGCCCCCTCACTCTTATGAGATCACCCGGACTAGGCTCAGCCAAGCTGGAAATTAAAGAATGAAGCTATATTTACAGCTTAGCACATGTGACGGTTTGGGTGTTACCTGCCCCCTCACTCTTATGAAATCATCCAGTCTAGACTTGGACATCTGGAAATTAGGAAATGAAGCTTTATATTTACAGCTTAGCAGAATATACAAGCAGATATATGCAAATATATACAGACATATACAAGGTAAAACTAATACAGAAACACAACACCTTTCCCAGAAACCAGAGCCCCCGGGGGGGCTCCCAACCACCCTTCCACCTTCTTTCCACCCCTCTGCCTTATGTGCAAAGTGAGTTTGGAGGATCGGCCAGGGGAATTAGAAAGCAGAAAGATTCATTACACAGAAAGCAGGTTAGGGAGACAAAAGACAGGCACCAGCTATGTCAGAGAGGCACTGCAACTGTGTTATCTATGTTTTGTGTTCTTGTTTTTATACATCTCTGCAAGCTTATGAGTGAAGTAGACATCACCATTGTTTCTTTTTCACAGCCTATAATCTAATTCTTCTCATCAAAGTATTCCAGCTAGTCTCAAACTAGTACAATCCACCCCTGTGTACTTCACTCAGAGTTTTGCTGAGAACGATCTGTCTAATCTAAACCAATATTTACAATAATGAATATTGCAAATTCAGTTCACACTTCATTCTGACTATCTCAGATGCAGGTGGTTCAAAAGCTCAGAAAACAGCAAACTGTTTGTCTCCATAGATGAGATGAGAACAGGGACCCCTGGATGACATTAGGTTCATGTTCACATACTGTAGATTCTCTCATAGATTGTGTCTTTGGATGCCAGATAATACCTAGAACAGAAACTCCTAACAGCTTGTATTATACCCTCTGAATTTAAACTCTCTCAGCTAAGGTTAAATTTCTCTGTTGAATACCCTTCTCTGTGGAATTTCACCATTTTCCTGCATTACTCAGTATGTATGATTTTAGATTTAGCTTTTATGGGAGCAGGAAAGGCAGTAGATGTGCCTTCTAGCCGGTCTGAATCTCTGAGGCCTGTGGTAATACAGAAGCACAATACCCCTCCCAGAACCAGAGTCTCCAGGAGGGGCTCCCAACCCTTTCACCTTCTTTCCACCCTTCTACCTTATTCCAGAGTATGCCTTATGTGCAAGGTGAGTTTGGAGGATTGGCAAGGGGCGTTAAAAGCAGAATTATTGGGTTACACAGCAAAAGCCCAGGGAGAAAAGCACAGACAGCAATTCTGACAGATAGAGACTCTCACACTGTCATATCTGTGTTTGTGTCCTGGTTTTTATACATCTCAGCAAGCCTATGAGTGAAGTAGACATCACCATTGTTATCTTTTCACAGCCCATAATCTATTTTTTCTCATTAAAATATTCCAATTAGCCTCAAACTAGCACACCTGAGTTAAGAAAGCTGCAAAAGACAACTTTGCTCTTAATTTTTATTTTAAATTAATAAAGCATAAATATTGTTGCATAGATGGTTATTTGCTAGTATCTATGTAAGAACTGAAACAACAGTGCCTGTGTTGTTAGAGCCCAGCCATTGTCACTGGATATGTGCAAGCAAATAAAGTGAGAACAAAGGCATAAGAAAATGCTCAGTATGCTTTAGCCAGCTGCAGTTACTTGGTGAAAATGATTCAGAGCATATCTAAATTCTCAGAGGTGGTCAGGGGAAAGCCATTAAGCATATGATGTCAATATAAAGTTTATCTCTGAATCCCATGCAAGAAGAATTAGAAACAGCAGTCTTGCGTAAGATCTCAAAGAAGCACTACAGTAAATTGACACCATTCAGACAGGATTACTATCTCAGTGTGCTGTTCACATGTTTACTTGTGCTGACATGGGTCAACTCAAAGAGCAGGTGAATACAGGAAACTTTTTAATGTGCCAAAATTAATAGTTAATATTGTGTCAGAATGGTGAGAAAGTATGCCCCTAAACTCTGGCAAGAGCCCTGTGGCTTGACTATTACAGATGAAATATATCAGCTGCAAGAGAGTGGAGCAGAGCTTTCTATGTCAGCATATATATATTTTTTATGAGATACTTCTGAGCACTGCCTCAATTTCAGTTAGAATCATTGTGTGAGGCTGAGACTGCTGCAAGATTAGACAGAAGACTAAAAGGACTAAAAGCAAGATATATTTTGATGCAATCTGAAAGGCTAATTAGGTGATCAGTATACAGCTTGGAACACAGCATTTAGACATAACCAAGACTCTATTCCAAACCAAGAACTCAGTTGGATTCCCACAACAGAACAGTTTTGCAAATTGTCATAATGAAACATCAGACCTTCCATGTAAGCTGCTCAACTTCTGTAGCATCAATTGAATTGTCTCAGTGTACACCAGCTGAGGATTTTTCCAGTGGACCTGTAAAACTAAAAGCACGGAAAATAAGATAAACAAAACTGGCATGTCAGATTTCCTTTTTGGGAGTAACAGTTTATCTAGGACTTAAACTTTAACGTTACAGGGGACAAAAAGCCTTTTAAACTTGAAAATAATTAATGAACCTAAAACAGCAATTAATACAAACTTGAAAGTGGATAATCATGCCTTCCACTAGCAGTACACTTGTAATGTGGTATTATTTTTCTTTCAAAATGCACAGTCAAAAGAATTGAATTAGGAAAGCAAGATAATAATATCTCCTACTTTAATTGTAAATACTGATTTCTACACCAAAGACTCCATTTCTGCTGTTAATACTAATCAGAGAATGTTTTGAGGATTTAGTATTTTTTCCCAAGCCTATGTTTTTCAACTCCAGCATTCCAAAACCAATTCTACTCTCCCAGTGCGTGGTCTTTCATCACACTGTTAACTTTGAGAAAAGTTCTTTCCAACATTTCAGAAATTCTGTAATAGAATATATGACTAGAGGTACAATAACTGGTTATTCTAGCCCACGAGGGTGAGTGTTTCTGATAGCTGACAAGTAAACATCTTTTAATATGTTAAAAGAGAAGGGCACATTCAAGCTGTGATAGGTTTTATTCTCGAGACCTCACGTTCATTAGGCCTTGAAATTAAAATTTCTTTTAGAACTGAATGTGCTTCTACTGAGATGTACGCAGCTGTTGATACTTGATGTAGTTGTAATGGAACCTGGGTATTTGCATTCCCATAATCTTGGAGCATGTGCTTACAAGCAGTTGTTAGAAGCTCATGCTACAGTGGCACCGTTGCCATATAGAGATAACTTCATGCTGCTTCTGCTGGGACTAGAGCTTGAGTGGAACAATCAAGCTATTTTTCTCTATTTAATCCGGCTTTAGTGTCCATGGTTAAGGGTCAAGACCTTTAATCAGTTTTCCAAGAATCGTGTGCATCTAATTTCATGCTACCCTCAGTCCTTCCATAGAGAATTCTTGCAATGTCTTGTCTACTGCTATTACTGTCAAAAAAGTTCTGTTGGCACCCAGCAAGATGAGGTCAAAAGAACTGAAAGAAAATTGGGAAACATACAGTGCATTTCAGGTAATCACTGTCGTGCTTCAGTGAATGCCTTGAAGGCACACATTTAAAAAGTCTGAATAGTAGTTAAATGATACTGTTTATTTTACTAGCTCAACAAGAATGAAGTTACAGTCTTGAAGATATAGCAAATGGGTAACATACACCTATAAAGGAAAAAAATCATACATCTTCATGGTAGTTTGACTTAAGGTTTAGGAAAAAAAAAAAAGTTTGGAAACTGACAAAGGAAGGTATATCATAGAATCATGGAATCAACCAGCTTGGAAGAGACCTCCACCATCATCCAGTCCAACCTAGCACCCAGCCCTAGCCAATCAGCTAGATGGTGGCACAAAGTGCCTCATCCAGTCCTTTCTTGAACACCTCCAGGGACGTCGACTCCACCACCTCTCTGGGCAGCCCATTCCAATGCCAATCACTCTGTGAAGAACTTCCTCCTAACATCCAGCCTATACTTCCCCTCACACAACTTGAGACTGTGTCTCCTTGTTCTGTTACTGGTTACATGGGAGAGGAGACCAACCCCCACCTGGCTACAACCTCCCTTCAGGTAGTTGTAGACAGCAATGAGGTCCCCCCTGAGCTTCCTCTTCTCCAGGCTAAACAGCTCCAGCTCCCTCAGCCTCTCCTCACAGGGTTTGTGTTCCAGGCCCCTCACAAGCTTTGTCACCCTTCTCTGGACACATTCTAGTATCTCAACATCTCTCTTGAGTTGAGGATCCCAGAGTATAGGAATGGGAAAATTCAAACCAACAGAGAAGCCCCAAATGCAAACAATAGCTTGCAAGATGAAACCTTGTACTGTATGAGATGTTTTGTGCTATATGAGGTTTTCCTCACATCCAGTTTTGTGAAGCCCAGCCCATTTTGTTAACAAAATGTTATGTGAAATTCCTAGTGGGTTCACGTTTCTGATCAGATTTCTCAGGAGAACCTGATCTACAGAGACATATAGGTTATTTTGTTCTGTCCTGACACCTTAGCGTGAATGAGTAAAGAGAAGCATTAAGACTTCATGACTACATATAATGGTGTTTTTATCCTCTCTCATTCATCTCCACATCTAATGATACTCTTAACTACTGTTGTTCACACCTCTTTTCTGGCTCACAGTGTGCAGGCTCTGGAGGCACAGCCTTCTTAATGAGTTCTTCTGAGAGCCTTCTGGCTTCTTACAGTTAACTGTTTATCCAGCATGGTTTTAAAGCCTGTATTCTAGTCTAATATTATTCAGAACATTTTAATAAGAGAGAGTAGCATTCATTGTGATGGAACTAAAATAGCTGTAAAAATATTGATAAAATTTAGAGTAAAGCCAGTCCTTACTGAAGCCAATGATAATAATCCCAAACACAGCAGTGAGACCACGGATTGTGGTTCTAGCAAAAGTTATTGTGATATTCTAACGTCACATAGGATTTTATAATGAGGATAAGTGACATGAGGACAGGTCAAACAACATTTTGATAGAACGTTGTTCACTATTAACGTTTTGCAGATAAGCTTCACATTTGAAAAGCTCTTACTACTATACAAAAGTAATATCTTAATGTCTATTCCCTTTTTCTTTGCATGGAGTGGCTTTGCCGATTGTGTGTATTTGGTGTGTATATGTTTTCAGTCTTAAGAATAGGGCATGGTAAATTCTCTTGTAGAGATATGTGTTGAATCTTTTTTTGGTAAGGAGTATCTCGCTTTACAGACATAGCAAAAAGATCTTGACTTGCTATGAGAACCTTTGGTAGTTTTGATCCTTTCATCCTTTGCTGTTCAAATATTGCAGTTTTGTTGTTGCCTGTGAAATTCGTATCTGATTGGAAACAAACCACAGGGAAGCCATAGGTGTGCATTTAAAAGCACTCCCTTTGAAAGCAATTAGTCCTTATAACCATGATTTATATAATCCTTATAAGTCCTTAAAACCGTGATCTTTGTCTGATTTGGGAAAATAATGAAAGACCTCAGGTTAAAATAATCTTTTGAGGACACTTTATCTCATAATTCTCTTGGTCCAAGAACATGAAAGAGGTATTGTCCACTCTGGTAGGTGGTAGGGACAGCTTTCTGAAAAAGAAGGATAGAATTTTGTACAAAGGTTCATCTTTGCCCATATCTGACTGAAAGGTATATGACCTGAGGTGATGAAATCTAACTGGAATTCAATGTGGTGAAATCAGCCTTTGTTTGCATTGTAATCACAAGTTTGATGCCTCTGGCAAATTACTTGGCTCCTATGGCTAGGTTCTGTTTGTAGAGTGTGAATAATGATAAGAGGTAGCAGCATATGCTGTAAAAAGGTAAAGGAGACTGAAACTGAGTGCCTTTCTGGATGCCCACCTGAACACAGTTCTTCTGGCTGTGTAATTGGTACTGGTGTTCTGCATTAGAGCATCCATCTGCATTTCATGGGAGTGTTGTTATATAAATAGCCTCAGCATCTCTTGGCTCTGTTTTATGTGTTCTCTAGGAAATCAAAACAAGTTGAAGTTGTTAGTAAAAACAGACACTTACATGACACTGTTTGTCAGGCTCCTTACAAGCCTCACCAACATGGAGAGCTAAAACTCTGTAGGGAGAAGCTTTTTATTCTGTCAGCACCATCCAGAGGCAGAAAAAAAAGTTATCTTGAAAAATGAGCAAGGCTTTTTATTGAAAAAATTCACATAAATTCTTATCAGCAGAAAAATATTTATGAACCCAAAAGGCTTAAAAAATTCACTCAGCCATTGTTTTGGCAATTAATGAAGTTAAGTTGAACTCAAATTCATCTTATCCATTGTAGAAGTATAAGGAAAAAGTAATGTATGAAAGAGATGACTGATTAATTATTTTATATGATAATTTTAAAACATACCAGCCCACATATATGATACGTTAAATCTCAGGGAAACATCTCTCTCTGGGTTTTACTTTTACCTCTCCGCCATTTATGCAGTATAGAATTCACTAGTTTGCTCTAGCTGCTTCTCATGTAGAAGTGAATAGATAAGTTGGCTTATTAGTTAAGAAAACATCTTATAAAAATAGTGGCTACCTGCTAGCCAGTCATTTCCATGCATATATTCCATGTTTACTTGTACATCCATATTTCCACGAGCAAAACTGAAGACAGCTGACTGTCATCCTAGTGATAATTATAAGAAAACTTCATCATATGAAACTAGAGGGGAAATTATGTTTTGACAGAATACTCATCAAGATAGAATTAGTACAGATAGAAACATGTCTGAGAAAATGAAGTGCATGCACCTGTCAAACAAATTCATTTTTCTTCAAAAAAACATTGCACTTGTTTGCATATGGCGAAAGAAATAAGGAGACTCACAGCAAAACAGGACCTTTTTTCCCCTTTAGAAGAATTTTCCTGTAGAACAGGATATCTTGCATAGCGTACTAGAGGTAGTGAAATATAAAGTACTTACAAAAATAATTCCACATGTCACATCTGAAAGCTTTCACACACTGTGTGTTCCTATGTTTACCCTGCAAGTTTATGTCAAAGTTGTAGAAAGGAAAGGAAATGGAAGAAAACCTTGGATTCGTAGTATGGGTTGGAAGGGACCTTAAAGATTGGTTCCAACCTCCCTGCTGTAAGCAAGGACACCCTACTCTACACCAGATTGCTCAAGGCCTCCATAATAAGGAGATGATATCCACATAATGATAAGAATATGAAACTCAATGGTAGTCTGTTGGAGTGTTGATATAAATAGTTAACACGTTGTTGATATCTTGTTACGTGTTCTTTGTCACAGGGAAAAGGAGAACTATGTTTTCTCCAAGAAATTGTTGGTAAGTGAAGGGATGGTCAAGTCTAATATACTCTCTGACAGATAAGCTACTTAGGAAGTTGCAGGCAAAGTCTAATATACCCTCTGATATATAAGCCACTTAGGAAGTTGTAGGCATCATCAATGTGCATGACCGCAACACAAGAACGTAAAGATTCATGGGAAAGAACTGCTGTAGGAAACTCTGTCAATATAAAGGTGCCATGCATCTGAGGAAAAACAACAAAACACAGAAGTGCCTTTATTTGAAAGCTTGATGTGGTGTTTTGTTGTCACTCATTCAGAAGTCACGGAGAATAGAATGAAAAGTTCAGATAAAATCAAATAGAGTGCATCTGTGGATACTGCTTATTCTAATTTGATGATTATTTCAAATTATGGTAGATTTCTATGTATGGAGCCAAATTAATCTCTTGTGATGAAATGTGAGTGACAAAGTAAACCTAGCAACCTGGACCCTAATTGCTCAGAATCTTCTCTCCGTTTTTTTTCCCTTTTGTTTCTGTTCTTTATTCCAAGTACTATGAAGACTTCAAGGAGAATCCTTACTGGATTCAGACCAGCTTCCTGCTCGTTTGTATTACATGATAGACCCTGGCAGCTGACCGAGTTTACCATTTTCACTTTAAAATGTATGGGTCAAGATGTTCTTCTGTGTTGTACCTCTAGAGGCTGTGTACTGCAAACTGCTAGAGCTGCACTTGTTTTTTTCTCTTCAGAACACTTCCTGAATTAGACTTGCTAACAGGTTAATTGTGTAGGATTCATTTCCACACTGGGAAGCACAGTTTACAAACTGTGAAACAGATCACCCTATCTATCCTAAGCCTTGTCCTCCTTCTTTATAATTCTATTATTTTGAAAGGAGATTTGTGGTTTGCATTTTTTCCCCTCTCCCCTGCTTTTAGTCATAAGATGTTACAGGGAAGAAAAAGCAAAATGTAGGTGCTCCTGCATTATCCTTCTGTTGCAGGACAATGTATGTCACGGCTTATGCTGGTCATACACATTTAAGGACAGCAAGCTGTCATATAAACAGTAGTCTCTTTCTTCGGGAAGGATGCAATATTTGTGATGCTTGGATTCTGTCCAGGTGCTTAAGAACATCCTTCTGTGTTCTGAATGGCCATGACACTATGGTGAAGTAAGGCTAGTCTCAAATTGGTTTTAAATCTTCAGTTCAGTATTTTCTCTTTGTCTGTGCATGACCTTGACTGTAAGAATTTTGTTTTGAGGTTTAGAAGTCTATTAACTGATGTAGAAGCTGAGCAGTGTTGACATAGATTGTGATCTTTTCATATGAAAACACAAGCATTTACTTACAGAGGTGAGATTTGTACACTTTTCAGTTTTATGAGCTTGCCAGTAGAAACAATGTTTTGTGTCTGTTTCTCTTCCCTTTCTTACATTCATGCTCACTGTAGATATATCTCTCCATGAATAACTTGCTTCTTAGCTGTAACAAAGAAAAAAGCTCTTATTACTGGAGCTGCTAGCATTTACTCATACAGGTTAGCAAAGGCCTAATGAAGCCATGAAGAATGATTTGAAGATAGATCCATTGAACCCATTGTTGTAACTTGAGGAAGAGACAGATGTGTAACAGGTCACCTTTTACAACCACAGCTCCTTTGCACCTCATCTGAGGCTGGCTTCTAGGCAGCTGCCAGAGACACGCTGTTTCCTTTTGTGTTGCTCCACGCCTAAAAGGTGATGAAACATAGTGAGACATAATGTCTAAGCCAGCCACTGACCAAGGAGGCACACATGCCTTGAACTTTTCTCAGCAGGTGGCACTATTGAGCTTATCATCTGAAGCACAGCTGGTTCCTCCCTGGATTCCTCCCTCCCTCAAACTTTAAAAAAAAAAGACAGACAAAAAAAAAAAAAAAAGACTTTTAATATCAAGGTGATACATTCTGCATGCCTCTCAAGCTGTGAGTCATGACAGACTATTGTTGTACCACTTTAAGTGGCAAGGGCAGCAAAACACTGTACAGGTTTCTCACATTGTTTATGCAGGAAGTCCATTTCGTTCTGCTACCAGAAAAAAACCAAACATTCGGACACTGACTATAGCAGATGTGTGTTACGTTTTTAATTACTACTTCTGTTCCACAGTTGGAAGAAATTGTGTACATATTGATAGAAAACATAATGGCACAGCATGTTTAAGATGGCTGAAATCATAGAATCATAGAATGGTTTAGTTTGGAAGGGACCTCAAGGATCATCCAGCTCCACCCCCCCGCCATAGGCAGGGACACCTCCCACTAGAGCAGGCTGCTCAAGGCCTCATCCAGCCTGGCTTTAAACGCCTCCAGGGAGGAAGCATCCACAACCTCCCTGGGCAACCCGTTCCAGTGTCTTACCACCCTCACTGTAAAGAACTTCCTCCTAACATCCAGTCGGAATCTCCCCTCCTCCAGCTTAAACCCATTCCCCCTCGTCCTAACATTACTAGACCGTGTAAATAGTCCCTCCCCAGCTTTCCTGTAGGCTCCCTTCAGATACTGGAAAGCCACTCTAAGGTCTCCTCGAAGCCTTCTCTTCTCCAGGCTGAAGAGCCCCAACTCTCTCAGCCTGTCCTCATAGCAGAGCTGCTGCAGCCCTCTGATCATCTTCGTGGCTCTCCTCTGGACTGGCTCCAGCAGTTCCATGTCCTTCTTGTGTTGGGGGCTCCAGAACTGCACACAGTACTCCAGGTGGGGTCTGAGGAGAGCAGAGTAAAGGGGGAGAATCCCCTCCCTTGCCCTGCTGGCCACACTTCTCTTGATGCAGCCCAGCACAGGGTTGGCTGTCTGGGCTAAATCCTTTCAGCATCTTGCCCTGTGATCCAGATGCAAAATACACCCTACAATGGGGAACTAGTTGGTCTTTATGAGCATTGATGCCAGCCTTGTAAGTAGTTATGTCCCTGGTAAACTATTGGAACACTCTGAAAAATCACCCAGACTAGGCTCAGTCAATCTGGAAACTGAATGAAGCTTTATATTTACTGCTTAGCACAATATACAAACAGATATTTACAATATATACAGAAATATACACATTAAAAAGGTAATACAGAAACACAACAGCCCTCTCAGAAGCCTGAGTCCCCAGGAGGGGCTCTCAACCACCCTTCCACCTTCTACCTTACCCCAGACTTTGCCTTATGCTTCAAGGTAAGATTGGAGGGTCGGCCAGGGGGGTTAGGAAGCAGAAGGATTAGTCACACAGATGGCAGGTTAGGTTAGAGAAAAATTCATGCATCCCCAAGAGACAGAGAGTGACTCCCTTGTCTGTTTTTATGTTCTTGTTCTTATACATCTCAGCAAGCCTATGAGTGAAGTAGACATCACCATTGTTTCCTTTTCACAGCCTGTAATCTAATTCTTCTCACCAAAACATCCCAGCTAGGCTCAAACTAGCACACCTATTGAAAACATTTTCAGTGTCATTCTTTCATGTTTGAAATACTTCTAAGACTAGGAACGTTGTAGTTACTTTAAAAAAAAAATATATTCTTTGCACCTGTCAAATCAGTTTCCGGTGGGTGAAAGCTCAGATTTCTTCCTGGCTTGTTCACAAGCTGTGAGACCTTAAGGTTATCATTGATGTAAAACTGATCATAATGAAGGTCTAATCTGCTAAAGCTGATTTGTATTATGGCAAGGTGTGGGTTTAAAGGAGCTAACTATTCCTGATTCGTTCTTTTGTGGTTGCTGACTGAATTAGCTTTTATTTAAAAGAAGTGTGAGCTAATTCAGTTCTGTGTACTTCTTTTTTTTCCTTGAAAAGAGCAAGACCAATGATAGATGATGAATAAGAAGAATCACGAATAACAACTAAGAATAATTACTGCTGCAAACAGATCCTCTGTGTAATTTGTAGGAAACTCAATGAAAAAGAAAGAAGATAGACAGTCACTTGAAAATCACAGAACCACAGAATTAACCAGGTTGGAAAAGACCTTTGAGATCATCAAGTCCAACTTAACACCTTCTAATTAACTAAATCATGGCACTAAGTCCCTCATCCAGTCTCCTTTGAAACACCTCCAGGGATGGCAACTCCACCACCTCCCCAGGCAGCCCCTTCCAATGGCCAATCACTCTTTCTGTGAAGAACAACTTCCTACCATCCAGTCTAAACCTGCCCTGGTGTGTCTTGTGACTGTGCCCTGTTGTTCTGTCACTGGTTGCCTGGCAGAAAAGAACAACCCCGACCTGGCTGCAGCCTCTCTTCAGGTAGTTGTAGAGAGAGCAATAAGGTCTCCCCTGAGCCTTCCCTTCTCCAGGCTACAACTGGAATGTTAGTATTCTTTATATCCTTCATCCATACGCATTTATGTACATAACACTTCACAAGTAAAATATAGGTTAGTTTACACAAGGCAATTAAATGTCTGTGTTCACCATTTCCACCCAGACGTTACCTCCACTGTTTCTTGTCTAAACAGAGCACATCCATTCTGAGGTAAACAGTGCCAATCATACAATGCAATGTGGGCATGTCTAAGTTTTTCCTGTATATAACACCTTCTTTGCTTCAGTCTGTGTGACAGATCAATTGTTCTTTGGGTACCCAGCTTACTGAGCTGGAACACAGAGACAAGGAGAATGAAGCCCTCATAAGCCCCCATAAGTGTGTCCAGCTATAAAAACTTCTTGCATCACTTTGACACACACAAGTCTAGGGGAGTGGATGGCATATACTCAAGGGTGCTAAGGGACCAGCCAAAAATACTTACCACAGTTGTTTACCAACTGTCCTGGCTAACCAGAGAGGAGAGTGCCAAGGAAGGTCATGGAGCAGGTTAAATACCATCATGTGGCATGCACAGGACATCCAGCTGATTGGGGCCAGTCAGCATGGGTTTATGAAGAGCAGGTATTTCTTGACCTTCTTAGTGGATGGTGGAAGGGCTGTGTATGTCATCTGCTTGGACTTTAGTAAAGCTATAGTACAGCATTGTTTACCACAATATTCTCCTGGAGAGACTGGCTGTATGTAGTGTGGACAGGTGTACCCTTCACTGGATAAAATAAATGTCTGGGTGACTGAGCATAAAGAGTTGTGGTGAATGGAGTTAAATCCAGTCAGTTGCCAGCCACAAAATTATGTTCCTTGGGGCTTAGTGTCTTTAGTATCCTTATCAAGGACAAGAGATATAGTTGCACTATCTTTAGGTTTGAAGATAACACCAAGTTGGATGGGAGCACTGACCTGCTTGAGGATATGAAGGATATATAGAGGGATCTGAACAGGGTGGATTGGTGTGCCACAGCCAATAGTATGAGGTTCAGTAAGGCCAAGTACTGGGTCCTGCAGTCCTACAGGGCCCTGGGACTGCTAGCTGACGAATGGAGCAATGCCCTTAGGTGACCAAAGCCAACAGCATCCTGGCTTGTATCAGAAATAGTGTGTCCAGCGGGACTAGGGAAGTGATTTTGGCCCTGAACTCAGTACTGGCTTGGCTACACTTTGAATACTGTGTTCAGTTTTGGGCCCCTCAACATAGAAAAGACAATTATGTCCTGGAGTGTATCCAAAGAAGAGCAAGGAAGCTGGTGAAGGGTGTAGAGAATAAATCTTATGAGTATCAGCTGAGGGAACTGTAGTTGTTCAGTATGCAGAAAAGGAGATAGGGAGGTGAAGTTGAAAAGGAGGTTGTAGTGAGGTGAGTCTTGGTCTGTTCTTCCAGGTAACAAGTGAAAGAATAAGAGGAAACAGCCTCAGGTTGCACCAGGAGAGGTTTAATTTGGACATTAGGAATTTTTTTTTTCACTGAAAGTGTTGTCAAGCAGTGGACGACTGCCCAAGGAAGTGGTTCAATTATCTCTGGAGGTATTTAAAAGATGTGTAGATGTGGTCCTCAGAGACATGGCTTACTGGTTGTCTCAGCAGTCCTAGATTAACAGCTGGACTTGATCTGAAGGGTTTGTGTAACCTAAACAATTCTGTGATTCTATATATTGTCATGCCTTACTGTTTTAAACACCCTATTCCTGCAAGTATCAGCTATGTTCCTATGCACAGTAAAGTGAAGCAAGAGCATATTGCTTACTATGTGTTCAGTTTTGCTTGACTTTGAATACAAAGTGAGTATGCAAATAGAAGTGACTAAGAGGCACAGTACATGAAGTTCTGTCTGTGATCTTTCCTTAACTGCTTGAAAATATGGATGTGGTCATGAGATATTAAAAATGTATTATGGATAACTGAGATAATACCAGTCTGCTTTTTTGTTCAGAAACCATCCACTGACTTATAAATTACTGCTTAGGGTTTTCATTGATTGAAAAAAGAGAGTATGCTTCTTTACTCATAACTTCTGAGACACTAGCAGCTTTTCAGGCAGGTAATTTGTCTAACTGTATATTCAGAAGATATAAGGCATTTTAGAGCAGATGTTTCAGCAACATCTGATATGACTAATCACGGGTGATTTCTTCAACAGCTAAGAAATGCTACTGGAATATCAGAACTTATCTTCTCTAAGACCAGTAAGAAATACTCCAGCTGCCCAGAGGTGTGAAACATGACATGTTTCAAGGATCTGTCTCCAAGCGTTTGTTGCTCAGAAGATATGTGAAGCCTCTAGACAAAACTGTTTTTTTAACACAGCATAGAATAACATCAGCACTTTCACAATGCACAACTGTGTATCTTGTACCCCATGGAGTTTAGTGTCTAGTCTGGAGAATTACTTACATGACATTGCCATCTGGATGCATACAAATTATTTTGTTCTTAGTTTTATCCAAACATTAGCTGCTGAGGGGAAGTCATTTAGCGTGTCTTTAATAACATGTACATAAACACGTGTTCTCTGCCCAGACAAGTTTACAATGCATTGTTGCAAGAACACAAGAATTGCTTGATAGAAATGATAGTGATGGTATAGTTACATGAAGGATTAGGTGCTTTGCCCACTTTATTTCACTAGTGAAGAAGAATGTCGTTGCAGTGAGCCTTTTCTAGTTGTCTGTCACTTGTTGCAAAATACATCTATTCGATGGTAAACCCAGTTTGCTGGACGTGGCATGAAGGTGTCTCAAACTACATCTGTGTCATCTTATGCTCTTATTTGTCCTGTGCTGACCTTAGCATACTTCTCATGAAAACAGTGCTTGGTTTATTGCAATTCCCCTTTAGTCAGGCTTAGGCTTGTGCTTCTTCAGAGTTGATCTGCATTAGATTATATGGACCTGCTCTGACAGGACGGTTGGACTTGATGATCTCCGTAGCTCTCTTCCAACCCCTAACATCCTGTGATCCTGTGACATATTTTCTTTTTTTGGCTGCCTGTAAATTAGCAAACAGACTGTAACAAATAGAAATGAGGGCTAACTCAAGTTATGGTATCTGATTTTTGTTGTTTTGTGGTTTGATTTGTGTGGAGAGAGGCTTTGTCTGCTTTAAGAAAAGCCTTTAAGGAAAAAAATGATAGGACGTGTGTGTATATGCAGTGCTTGCCTCGAGAATTCAGCAGGTTTCATGGTATGCTGAAATGTTTTTCAGCTTGAGAAAAGAAATTGCATTTTCCTTTATTGTGGTTGGTGAGGAAAGGGTGTTTGCCACCCTCACATCCCACATTCATGGGACTTTTATTTTTTCCTCATGCAATTAAAAGGTAATGATGATATTAGTGCTATGACATATGTCGGCTGAGATTCACATGTTACCTGAGATTTCAAATTCTTTTTGGTTTTAAAAAAAAGTCTCAAAATGTCAAAGCATTCCATGCTCCTTAGTTGTGTCATACCATAGCATCGAATCTGCCAGAACAATGTAATTGTTTAGTTGTGTCAGTCTAGTAAAAGGACTATCCTGCTTGGTCATCTCTTGTTTGTAAATAAGATTAATATCACTGCTATTTAATTTTTTCATGAACTTGTTAAACATCAAAGGATGGGTCCATTACAGGCTTTATTTATTGTGCCATCAACCATTTAAAGACTTTCAGGAACTAAAACATTGACAAGTTTAAACATGACGCTACTTATTCATGTATTCAGTAGCTCAGCAAAGAACAATCTGTTGATCTTAGTACAGCAGCTGCAAAACCATTTGATTGAAAAACAGCAAATAACCCTCATAAATGCTACATAGAGCAGAAACTGTCCATGCTACTGAAGAAGTGAACAAGTAGCAGATCTAGACAATTAGCTCTAGTAGTAGAATTAATATGACTAGCTATGAAGTTTCAGGAAGAAACGTTCTTAGAATAACTACTCATAGAAAAAAGGACAATAAAGCACTATGCTTTGTAGTACTTAATTGTTGAGGTCTACTTAAATATGAAATGATTCCACTCTGAGCTCAAATAAAGGCTTAAATTCTTGGAATTTTGATACTAACAAGTGACAGGCTATGAAATTAATCTAACCTATGCTTCTTTATTTAGAAGATGGTAAATGAGAGATGTGGTTGATTTGGGGTCCCATGTGACCTATTGGAGACAGGAATACTAAACCCTTCTTGCTATTCTAATTTTGTTGGAAGAGTACAGAAGAAGGTAACATCAACTATCTTTATGTGTATTTGGTTCTTCATCTTTTGTAGACTACTTTTCTATACTATTTCAACAGGTTATATAGAGCTAAGAAGTGCTGGTGCTGTTAAATGAGCCACTATCACTGGTAGTATTCAAGGGTCACTCTTACCTTCGGTTTCTTCAACAGCTATATTGTGTTCTCTCAGAAAGAAATAGTGAGCAAATATGGTAGCTGTTATAATATAGTAATAAACAGAAATAAATGAGCTATCTCATCTGTTTTCCTCACCCGTGTAAGTTCTTCTCTTCACTGGCACAGGAACCCAGTTCTGAGTTCCTTTCGTGGAAACACTCTAAATTATGTTTGATCAGAGACTTTGAAAACAAACAAACAAAAAGTCTAAGAGGATTAAGTAGGAAACCTTTCTTTTGGCAGCCTTCTTTCTCCTTCCCTGAGTTTTTAAAATGTTGACTTTTACAAGATGTGGTTGCCAAGCATATTTTTGGTGCTAAAGAGCAATTACTGGAGGATATTAAAGGCTCTTAACTTCTGTCCTATTGATCAGTAATTACCTAAAATATATTGGATTAGGCTGTCTCTGATAAGAAATTCTTCTTGACTGGTTTATGAGATGTGGGTGATGAATGTGCATTCCTAAGTCTATATTTTCTCTAAAAAGGGGAGATGGTGTAAGAAACATAGATGTCAGAATGGATAGACAAAATAAACTTCCAAGACAAAGGTATGGAAAGAGGTTTAAAGGAGTTTTTGTTTACAGTGGTGGTTGTTGAGAAGGAAAGAACTTGCATCACTTTTTGCCATAGGTAGGAGTGATACTGAAATTCTGTGTAAAGTTCCAATGCTCATGTTAGTAAAAAAAAACTCTTGAAAATCTTCTTATAGTGTAAAATACTCAAATTGGACATTATTATTTATAGAAAGTCATAAATCAGGTCAGCCTGATTGGTTGGCCACCAGTGAAAACAGAGATGGCATTCATTACAATTTACAAGTAGCATCAAAATGAAGAAGTACTTTGTAGGAAAAGCCTGTTTAATAGAGAACAACTTAATCAAATTTCATTTCAGAGAACTGAAGGCTGAATGAAAGTAAAATGTAAACTTCCAATTTTGAGATTATATTTGACCATCTTTGTATGAGGACCCAATGTATTTCCTAAGTAGTTACTAATGCAGAATAGAGGGAAGTATAACATAGTCTTCTTGGAAGAAGAGTGAGACATGCAGGAAGATCTATCAGGCTTTTCTGTATGATTTATGCACTCCATAATTGTACATAGTTGTCATGGGACATCTATAGCTTCCATCAGTTATTTTTTTTAATATAATTGAGAAAATTATATTTGTCTATCTCACCTTAATGAGGAGTAACTTTACATAGTTGTACTCATTTCAACCTATGTTGTAATTCAGGCAAGTTAAAGTACCATTGGGTTGAGAAATGGAGGAAATTCTTACTAAACTTTTGGCTTGTTTGTCCATGGAAAACAAAGTAGAGTTTCTCAGTCTAAACCAGAGGTGATCTCTTATCGGTCTGAAGAATGTATGGGGTCATCAGATCCTACTATGACATCAGATAGGAAAATGTGAAAAACAAGAATGCACACTTAGCATTTTAGAATGATAAAATAATTGTTTACTATCTTTCCCGGTGACTACCAACAATGTGTAATAAATCACCTAAATGATATCTAATCTTCCTGTTCTGTTACTGCAATAGGCTGGTTTGTATGCTGTGATTGATTTCTACAACTTGCATTTAACTTGGAAATTGTTAAACCTCTTTTACAAAGAAATTTTCACCCTCTGCTATGTTTCCTAAACTGCACAGTAGACAATACTTTTAAAACAGTGTAGATGAGGAAAGGGAAGCAGAGTGAAAAAGTGAATACAGAGAAACATCTAAATAGGTTGTCTCACCAAGAGCAAAGCAGTAACAATCTAAACAATAGCTAGGCCTTCTTATGATGATTTCTTTCCTGTTCTTTCTATAAATTCTAGATCAGCATGCAAGGTGAAAGCTTAACTACAGAGCTGTGCTTCAGAGAAGCTCTTAGGCAGTGGAGCGTGCCAGACTTTATTGGAATTTGAAACTGCAGTCAATGACATTTTCTGCCATTCTGATGCTCATCCTATTCAAACAGTAAATTTACTATCTAATCACAAGTTCTCTTGTCAGTCTAAACAGAGTAATGCACATGCCCCTCAGTGTGTTAGATAATCCAACAAGAATGACAGCCAGTAAAATTACTTTTGTCTTTGCTTTTAGATTATGGAACGAGCCTTTGAGCTTTCAGAATTTGTGGCCTTATATTTTTTTGGGGCTTTTTAGGTGCACAAGTCGAATTAATTAGAAAGATGGTCAGCTAGCACTTTGCAAAGCTAAATATTGGAATCAGACATTAATGGAAACCAAAACAAAAAATATTGTGATCTCTCGCTATAATTGCTTTGTGAGAGGCAATGAGCCTCATTCTTTGTTATTTTTCACTTGGACAGTTACATGTAAAGACTCTGTAATTCACCTGGGTGAAGAGTTCATAGTCCACGACCAGTGATTATTCTTAACTCACTGATGTCCATTGTAACGGTGTATCTTCGTGGCAGAAATTTAAGCAGACGTAAAAGACTAACAGCGCTGAAGACTCTGGCTAATGGTGTTGCTGGAAGTCATTATTGACCTTTTCATTTTGTGCATTATGCTCTCTTAAGAACACCCTCAGAATATTGATATTTTAAAATAACATGAAACCTAACAAGAACAATAATTTAAACTTAAACCAGAGGTATTACAAACAGTGTAGTGTACAGCAGTAGGTGGAAGGGATGTCCTCAGTTTTGGAGGCCAAGAGGAGGCTTTGAGGAGACCTTGTAGTAGCCTTCCAGTATCTGAAGGGGGCCTACAGGAGGGCTGGGGAGGGACTATTCACAAGGTCTTGTAATGACAGGACAAGGGTTAATGGGTTTAAACTGGAAGAGGGGAGATTTAAACTAGATGTTAGGAAGAAATTCTTTACAGTGAAGGTGGTGAAACACTGGAACAGTTTGCCCAGGGAGGTCATGGATGCTCCCTTCCTGGAGGTGTTCAGGGCCAGGCTGGATGAGGCCTTGAGTGACCTGTTCTAGTGGGAGATGTCTCTGCCTATGGTGGGGGGTTGGAACTAGATGATCTTTAAGGTCCCTTCCAACCTAAACCATTCTATATGCTATACCTTTCTGTTGTGCATATTATTCCTTTAGGGTGGTTAGCCTCAAATTTCACAAATTCATAGGTTGTATTGGATTGGAAGGCATCCTCAAAGGTTATCTTGTCCAACCCCCTTGCAGTGAGCATGGACACATCCACTTAAGTTAAGCTATCCATAGCTGCATCAAGTCTGATCTTGAAGCAGCACATTATTTTCAGAAATGAACCAGCAGTATAAGTCACTTTACACTTTCATTCCTGTCCCTGAATTTCTATATTCATGTTTAAAATTAACTGTGAGTTGAAAATAATGTCTATTGTGTTATTAATGCTCAAACCCCCCCTGGCTTCAAAAAAATGAAAGCCTTGTTCTGTAGCTTAGGAGAACTGGAATGCTTGAATGTAGAACTTTCTTTGGGTTGGTTGTCATCTGGTTTGCAAATAAGTAATTGTGAACCTTTAACAACTTATTTATGTGTGACTTGTCTACCTAGTAACAGAATTACAGAGTTAAGCTATTCAGTAGTTGGAAAGAGCCTTGAAAGGATTATTGGTTTGCACCACTGTAGAATTAATAATTTGTGCAGAACATTTTATTCCAATGTGCATTGTGGTCTTTTTAGACCTGTCATGTAATGCTGGATGAAGGTCTAACATGTTCCAGCAATTTTTGCTTTTAGACTACCAACTTCACAGTCCGTATGATCTCTTTTACCTTTTTTTCTGCATTGACTTGTGAAGTAAAATTTATGACTCTTTCTGTAAGTGGCATGTATAATGAGTAATTATAGAATTGTAAAGATTGGAAAAGACAACTAAGACCATCGAGTCCAACCATGACCCAACTACCTTGACCACTATACTATATACTGAAGTGCCACATCTACACATTTGTGACCTGAGTTAGATTGTATAGTCCTGCTCTGGCAAGGGGGTTAGACTCAATGATCTCTTTGGGTCCCTTCCAACTCCTGACATCCTGTGATCCTGTGACATGCTTTGAAGACTGTGCTAGTTTGAGCCTAGCTAGCATGTTTTGGTGAGAAGAACTAGATGATAGGCTGTAAAATGAAAACAATGGTGAGGTCTACTTCCCTCACAGTCTTGCTGGGATGTATAAAGAAGAAAGGCAAAACAAAGATTAGGTCACTTGCTTCTTCTCTTCGCTGGGGATCTTTGCCTGNTTCTCTGAGTGGACTCCATAGGAAAGGAAATTCAGCCAGATCAGCCTATAAATGGGGTGACGATTCATGTTAATTATTTATAGATTAGCTATGTGGAAAAAAAGGTGATGTCACTGGTAAGAAGCAGTAATTTCACAACTTTCCATCCTATTCAGGCTAAAGAGCAGTAACATTTACGAGTCTCTTCCAACCTGGTTGATTCTATTCTATTCTAAAGTAGAGCCATTGGGCTAAATGGTATGAAGATTTGTGACTAAAGCATTACTTAGCATTCAGAAATGTTGGAGCCACTTTACCGAGTGAGGATAACCTAAAAGATCTCTTTGTAATCAGTACATTTTACTTTTAGTCAAGGATACATAACAGTCTGTGAGTGAGAGCTAGAGTGGGAAAAAACTCAAGATAAAGGAACATGACAACATCACGTCAGTTGGTATAATTTCAAGAGTTAGGACTATGTTTTCACCTAGCTAAATGCTACCAGGT
This sequence comes from Tricholaema leucomelas, assembly GCA_013400475.1. Lineage (NCBI taxonomy): Eukaryota > Metazoa > Chordata > Aves > Piciformes > Lybiidae > Tricholaema lacrymosa > Tricholaema leucomelas. Next base: position 182,205 of record WAAF01015154.1, read on the forward strand.
TTTTCTTCATTATACCGGTGTAAATCAGCTTGAGATATTTAAGTGACCACAGTTTCTCATGGAATCACTGTAGTAATAGCAATAATAGCAAATCAGAATACCAACTAAACTTGCATGATAACCTGTATCAAATAATAAACATTCACCACATACAGCATTAAAAAAGTCTCATCTAGAGATTTTCATAAATTCTGAGAAAAAGCTGCTATTATATTTTTGTGAGAGTACCTCTAGAAGATCATGAACACCTGTATTTAATTCATGTGGTGTAAGTAGAAAAAAAATGATTTTTGTTGAAGAGATGTGAAATGATTTTATCATTTGCTGCTAATGGATGAAAAATGATTATGACCCTGTAACGTTGTGAAAGCAAACATTTCACAATATGAAAAGAAGAAAACTGAAAGAACCTCACTCCACTTTATATTTTCCAAGTTTCAAGAACACAAAGTGTTATATTAACTTCCCTGGAGCCAGAGTGTGTAGTCTATATAACATGGGTTTTTTTAGGGATTGAGGAGAAATAAGTCACCTCCTTATTTTCCTGTGACAGCTGGCAATATCTGCAGTGTATCTGTAGAGCTGCTGCTATTACTTTAGATAAATCACAGTAGGCCCAAACATTTGTAATATTCTTTGAACAAGCCATAAATACATATTTCTTTTTATTTCTTTCATATTTTTAAGGCTTTTAGTGTTTTAAAGCATTTTTCATCATCCTGAAACCTAACAACTTTTAAAAATTGACATTATCTCAAAACCACATGCTTCAAAGACCAGGTGCTTTCAAGAAAAACAAGCCTAGCACTGCAGGACCTGACTAAGAAGCATGACACAACTACCTGATGGGACAATATAGAGAGGAAGGTCCTGGTCTCTTTTCACAGGTAGTTAGTGATAGAACAAGAAGAAACGTTCTAAAGCTGTACTGGGTTAGGTTTGGACTACACATTAGGAAAATCTTTTTCACTGAAAGAGTAGTTAAGTATTGGAACAGGGAGGTGGTTGAGTCACAAACCCTAGATGTGTTTAAAGGTCTCTTAGATGTGGTGCTTAGCAGTACGGTTTAGTGGTAGACTTGGTAGGGTAAGGTTAATGGTTGGACCTGATGATCTCAAGGGTCTTTTCCAGCCCGAAGTATTTTATGATTCTATGACACATAAGACACATAAGAAGGCAAGGAGTGAATGGGGAAGACCAGGCACTACAGACAGTGGAGGTTACTTTAGGTCTGTACAGTATACCCCCTCAAGAACAAGGAGGCATGCCATTACTGTCACTGTTTATTTCTCATTTTGCTCTGGAAATGCGGAGTTCACAAGGAGGATTTGTTGGTGTGATGGTTTGGGTGTCCCCTG